>KV417580.1:212004-283718 GCA_001630335.1 Athelia psychrophila
GAGTTAACCGCCCTAGTGTGCCCTGTGAATGGCCCCGCCTTGAGTGCACCGGATGCCGCATCCCAAACGCAGATGGTCTCGTCATCGGATCCCGACGCGACGCGTTGTCCGTCTGGCGAGAACGCGACTGAAAGGACCTGACTCCTACCCGCCACAATCACTTGCTGACAGGGTGGCCACTTGTCTTGCAGACCGATCTGAACAACTAAGGTCTTTGGGACAACGCTTGAGTATATTTGCTTGAGAATGGATGAACGAGGGGCGAAAGGTATACAGGAAAGATAGATGTGTGGGACACTCTCTGTAATGGCACTTGTGAACGTCCGCACAAAGGAGATCCCATCCTGAGTGAATGCATGCAATTCAGATTTCGGGCCCTGTGATACTTGGCTGTCAGCAATTTGGTCACTTTGACATCGACGATACACTCACCATGATGTATTTTTTAACTTTGTTCAGCGCCATCACTGCTGTCGGAACGTGCTGAAGTAGACTTAACACCTCAAGCCAACAGAGGAACCGGTGCTCGAAGAATTCAAGAATCAGGGAGGTTATGACATTGTCTCTGGTCGGGCTTTGACCAAGATGATCCATCCAAAAGCGGCAAACGTACGAAAGGCTCTTGGGGATGGAAGATTGAACACGGGTAGGCAGATCCGGCACGTCTTTGTTGAGTAGGTGAGAGTTTGTTAGATTACACATATTGAAGCGGAGTTGGGATTTCATGAGCCGGAAGGAGTGAATTGTTAGCGCACGATGATGTTCTTGCACGTCTATGAACCAAGGCTCAGAAGAGCAGCGCGCATGATCTGTAAGGTAATCGGGAAAAGACTGGTGAAACGTTCGGGCTGGTTTGCCTTCGCTCCATTGAATAACACAACCGAGACGCCGCAGGGCGATTCGACATTGCCTCCCAGAATCTTCGAATCCCAGCAATTCACTGATAGTGGCGTCGGTAAGGGGAATTTGGCCGATGACGATCAGTCCCAGAACTTGTCGGAAAGCGTCAGTTGTTTCTCCAGGCTCCCATTGGCTGGCGGACAGCAGAGCGGTTCTGTAAAGCTTGTCAAGGGTGAAGGCTTGGCCTTCTTGAGCGAGCAGTTTGTCTAACGATCTGACTGGGTCGTCGGCAATGCGGAGGAACTTCATTGCTGTGGCCGCCCAGATGAATAGACTGGCCGCAAAGGCTGCCAGCCGCTGTATCGCAAGTATGCCTGGCCAACCAGGTGGAAGCTCGTCGTATGAATGTCTGCTGGAGTATATTTGGGCCATTTCGTGCTTGATGTACAGCAACACATCGGCGCTGCTTTCTGACATGGAAAGGTCAATGGCATGCACATGGCCAGCGGAGTTGAATGCCCTCTCAATGTCTGAATCCGGTCTGCTGGTAATCAGAAAGCGGAATTGCCGAGGGAATTTGGCCAGCTCATGGGACAACAGATAAAGCAAGGCTCGTCTGGACTCCGTGTCTCCACACTCATCCAATGCATCAAGAATGATGATGATAGGACCTGTGATCTCCGAGGAAGCAGCGGAAAGGGGATTCATTAGAAGTGAGGTGAATTGAGTGCTGAGCGGCGCTGATGTGAGCTGTGGGTCCCTTTCCATGGCCAACGATATCGTAGCCTTGATCGCCTGGTCGTGTTCCGCCAGCTGATACGCCAAGGTGCGAATCACCCGGGCCAGGTTGCTCTCAAGGGACGCGTTCCTGTCAAAAAAGAGGAATGCGCCCTGCTGCCGGCGCCCTCTGAAGTGCTCAGCGACACTGTTCGCAAGAGTGCTCTTTCCCAAGCCGGCAGCGCCATGTAACCAGAGCACGTTGTGCCCTTCCGAAGGAGTGATCAGCCAGTCAATGATTTCCTTCAAGAGGTCTTCGCGGGTGCCCACCAGACAGGGCGCCCTAATAGCAGTATCCATATTCGCGGGCTCCAATGCTTTCAAGCCATCAGACTTGACTAGATCATGAGGCGGTATCAGTCAACTGCGCCTCGTCCGCAGAATGGTAAAATTGAACACACCGAACCTCTCCACAACTTTGTGAGTCTGACTCGATTCGAACGCAGTCTGAAGCATCACCCCCGAATTCAAATCCTCTTGAAGCTGCCCCAGTGATGCTGAAAGGTCGGATACCATCTGGCTTTGATTGGACGTCATCTGTCCCAGAAATCGAGCTGTTGAAACTACTGTTAGCATAATATATAGTGTGCCCAGTTCAAACTTACACGTGAACTTGTGTTCGGTATACTCCCGAAAGAACTTCCCGCACTCGGTGGACTTCTCAAGAACGCGCACAATCGTACGCTCGAGGCGCTTTATCTTCCTTGGGAGGCCTTCTTCGAGGTCGTCAACGAAAGAGTACAATGCCGCCATTTTGTCGAAGAGCGAAACGACGTTGGCGTCGGTCTCCTTTTGGTGTTGATAGGCCTGACCCACATCATCAGAACGAGGATTTGCGTAAACAAGAACCGACGTACTTTGTAGACCAAGCTTAGCACCTTCCAAGCTGTATCAGCGTACGGGTGAACCTGGTTATCCAATTAGGATCAGAGTTGATTCGAGGAATCAACACAGGTTCCCTACCTTCGCAATTACATCGACCGCATTCACTGTAGCATCGGCAATCACTTGGATTTTGTCTAAAACGGTTCCCAGACTTTGAAGAAGATCGTTGTTTTCAGATGCTGCTGCACCAAGATTCTCCAATCCTTGTAGGCTTGAATCGACGTGCCCAAGATCACCGCGTGCAATGTCTTGCTGCGCGGTTTTCAGAACGTTATCCCGAGCTTGGTCAGCATTCATAGCTTTAATGCCTACAGAGATCAGTCCCTGAGCACCGCGCAAAACGTTCTTTGGTTTTCGCTCCAGTCTGAGCGATGTAACTACACGTCCATCAGTACGTCAGTCTCAACGGGGAAAGAGTGGCATACCATCGCTGTTTCTACACAGACGCAGGAGATCACCGACGCTCGTCTTTACAAATCCGAAGTAAGAGTCCACGGTCGAACTGTGCTTCAGCTTCAACACTATAACGGATGATTCTGTTGCTGTCGGTCTGTAGACAAGTCAGATATCATTTAAAGAAGCACGATAAACCGACTTACATTGTCAATTTATCTCCCCAGACTGGCTTGAGGCTCCCCTTGACAACCTTCGTCCGTCCAACCGGCGCATCGTCGACAAACACCACCACGAATAGGTCTGGCTTGAATTTGGCACGGAATTGGGAGTAAGTGCTCGACGTCCAGCATAGTTCATCTATGGTTTGCACTATGCTGTATGGTGAGACATGTGTATCTGGCTGCAAGATTCATCAAGAACGCACCTGTCAGAGCATAACTCTGACTCTGTGACATGATCGACGCCTATCTTGCGTGTATCCACGATTCGAGTATTCGCTGAGGTCTTCAGCGACGGCCCAGGGCGAGCAGGTGAGATCACCTTCAGTACAAGCCAGGTGTTCGCAACGAGATAGACTCTGTCCATATGCTGTCTAGGCAATTGTGAAAGTGAAAGGGGCCCAGGGCGAAAGAGGGCGACCTCGAAGGACCAGGGTGTTGACGTGCTGTATGTTCGATCGATTCGTAAGGCCCCCGTGACCGTGACATATTTTATAAATTCATAAGGTGGCGGATATCGGTATGACAGCTGCAGGGCGGTGCATTACCAGAAGTCCTGAAGTAAGGCAATGAAATGCATGCATGATGAAAGGTATACCGTATTGTACATGCTAACTGTTCAAATAAGAGCCATGGGGCTGTGGCTAATCTGATGCAACGAGGAAAGTGGGATAATGGTAGGCCTAGAAAACATAACGGAAATCAATTGGCGATTTCAGGGAAACTCTGCTCTGTGGGGAGAGGATATAGGTTCTTCATGAGACGCCTGAACTTCTTTTTCAACTTCACAACCCCCCCAACGTATTCGAATATCTTCCCCGCAATTGCTGCATTGTGCAGCGCGATGGGATCCGCCTCTCTGCACTGGAAGAATTTTTTGTAGATCGCCTTGAGATCTTCCTGGTCCTGCGGCTGCTCGCAGTTCATAAACCCGTAGTCGGCGACGACGGAGCGTCTTGGCTGAAGGGTCACAGCATCCGCGAGAACGAACGATTTAAGCCACCAGACTGACTTTGAAGTTGCTGACCCCGTGCTGGAAAGCACATCCTGAAGGTGGGTTATCGACTCTCGATCGGCACCGAACCCGTATTTGTCGATAAGTGGAGCAAGAGAGGATGCTCGATATGCAGCCAGGAGTTCGTTGAACGTGCATTGTTTGACGATCTGCGCGTATATGACCCCCAGGCGCGATTCAACGTACTCGTCTTCGCATGTGCAGAAACCGAAATCAATCCAGCTTCTTTGCGCAGGGCCCGGATGCATTTTGGACAAGCTCATCATGCACTGCTCGTAGCATGCTTGTTTGTCATCCGGCCATCCCTTCACAATCGCTGTTATGTGATCGCTGGGGGGGTTCGAAGTGGGGTCTCCAATGGAATATCTCCATCCTCGTAGGATCATTTCACGGCCGATATCTGGAGCTTCTTGCGCAGGTTCGAGAATCCACTGGTTCTTCAGAAACCATGGATAATAACCTCCCCGGTGAGACTCCGGTATCTTCTCGAAAGCTGCCTTGATCTCCTGCACCAGGATCCCGCGAACTCTCCATCTGTGCAGGTCTTTGGGCGCCACATCGAGGTACATGTAGAGACCTTTGTATAAGCCCAAAAGATTCGACCTATTTTCCATTGAAAATGCCCTTGTGAACCCATAGTCCTCTAATGCTTGCTCATGATCAGGGAATCTATCCTGTATCACCGCTTGTGCAATGTAATATGCAGTGTTGATAGGTTTTGTCGGGTTGCAATGGAAGATATGCAAGGGCCAAGATTTGCGCTGGCAATCTGGGCCGCAGTACCAGGCGTTGGGATCCTTGCATCCAGAGCATCTCTGGGTTCCTGGACGCTCACAATGGGCGCATTCGTGGTCAGGCATGACGCAGGCACGGTAAACGTGAGCAGGCAAGATCTATCTGTACACGATGCGATGTTCATTAGATTGAGTCAAAACTCGAGCACGGCACGAGTAGCTTGAATAACGCACCGAGCTGAATCAACAGATGGGATTAGGTGGTTCAAACTGGTCTGAGAGCTCAAGGTACCTGGAGAAGTAGGCGAATACAGTTTGATACCGACGAGCGCTACGCAAGTAGGGGTATCCGGCGTCGCCCGATGGCATTACCATTGTAAATTCGACTCGAGCGCCAAATAGTATGGCAACGCAGCAAAATAAAAGCATAGGATCAGAGACACTAGGGTGATGGAGATAAATTTAATGGTGATTAAAAGAAGCTCTGAATCCTGTTGGCGAAGATTGCAGAGATTGAGCAGAAGGTAGGAAGCAAATGAGGGGAATCTGGGGGTTGGCGCAACGCCACATGCCTGGCCATCAGCCATAACACAATTTCAGAGGCGTTTCGTACTCTTGAAAGTGTCATGGAGCCTCATAATGCAAGAGGCAAGAAGTATAAACCATCAGTTTGAAGGTGGTGTGGTGGTTCGAGGGGAAATTGAAAGCTTGAACAAAGGGAGCATTCCCACGTGACTCAGCCTGTTTCTCGAAGCTCTCCCCGCCGCGCTAATCGACGTCAAGCTCGGTCAACGTTCTCAAATCACCAGTGAGTATCCGACCTATGATCCTACACACCCATGGGAGGCTTCTGTACTTTGCTGCGAGGAAGCCAGAGCGAGACAGGCGATGGATGGCGGGTCTACAATCTAGATGACGATCGCTGACTCTCCCGCTCTGCAGCTCGGAATCCGTGCGACAACAGTCTCGCAGTACGTGCATTCTCAACCCTGGAGATACCCTGGAGCTCGATCTAACTGTGACTACTATCTCGCTAGCCTCCGCCCCATACCACCACCTCGCCCAGCATGATTATCACCAAGGAGAACAGGCGCGTTATCTACGAGAACCTCTTCAAAGGTGCGTTTCCCTACTTGGTCCTGGGATACCCACTAAACGATTATCGCAGAGGGTGTCCTTGTCGCCAAGAAGGACTACAACGCGCCGAAGCATGAGGAGCTTGATGTCCCCAACTTGCAGGTCATCAAGGCGATGCAGAGCCTGACCTCCAAGGGCCTCGTCAAGACCCAATTCTCATGGCAATGGTACTACTACACCCTCACCCCCGAGGGCGTCGAGTTCCTCCGTGAATGGTGCGTTTCCCCCCCTCACCCCCCTCGCGTGTGTGCCGATCGGTGGTGGTCTGACTCTGTCTCGACGCACGCAGGCTGAACCTCCCATCCGAAATCGTCCCCGCCACACACAAAAAGGCTGCACGTCCCCCCCGCCCCGCTGGAGTCCGCCCTGGCCCGGGAGGAGGAGACGGTGCCTACCGCGCACCCCGCGGCGGCGACCGCGACGACTACCGCAAGAAGGAGGGCGGCGGTGCACCAGGCGAGTACAGGCCGCAGTTCGCCGGTGTCGGACGGGGCGGGCCCAGGGAGTAGAGCTGCTTATCATCATAGGTGTGCGGGCTGCTGCGTTGTGTTCTTCCTCTCTTCATCCAAAAGTGTAGCATATGAAACAAACCATGGCTTGATATTATGCTTGCTTATGCTATTGCTATGTTGTCGCTGCAATGATGCGTGCTACCCAAAGTACTCGACGACGTTCCGCATCCGCAGCCCAGCTTCTCCCCCTTCGGCTATCGCAGCTTTCCTGGCATCCACTATCTGCTTCGTGAACGAGCTGTCGCCCGTCCCATCAGAACCGCGCTGTACGAGGAAGAGAAAGCTCGTATCTTACCTGACTCGCCCGCACCCCTTCCCCCCACTGATGAACAGCCCCGCACGGATGGCAACGAGCTTGTCCAAGATCCCTAGCACCCCCATGTCGTCCGCCATCTCGCCGTCGATCCCGATCCCCTTATTCGCGTTCTCGGCGAGGGCGCGATCCCGCACACGTCTTAGCTCCTCGGCCAGTCCAGTCAGCTTCGTCCCGCGCAAGGGCCCGTCGGCGAGGAAGGCCGCGCGCAGGATGGATATGGCGGCAGCGTGCGCCGGGGCTAGGTTCTTGAAGGTGCCGGACTTGGGTGACGGGAGATCCTCCAGCATGCTGCCCGAAGAGGACGACGTGATCGGGTACGGGTAGTCGCTCGCAAACCAGACTGTTCTTGAACTTCTAATTGAGCTTGAGCCAGTTTCGGTTTCGCGGGGATCCCGTTCTTGCTCCCGTTCTTGTTCTTGTTCTTGTTCATGATCTTTGTCTTCCCAACTAACGCCAGTATCCATATCCAGACCGCCGCCGTCATGAGAACGAGCACGAGGTTGACCTTGACCATGAGGATGAAGCAGACCCACGAGCGTGTCCACGAGCTTCTCTGCGCACAAGGGTAGGTCGTCTGGAGGCACAGTTTCCATGCGCCAGTGAATCACAAGGTAATCATCGGCATCGTCCCTGCCGCCCAAGGGCAGAGGACCGGAGCTAGGATCCAGCTTCTTCGCGAGAATCTTGAGCGCAGGCGCATACTCCAGCTCCACAGGAGGAGGAGGAGGAGGAGGAGAAGGCGCGAAGAGCGGGTGCCGCAAGTCGTAGCTCAGCACCAGGACATCCGGCTCCGGCACACCCGCCGCGATGTCTTCGTCGTCTTGGTGTACATGGGATGCGGCCTTGACGTCCTCGCGGCCCAGCAGCCGTACGAGCTTCGCGCCGAACCCGCCTTTCCGCTCTTTGCCCCGGGACGGCGGGCGGATCGTGATAGGTGCGAATCGACGCAGTTCGAGGCGGGGGTACTTCATGGGCAGACAGCGTGCGTCGGGGAACAACGACGTCGATGCCAGCTCCAGCTCCGATGAGATGTTAGCCAACGAAGCGGGATTCAGCACTTCTGCTGTCAATCCCTGCTCTCCAAAGAGGGTGACCGAGCTGTTCTCAAAAGACCTAGACCCAGAGAACGGCGCCAGTTCGAGCGACACGAATTGCGCGCGCGGAGGTCCAGGTCTAGTAGCGGTCCACAGCCTAAAGGTCTCCGCATCCACCACCCGCGCAGTGTCCGCGCCTTCCTCATCCGTTTCCAACCGAGCCCCAGTCCCGCCTATGAGGCTCAAGTTGCCCGTGTCGTAGTAGCGCCCAAAGTCCCAGCGAGCGCACGCGCCCATGCGGCTGCGCCCCACGCCGGGGAGGACGACGATCCGCTGTAGTCTCCTGCCCAGCTCCATGATCTGCGCGAAGTGCAGACGCGCTTTCGACTCTTGCTCCGGCACGCGGAGGGGGAGGATGAAGCGGCAGGATGGGCGGCCGCAGACAGAGTGGGAGAAGAGGGGGAGCGGGAGCGTGGACGGCGGGGTGTGCTGGAAGGGGAACTGCAGCTGCTGGGCGGCGGTAGAGGCGCTTGAGTGGAGAGAGGGGTTGGGTTCGGGGATGTGGGTGACCAGTGGAGGCCAGGTGGCTCGGTTCTTGTTCTTGGAGTGGGCGGGATCGTCTTCTTCGTAATGAACTTCGTGTCCCGGTTCGGGTTCTGTTTCCAAGAGCGCGAGTTTTTGCAGAATAGATCGATAGACGACTGGCAACTGTCCTCGTGGAAGCGGCAGAGTGTCCTTTCTTGATTTCGCCAAGACCGTACGCGCCGCATGCGCGGGTTGCGACCGCGCGACGAGTTGGAGGATCCTGCTTGACGCGACGTGCCGGCGGACAGTCGAACTATAACCATACGAGCACAGCAGAAAGGTGGTCATCAACAGCGAGAAGAGCAGCATAAATGTAGCCTGAGATCGCCGGCGGGCGTGTGCAGAAGCCATCCATGAGGTTCTGCGCAGAGTGCCAGAGGGAGTGCTGGAGGTGGGAAGATCCAATTCCAAGTCGTCGAAGTCGTCTTCCTCCCATGAGTGCCCAGAGTCGGTGCGTCTAGATCTTGAGCGTAGCATCTCTATATCTTTCAACAAAAAAAACTGTAGTCACTGGGATATCGCCAACGATAATGAGATTGAAAGCTAAATTTAAAGCCTACGGAAGACTCAAGTTTGAATAGGTTTGACAGCTGCAGTGCACAGCTTTCGCATAGCCTCCGAAGCTCGTTGACTACATATGCATTAATCATATGGTCCAGCTCGCCTTCGTCCAAACCATTATGCATTTCTGCCACTTTGAAAATATAATATAATTTATCAATATAATTGGCGCTCTTCATGCACATAGCTACCTACTTATGCTATCCCGGAGACCAACAAAGCACTCCTAAAGTAGATTTCACGAACAATGTCAGGTGAATATTTCAAAACTACCCGCCGAAGTGTCGGGTATGAGCGCAGGAGCTGCTCTCTGAATGCTTTGGTGAATTTTTCTATTTTGGCTTCACTGCAATATCTTTCGAAAGTCTCCACGTCGAGGCTGAGAACCTCTATGTTGGCAGGCAAGCGAATCATGGAGCCAAGGACCTGCAACATAAAAACAGCGCTTGATGAGTGTATTTAACATGGCAGCTGACTGCCTAGACTGACCTCTAGACCAACTCCGGCGGCATCGTCAAGCTGCAGACGTGGGACGGCGCTCGTCAAATGACTAGATTTATGCCGCACGGGCTACCGACTCACTTTGGAATCAACGTTTCTGGACAAGATGGAGAGAACGCGGATGTTCGGGTAGTCTGTACATATTCTGTCCAGTAAGGTGCTTGATAAAACTGCGACATTGACGCAGAGTTGGCGCAGAGCATGTGGATGGGGGAGGATGCCGAACAATTGGTCTGGACACAAATTGCGACCTTCTTGTATGTGGTTCCCGCTCAATGTCAGAGACTGGAATCTTTCAGTGAGCGTGAAACATTTGCGTTCCATCGCACTGTAGATGCCACGGTATGTGCGCAATGAAGGGAGAGGGATTTGGAAGTCGCCTAACATGGGATGGTACACGGAAGGTGATATTGTAAGCGATTCGAGGGCCTTTGGGTGGGAGATGACCAGCGAGAGGTGCCTGGTGGACAGTGTATCATCGCCCGCATTAGGAGAAGTGGTGGATTTGATGCCTCTCAGGCTACATGCCCCTGGTTGATAAAACTCCAGTCTGAGTTCACAGATGGCATGGGGACAGAGGATGTCCAACCAGCCATATCGTCCCCGGGTGGGACGAGGGTTTCGAACTGTGGCCCTCGAGCCGAAGTGGACTTTTTTGATCTTTAATGTCGGAGGGGGGTCCTTCAGCGTAAGATCGCAATCGAAGAGTATGATAGTCTGCAATTTTTGGAGCTGTGATGTGGCTTTGATAGCGTAATCGTCAAATTGCACGGCTTCGCATCGCAAAGTCGATATGTTGACACATTTGGAAATGGCGCCGAAGAACATAACCTGCAGGGAGGTGAGGGGATGGTCGATGGTGCAGTAGATCGAGAATTCCTGGATATAAGGGGTGATATCCTCGGAGAACCAGAAAGCGAGACGGCTCGCGCTGTCCTTGCTTTTTTTGCCTTTATAATTATAGTCATCTGTTGGAAAGAGTTTCAAGCAGCGAAAAGCCATTGGCTTCGCGAGCGTCGCAAACGTGTAGCACGTCAATCGAATTTCGAGAATGTCGCATTTTTCCAACACTTCCGTTTCGAAAATTGAGGTCCAGAGCTCTGCGGGTAGTGACCTCGGCATGCCCTTTGTCTTGCGTAAGTTGAGCCTGGATATCGCACGAACCATGGCTTTCATGCTTGGGCCCACTGCACACCACAAGGATCAGTAAGCAATTGGGCTCATGAAAAATAGAATATCCAAAGCGACTCACAATAGAGGGGAAATAAGCGAGGTCGTGGAAACGTCTTTCAGCGAGGAAAACTTTAGTAAGTAGTGGATGCTCCTCCTTTGTTTGACATCATGATGACGGAGCCTAGCGCCTCGCCGAGGCTCGGCTCAGTCCTATTATGCGCTCAAGCCTCGTGGGCAGCATAATGTTTGGGCGAAGCACCCAGATATTAAGCGCATCGCATTGCCCTAAGTCATCTGCCATGCAACCGACGTTTCACCGGGAGAGCGGTTGCAATCGGATGCTTCTATGAAGCAGTGATGTTGATGTTATCGTAGGTCTCTCCTGTAGTAAGGCAATCTGGTGATGGAACCATTGTCCGGGTAGGTTACGTCCACACACACTGTATGCCGCACCCGAAACATGGTTCGCGTCCGGAATCTGCGAGACAGTTCGGGCATCAGCATAGGCTTAGAGCATATATAGACGCAGGCGGGCACTCACAGTTGTGAGCTTATCGACGGGTGAGTAAAACTGGCGGTGCGCGAGCAGAATGGGCAGCTCTTGGCCATTGTTGTTGATATGGTCTTCAATGTAGAAATCGATGTAATTGGGGACGATAGTGTAGGTCAACGAACACGTGAAGTCGGTGGTGATGGTGATGCTCAATACGTGATAAATACGTTTATCCTGGAGACCATGCAGGACACACCCCACCGACTGTGGTAGTAGCCGGCGAGAACTGGAGTTCGCCGAAGCGGCTGGCCTCAGGGCATTGGACCATGTGGGTGAGTTTGGCAGAAGCAACTGCGGCAAGTGAAAAGAACAGAGTAGAGCATTATTTGCATCACGAGAAGTTTGATGATGATTCCCCCTTTCCGGTGGGAGGGGCGAAGTGGCTTGAGGCGGCTGCGCGCGTAGCGCGCAAGGCGAAAGCACCGATGTGGTGGTATCGGTGAGCCTCTATGAACATGGCGCGTGTCTACCTAATGCTATCCGAGAGCCGATCCGGCACCTGCCACCGCTCCCCGCCACACCGGGTTCCTTTGGTTCGTATATGTGTCTACGGGGGATTACTTAGCGAAGTTGGTTTGGGATCTACGGCATTGATCTCCCGTTTGCGGGACCCGATCAGCAACGAGAAGGGATGATATTACGAACAGTCCCCAGCAGAGCACACGACTAAGGAAAGAGACAGTGTAGGCTGTCCGAAGGTTGGTGAAGCCGTGCTAAAAAGATGCAATCATGTATATTCCCGAGCCACCCGAGTTTCCAACAGACCGTTACTGATGTCTAAAGGGGGTCTCTCAAGGAAAGAGATGGTATTTGGTGCCCGATGATTGGCAAACACACGGGAAGGGCGTGTAATATTGTGTTTCGACTGGTGACGACATCCGAACATGACCAGGACAAGTACAAGGTTTGCAGCCCTTGAATAGCGATATCGCCAACATGTTGGGGGGAAGTTGCTAGAGACATTCCTTCTAGCTGGGGCTGTTGAGGCAGACTCGTGACCATTCGGGACTCCCAAGGAGCTCGCAAACTATCTCCTTGCGAGCGTTACTGATGGTAGCGAGTCTAGGGCTGAGGGATTTCAAAATAAGCTCAAATTGGTTGCTACCTCTTGTTTGAGGAGGAGAGGAGAAGGGATAGGTGAGGGTCTCCGAATCAGGTCGGCGCCGGTCACTTTATCATGCTATGCCGATTCCCGGCCCGAGGAAGCACTCGCGACTTTGAGCAGTACTAGTGCCACTTGAGTGCATGTTCGTGACCACTTGTTCACGGACGATCTTGTCCATAACATACCGCCGCATTTTCGTGCTTGACGAGATGGAACTTCTACTGGCACCTCTGAGTTTAGCTAGTAGATTGTCACGGTGTACTAAGTGTGACCAAGTCAGCTGTATGCGACGATGATAATTTCTTGACAGTATAAGGCGGTCGTCCTTGGGAGTCCAGCGAAATTTACAGCCTTCAGGGGATTTGTAGCAGAGGAAGAGAAGGTTGACTTTCAAGTTGCTGATTGCCTAATCGGGCCGTGAATAGGAGACAATGTTCCACTCCCATTGCGCCCGTACCGCTTTGAGTGCATACTTCTGAGCCACAGTGCTCTCTCAAACTAACCACCCTGTACATTTAACCTCAAGCAACTCAACCCATGGTAGGTATCCTTATCCTATTCTCAGAAGCCAACTTTCTAAACGCGAAATTATGCAGGCGGCAAGATACGCAGGGCGAAGCCGCCAGTCGATCGCCGATATTGAAGAGCACCTAAACGACATTTTCACCAACCACCCGCTCTCCCATTCAAATGAAGCAGGGGACCCCGTTATACCAGCAGCCGCCCTAGTTGACGTCTTTCGTTCCTTCTCCGACAGCTATGATGGTGTCGAACTCATGGACACCGACGAGCTGGACATGCTGAAGATGCTGCTCACTAGCAATCCAGGACTCGAAGTCACACCTGCAACCCTACTCGCATTTATCGCTGAGAAGACCAAACACAGTCCAAAAGAGAGCCCCGAGGCTTTGGAAGAGGACCTACCGTCGCGTGGAAGAGCCAACGAACGTGACGAAGGTGACCGAAGTTCACGGTCGTCGAGTAGGGGTACAGGTGGAACGGCCAGCCGGCCACCATCCGTACCACCAAAGACGCCTACCTCCGCGTCCAAATTTGACACAACCAAACGCCAGCGCAACAGCGTTCTTGCCCCACCTTCGACCTGGACGAAACGGCCAGCACCGGCCAGCAGACGGAAGAGCATTGATGGTGCCCTCAGTGATGGCGAGGTGTGTTATCTGCCATTTGAATTGTGCGTTTACTAACCCGAGGACAGTACGGAAGCCCCAGTTCCCACTCAGGCCGACGCTCCCGCGCCTCATCAAATTCAAGTCCCAGTCACCCACAAGTGGGCACCTCCCAATCCTTTTCAGCCATCGGCTCCCCCCCATATACCCCCAGCTCCCGTCCACCCTCGCGCGGCCAAGCGTATACCACACCACACCAACAGCGCTTTGTCCCGGGCTCCCCCGATTCTCCTGATGGCCTGGACTTCTCCTCCATATCGTCTCTCCCCATGCCCCGTCCCGACTTCGACTCTGCCTCTGATGAAGACGATTCTGGTGATGAGCGGCAGGGCCCTGGGCTGGGGCTTGTCCTGGATCGGTCTGCGGCGTCGTCTACGGCGTCGTTGGAGCCGCAGGAGCGGCTGGAGGCTTTACAGCGTGCCAATTCGGAGCTAGGAAAAAAACTCATGGATGCAGAGCGGACCTTGCAGAACAAGCTCGCGGATCACGAGATGGAGCTCGAGGAGATGCAGGGGCGATTGGAGGAGGCCAGAAGTGAGCTGAGCGCGACCAAGCGAGAAGAGAAGGAGTTAAGATCCAAGGAGGTGGGTTGTTCGTGTCCTCTTTGCCCGCACTTGCTGACAGCTATCGCAGAGACAAAACTCGACGCAAATAAGCGCGTTAGAGTCTGAAATCGCTAAATTGCAGAAGAGCTTGGACAACGCGCGCGCGTCGTACCAATCTTTACAGAAACAATACCAGGAACAATGCGGTGTGTACTTCTAACCTTCTTTCTACTCCTCATCGCTGATACCAACTGCTCTCAGCCGAATCCGAACGCTATCGCAACAACCTCCGTCGCAAGGATCAAGAAATCAAGGACTACCAAGATGCCGCCGCCCTGCAATCCCTCGAGATCAATAAATACCTCAAGGAGCACGACAACTATGAAGAGCGCCTCGCACAGCTCGAGGCCGAGCTCAGCATCGCACAGCAAGCACATACGCAGCTCGATGAGCAGAAGCAGGAGAACCTGATGCTCAAGGAGACCATTGACCGGATGAGGTTCGACATGGACGAGATGCGGAACAGCGCGGCGAGTGCGGCCGGCGGCAGCGGCGGTACAGGTACAGGGAGCGCCACGAGCACCCTGAACAAGACCCTGGGGGCGGAGCTCTTGGGGAAGTTGAATGACGAGGAGTGGGATGACCTGAAGAATGTAAATATTAGGCATCAGTTGGAGGATGAGGAGCTGGACGAGGGTCGGTCCGAGACGACCGCTGTCAACAGCGATGGGGAGGAGACGGAGGGCGAGGATGTGGTGCAAACCATCATCACGCGCAAGAAGCGGGTGCGTAGCGTTCGCGCCATTGTTTTCACTACGCTACCGAAACTGACTACGGGCGATTATTGCAGAAGGTGCCAGGGCGCGCGAATATGACCACCGTATCGTTCGAGGAGCTTAAGGAGTATTCCGACGCTTGGTCCCAGCACGAACCTGCAGAATTCTCTACATCCATGGAGATACAGACAGATCCCGAACCCAAGATCCCTACCGCGTCGTGCAGCATGCAAACCGAAGAACGGCCCACCGTGTCTTTTGAAGTTCAAACCGACCCAGAGCCACTACCTCCGCGTAAAGTCACTTTCGAGATGGAGATACAAACCGACGTTGTGGAAGAGGAGGAGGAGGAGGTCGAACCATCCCGCTCGCCATCACCTGATCCAGAGGAGGCCATAGCCTCATCGTCCTCAACTATTTCCCCTCCTACGCCCAAGCCCTCAGTCTCCGACTTACCGCCCACGTACCACCAGGTCACGGAGAAAGACCAGGAAGACCAGAAGTGGCGCGTGGCAGCCGAGACGCTGAAGCACTGGCATCATGGCGCCAGCATCCCCTTCGAGCCAGTTGAAGGTGGCGTATCGGAGGAGACCATGGAGCACTGGAAGGCCCTGCAGGAAGAGCTGGGCGTTGGGTGCATGGTTATCGACAAAGTGCTCGCGGCGTCCGAGAAGACTGGGCCGCCCCAGTCGGTCAAAGACGGCAAGCGCAAGAGCAAGTTCTACAACATTTACAACACATATTTCATTGGGCACAAAGACGGAGGCCCCTCTTCTCCCAGATCATCTTCGTTCCACATCAGCCTCGCTGCGCAGGTAGCCGTGTGCATGGGTGCAACAGCGTTCGTGCTGCTTGCTCTGGGTCCGCATGTATATCCGCACTACGCCGTTCCTGGAGCCCCGACGTACTATGACCGTAGCGCTTGGCATGCATTCAACTCAATGCAGGCGGCTGGAGAGGGCTTCTCGCCCGATGGTACTGGTTCCATCTTCAACTTCCTTGGCAAAGTTGGTGGAGGAGCTGCGAAAATTGCGCGCAGCTGGCCTACATGAGTGGTTCGTTGATGGACATTTCTTTTTTTGCATGTGCATATGTATGCTGCTTAACTTATACGGAGCATACCCCACTTTCACTTTTTACTGTTTATTGCCTCATGCATCTCACCGTCGTTCGTTGTTATCTATATATGCACATAGCCTTACCATGCCTTCTCTTGGACTACTACTTTTTATGATGAACCACTCGTCTCTTCACTTTCTTTTCTTGCCCCGTCCACTCACCACTCAGGACACACTGTATAGAGCAACATATTTCCGTTCTGTAGGCTAATATACAATGTGTAAGCTCATAACACTCTAAAGCAATCCAAATTCTAATGTAGTACGCGCGGATGGATGTGCCGTGAAGCACACAATATACAGTCTAGTGGGAATATAGATAAATGATGAATGAGTGGGGAATGGGTTGATTGCTGTGAACAAGACAAGCTAATGGAAGGACGAAGTGGTATCAAGAAAGGGTGGTGGTATGTCCGTTAAGGGCCTCGATATTTTCAAACTGAGCCGGGTGGAGAGGGAGAGGCCGCTGTAACAGCCACAGACGGCCTGCGGCGTCTGATCTCTATAGGAATGCTTTCATCGCTGTCATCGTCGTCCTCATCTCCAATAGAGCTCGAGCTCGGAGGCATGTCCGGGTAGCCGCCGCGATATTGGGTACCAGGGACAATATTTCCATAAGACTGACCATCGTCGTCATCATCCGAATCGTCGTCGTCGTATTGCGTAGAGCCGTAGGCAGTGTTTGCAAGTGGGCTCGGGCTGGTCGCCTGCGATCTAGCGCCCTGCACGAGGCGTAAGGTAGCGGGATCGTGCATTGCTGGATCAGGGGTGGAGGGAACGGATGTACCAATCAGCAGGCGCTCTGGTTGAGGTTGGCGAAGGGGCAGTGGTACTGCAGACGCGGCCGCCGCAGCCGCGCTTGTGAAGCCGATTGGAGCAGTGTAGCCATACACAGGGTCGTTTGAAATACCCCCTGCGCCCAACATAACCGCCTCTCGATCCAGCGGGTCCTCTTCCCCACCAGAGTTGAGACTCAATACATCTTCGTAATCAGCAGCTTCCCCCCAGCTAGAGGCCCGCCGGGCGAATACAACAGGCGAGAATCGACCCATGACACTGGGGGAATCGGCACTAACTCGGGGGGAGCTGGGTGTATGTGGCTCGATGCTCGACGCGAGCGTTGAGGTGGACGCTCCAGGTCCATGGGTGGCCGTGCTCTCGTGCGAGGCATTGCGCTGCGAGCGCCAGTGCTTGAGCGAAAGATATGAGAAGCGGCTGCGCGGTATTTCATCAGGGCGTTGTTTGCTGTACATGTGGTAGTCTCCGCCCTCAATTACGCGCCCAGACGTCGGGCTGTGGCTCTCTGGTGAGGCGTCGTAGCTGTCGTTGCCACCGCTATAGCCGTGTCCGTGTCCTGGAACAAGACGCGAAGAGTGGCGATGGTGTGTGCTGCTGCTGCTGCTGCTAGCCCCTGCCGAGCTTGTTAACTCTGCCCATAGATGCCGGTCGATGGACTTGGAACGCGGTGCCATAGGTGAAATAGGCGCTGACTCATGTCTGGACGTGCTTGGGCGTTGCCTGCTGCTACGCTTTTCCTTCACCGTATCGGTGCCGAGAGCGTCGATCTGGCGCTCAGCCTTGCTCTTTGCTCTCGGACGCTGGCCCTTCTGCCGTGGCTCCTTCTTCTCACCCCCCGCGGGCCGGTTCTTCTTCTCGACCGAGCGCGAAGGTGCAGGGGCAGAGATCGAGCCGACTTTGTTGTCATCGTCCGAATTTCCCGCAGAGTGTGATGTTCTTGGCGGGCGCACATTTTGCCTGTGCAAGATCGACGATATGCGGTGCTTGATGCGTTTATGCCAACCATCGCGACTCGTCGTGATGTTAGTCATCGCAGACTGTGTCTCCGAATCGTCCACCATTACAGGGTCGTTCTTGCTTGGACTGGTCACTGCTAGCCATGTTGCAGGATCAGGGATATCCCGGGTAATCCATGGATGGCTCTGGAATTTTTTCAACGATTGAGTCAGCAAGCGTCCAGCAATGCGGGGGTCAAACCGACTCACTTTCAGCTCGTCGAGCGTCATTCGCTCATCCACGTGCTTCTTCAATATCCCATCAAGTATATTCATAACAAGCGCACCCTCCCGCGTGTCATCTGGCGCCGGGTGACGTTCGCCAGTAGGAACCTTATCGTATCCCATTGTCCCGCTCGTGTCCGCCACCCAGTCGTGGTTCGCAATATGCACGTACATCAAGAACGCATTATCGCCCTCAAAGTGAAACGGAGTGCGGGCAAAGAGGAGACAATAAAGCGTTACTCCCAGCGCCCACACGTCGATGGACTTGGTAATGGGCGGGCGAGACACAGTGCCTGGGATGTGTACTGTTGAATTTGAGCCAGCGGGATCGATGCTGTTGCTCCCGCTCCCGCTCTTGTCCTTCTCTAATGCGTTGCGGAATGAAGAGAAGATGCTGCCGGGGCCGACAGCCCGGGTAGTGTCCATGTTGTCGGAGCGGTATTCCCATACGACCTCTGGGGCGAGGAAAGAGGGCGTACCAGCCCGCTTGGATAGCTCCGTATCGTCCATGAAAGAATCCGTGAGGGTGCTCATGCTGTTTCCACCCATGTCTGGAACTCCGGAGCCAAGTGGTTGGTTTGCCATCCTAAGTGCGAGGGAGAAATGGGAGACGCCAAAATCGGTGATTTTGACCGTTTGGCGGTCTTCTGTCCACAATAGATTGGCGGGCTTTATGTCGCGGTGAATGATGCCTTGATAGTGTACTTGATATCGATGATGTCAATATTTGTATATTTATGAGATAATAAAGACGTACAATATTCGAGGCCCAGGATTGCATCGCGTAGAATACGCCTGGTCTGATCCACATGAAGTATCGGCTGGCCTTTGTCGTTGCGCCATTTTATTTCCCCGCCTGCTAACAGCTCCATGACTGGAGAAATACCATCAATGCGGGGTTACTAATGAGCGTAAAGGACCATATAAGCGTAGAGTGCTGACTGACCCATGTATATTTTCATCTTCGTGCGGTCGTCAATAGCCTCGAGCAGCCGTACAATCTGCGCATGTCTGCACTTCTTCATGATGGCGATCTCCTTTTTGATTTTGTGCTCAGCCGTAGCTATTCGATCGGTAATTGGGGTATGGGGAGTCGCCTGTATTGCACTCTTGCGCAGCATCTTCATCTTGTCTTCCTTGACATTCTTGCGTTTCATAGCCTTGAGAGCCTGCCTCGCCATATGCGTCACGCGATATGTACCAGCGAGATCGAAACACTCACCACCTTCTTCCCGGTAATTGTGTCAAGTGCCACGAAGACCTCTCCATGCTGGCCTTTGCCTATCATCACCAGCCGCTCATACTGATTCAGAATGAGGTTCTGCTGCGCACTTTTGTTGGTATGCAGCTGGACCGTGGTGCGAGGGACTTCCGGCGGGTCAATCGGCTGCATGCCATCATGCCCAGGTAATAATCCATTCATATGCAAGTCAGACGCGGCCATTTGTCGATGCGCTTCATAGACTAGCACAGTTTTTGCCAGGGACTCTGCAGGGCGAAGCTTGAGACGACGAGGATGTTGGTAGGAAGAACCAGACAAGCTAAACGGTGTTACTCCCTTTCTTAGAATCATTGCGAAGCGGACCCTTTAGGCAAATGTCCTACAGGGGACCATTAATGCTGGACCGTGACCCTGGACACCTTTCTTCATATACTGATCGTAGGTACTTGCACAACTCCACACATGTAACCTAATCTCTAATCCCTAGGGCAGGTACATTTGTCTTGTTCCGCAACGTTCTTCATGACCTGTACGAGGAAAACACGCATCAGATTACGACCTCACAGATACGTCCCACAATCAGACGTGTCCTGTCAATCCATCGCAGAGACGACACCGAACGCGCAAAGGTTCCAGGTCGCCGATCACACTGTCATGCATGGACCACCCCTGGGAATCACAAGCAGAACCACTCACCGCGTCGACGTGAGCGCCACATCCCTGATCAGAAGAGAAAGAGTCAGATTCAGAACGAGTCCATCAAGATCCGCAAGTATGTAAGAACGGCACATTGCACTTGTCGATATTCGAGTCCTCGAGGTACGAATGACCCATCGGCAAATTGCCTGTCAATCCTCCGCTCGGCGGATCATGGGCGGGTCTTTGCAGCCCAGAATATCACAAAGACGCGAACTGATGTGTATGTAGATCTGCGAGTCTAACTTACTTTCCAAGTTGTCTTACCACATTTGTCGCACTTTACAGCCATGCACTGATTCTTGGGCGCTCCTTCTTCAATCTTTGCCATTGCCATTGTACGATTTTCAGTTGCGTCGTTAGATCTGAAACGATATCATTTAGCTCCGCATACTTTGAGGGTTCCAACGGCTGCCCGGCATACCCGTATATTCGAAACAATGGAATTCGGAAAGTGAGAGGTGAGAGATGAACGTAATGAGCAGATCTGGCAGATGCCAGAGAATCTTAACGAGATATGAATGATGCTAACGCCACAAGTACACGTGACCCAGTTCCTTTCCTCCTCTGGAACAACTTCCTTCGAATCTCCACCATGCAGCGCGATAATCAGAAGCAAAAAGCATGGGATTTTTTCAATTTTTGACATGAGGAGTGTGCAATCTGTGTCACCCCAAACAGGCCGTGGTGAGTCTTTCACAGTCAACGGTGGCACTCCCAGATCGCGCGCCTCAGGCGCCCCCATCTGCATCATGACTACTACAACTTGATGGTTTTTTAGCACACAGATCGATGACGGATAAACCTGCACCTTGCGTTACTGCACTTGGCGAGTGACTGGCGCGTTTGAGGTGCTTCCCTGTGGCGGTGGCGGAATATTTGGCTCAGAATGCCATGGCGCAATCAAAACTCTCAATCCATAATCCCTAATCACCGCACTGCGGTGGAATATCTCCGCATTTGCGTCTGGGCTCCCGAAGAATTCCGGGTCCTTGGGATCATAAAGACATCAGTTATCTGAAGATGCGATTGAGTTTTGGGGACATGGAAGCATCGAAATTTGACGCGTGTGGCACTTGGAAGTGTACTTTGGCGTTACTCGGGTACCGCTTACAAGAGCTCCGGGTCTGTTTCGGCTAGGTTTCGGTGCTGGTTAGAGCCTTACACGTTGCGTCAAAACGCCACCAGCGAAGCCATGCCCGCCACCCAACCGCCACACCAACTGTGCCACGGGAGGCAAAGGATCGCACATACTTTAGGCGCACAAACGCTAATGACCGTTTTCTCGTGTGCTGATCAGGTAGCTGTGATAATCGAACCATGATTATGCCACTCTCGCGCCACCTTTACCTCTCTCATGGGCCACCAATAACTACGGATCCCTTTTTATGGAATTTTAATTACAGTTATACATTGCACCACGTATGGCCGTGTCACTCGCGCAAGTGACACATAGCAAGACTAGCTTCTCAGGTGCCCCAAAATTTAAGACCCACAGAACGATTCATGCCAGCGGCACCGCCGCTGTCCCTGCCGGTGTTGGCACAGAACAGCCACTTCACAGAAGCCATAGGCGATCGCATCAAGGGGCCACCGTGAGTACGTACATCTGGCATAATCTCGCAGGGACGCTTTTTACTACCCTGCAGAATAGATCGTAAGTGACACCGTACGACGCTGCCGAGAAGATTACAGGACAGGGCTCATGATCACCGTCATCGCATGAGGCACTACGTATATGTGATTCATAGGCTTTTAGGATTGTTCTCGAATCAGTGTTGCAACTTACAGCACATTACTTGTTGTGGACAAATCGGTGATCCTTGACCAACGCATGTCATTATTGTCGCTATTGATTGCCGCGGCCAAATACCCTGGTAGACCCTGGTAGACTGAATTGGGACTTGGGAGCTGCATGATGCTGCTTGCGGTGCCAAGATGCTGCGGACGGAAGAAAGACGTTCCTTATTGTGAGACTGTGCTGGAGATACTTTTGGGGATCTCATATACACCTAGCGCCATAATGTGATACTATCGATGAAGTCGCTCTTTAGGTTCGCACCGTCATAAAATCTTGGAGATTTACTTTAATTTACACAAAGCAAAGCATGTCAACCTCTTGCTTCAGCCACCACGCTCCCAAGCCGGCGGAGAGCTTCGTCGATATCAGCGTCTCCAAGAAGGCTGAACGACGCCCGAACATATGCAGTCTTGCGCCCGTTCGGAAGGAAAGCAGTCCCAGGCAATGCGAGCACCCCTTTCTCGAGAGCATGGGTACGGATTATCGCCGCGGAATCTTCCTCTGCGCCTGTGGCAGATCCTCCGGGGGGCGATAAAAGAAGCTTGAACCTTGGAAGTAACATATCAGCGCTTGAGTTTCAGAGAAAGTGCCACTGGGCCATACCACACAAACATCCCCGCTTCCGGGGATGTCCACTCCGCGAGGCCCTTCAAGTGCTTTTGCATGGCCGCTTCAAAGACATCCCTCCGGCCACGGTAATAGTCCGACACAACCTTAGTGTGCGTCGAGAACCCCTCATACCCCCAAGATGTAAGCAACTTCAAAACGATCGACTGCGTTAGGCCATTAGCAGATAAATTCGCAGTTGACGTCTATTACATGCCATATGGCTCAGCGCAAATTGTTGCAAAGCAGTGGGGATACGCACGTGTCTGTTGATAGCGGTGATGAAGGGTTCAGGCCCAGACGCAATACCGATTCGGATGCCAGCGGACAGGACCTTGGACAAGCTGTCGAAGCGCAACACACGGCCGACTTCTGGCTCTTCGAGCTCAAGCGCAAAGTATGAAGCCGGTCGCGGCGCCTTCCCGTAGTACACATAGTAGTAGGGGTCGTCTATGTTATAAGTGTCAAAAGGGACCCTTGAATTAAGCGGATTAACAGGATGCGTTACACACCTTCGAGAATCAAGAAGTCATGCTCCCTGGCGAGGGCGAGAACTTCTTTTCGGCGCTCCACAGAGGCTGTCATGCCTGTGGGATTGCAGCCATACTATGACGATACGGTGTCAAAATCTGAGATCCTGGGAATTCACGGGTGGTCGAACACTCACAGGCACAGTGTATAGACATCTGGGCTTTGGCGTCCCAGCCGGCCAGCTTTCCAGAATCGAGCGCAAGGAAGATGAAGATATTCCGTTAGCATCAGTTTCGACCTCTGCAGTTGATTCAGGACGTCAGCTAGATTATCGGGCGGGGTACTTGTGAGGCACAAACCGATCTGTTGACAATGCAGGGTCTCAAACATTGGCAGCACACCCCTAAACGTTATTGATCGTGTTAGCCGTTGGCAATAAATGCGAGAAGGGGTTGTCGTACGCATAAACAGGGGACTCGACGAGAATTGCGTCCCCGTCATTCACAAGTGCGCTGACAGCCTGTCAATGCCAACCATCATGAGATTTGTAAAGCGAGAAGAAATGAGGCCATCTGACCTTACTAATCAGGTCTTGCGATCCCGAGCCAATACAAACTGACCAACCCTCCCCTTGCTTCCTTCCGTGGGAGAACGCTTGCAGTCCTTCCACCCACGAAATGAGTCCATCAAGGCCTGCCGTCGGTCCATACTGCAGTCCTGCAGCGAGCTCTTCGCTTGTTAGACTGAGTGCGGTTTCTTGGGACGGATCTGTCGGCGAGCGGACGCTGAAATTTAGTGCGGTGAAAGGGAATGTGGTGGGACTGGGTTTCCCAGCCAAGAGGCTGATCATCCCGGGGCGATCTTCAAGAGGAAAAAGACTGCGGACTATGCGATACTCGGTCAATCAACCGATAGCGTTCATTCTAGAGCCTAACTCACTGGGGCTCGGGAGTCTTTCTTTCGCTTCTTGGGAAAGGAAACGATCGTAATACTCTGCCGGAATAACTTTGACATTGCTTGGGTTGCCAGTTGCCTCGAACGAGGGGTCAGTAATTTTCACTAGCACAGGTACGCCATCGGAATGCGTCGGGATAATCTGCGTGTGGGGCTAAGTGGTAGTGGTCAATTAACTTGTGTGTCGATTGCATAAGGCAAATTGACGAACCTCTCCTTGAACAGGGATCTGCTCGAATTGCAGGATGTTGGCCATGTTAGCGATTTTTAAAGATGCAATGAGCGAAAGAAAGGAGGATGGAATTGCGTTCCCATCGGGTGGCCCTGATAATTATATAAATTTTGCTGACATGACCAAGATATGACCTGATAATAATATGACTCGGAGAGCTGGAAGGAGATAGGAGGGGAACTCCCAAACGAGCTCACGCGATAAAATCCTGTCTTGTGACCAAGCAGCGACATGTGACCCCGGGCACGACTGTTCATTAACGTTCACTATTCAATTTATTGGTTCGTTACGACTACACTACTATGCTTCAACTGGGGTCTTTCTCTGCCTGTGTGACTATTGATGATCGGGAGCTCGAGCAGCATCAAGTAGACATATCAAAGGGTGGTACGAAGGCTACTTGTTGGATTGCGTCTGAAGCTGGCAAGGTGCGCCCTATCTACAACACACTTAAACGGGTACACACCTGACAATGAAACCTGTAGCATTTTGCTGTTAAATGGAAGGATAACAGTCAGCGCAGACAGCATTCAACGTCTGGCTGTGTCAAACTTGACGGCGTCGATTGTGGGCGTAGGATCATTAGTCCAGGACACCACAACTCTGCAAAACGGAGCTACTTCTCGACTGGACCGAGCTCTGTTCGGCCATACATGTTCTCTCATCTCTCTTTGACAGGTTCGCAAATGTATTATTTCTGATTTTGTTCTCTGATATATCGAAATCAACTGGTAGACGACGACGGCTTTTTGGATGCACACGTATCACCCAAACTGGGCACCATTAAGATAGAACTCCGCAGGGTCATTATAAAACCGCACCGGAAGGACACCTTCTCTCGCAAACCACCGGAGGATCAAGTTGTGCACGAGAAGATGAAGAAACTAGCCACGCATTGCGTCAAGTGCGCGCCGTTCATTCTCTCGCATCTACCGCAACACTCATTATACGTCCCACAGATTCGGTGATGAGATCAAACGTGCTCCTAAGGTTGGAACTAGCGTTTCACGTATTGACAAGAAACCTATATTCACGTTCCTGTTTCAATACAAACCACAAGGTGTGGCAGCTCTGTATTTAGCCATTTCGTAGCTCATCTCCGAAAATTAGCCCTCCTGGAAGCTGATGGCATAGCAGAGGCTCCTGTTACCAACAAGCGGAAACATGTCAAGGTGGAGCCAGGTCAGAAGCCCGAGGTTATTGAGATCGACGACTCTGAGGACGAGGTACGGTTCGAGGCATCTGCTGTTGAAGAAGTCAGCTAACACATATTGAGAAGCGTACAGAACCACCGCGACGGAAAAAGATCAAAAAGGAGCACAAGCGGGGATCTCTTTTAATCCCTGGTGAAGTGATTGACCTGACATAAATGTGCCACCGCAGTGGAGGGATGCAAGACCTTGCATAACTGTGTATAATTATCATCATCTTATTAGGACTTCATATTTTCTTTTGCAGGATTTAATGGATGCTTGTTGTTTAGCGACTTCGCGTTAAGGGACAGATTACCCTTCAAATTCCACACTCGGCCAGCCAGCTTTGGCTTCGTTCTCTGAGTTAGATTTTATGCAGCAACTCGATTCCATTCTTCTTTTGTCGGTAATTACATCATAACTTAACACCTCCCTTTTCTCCACTAATCCTCGAACTTATAGACTGTTCAAACAGGCAATCAGCTTCATAGCCTCAAGGATACGCAAATGACACGTACCACAAGCACCACTGCTAGGCTTCGTCGCAAAGATAACTTCGTGCAGCGCCGTACCCTCCAACTCCTTGTACGGCCCATATGACGCCTTGACCTTGGCAATGAACTCATCCACCTTATCCTCATCCACGAGCGACACCGTGCACCCGCCCCACCCCGCGCCCGTCAGCCGGCTTCCATACGCGCCCGCGTCCCGCGCAAGCTGCACGAGCTCGTCGAGCTCAGGGCAGGAGCAGTCGAAGACCTTCGAGCACGACTCCTGCGACTCATTCATCAGCGCCCCGAGCGCTTTGAGCGTTGCAGCTGTGGAGGACGCAGACTCGGCGGCAGCGTTTGATTGGATGCAGACGTCGCGGAATTGGAGGACGCGTAGGGACTCTGTGAAGACGTGCTTCGCGCGCTTGTACAGCTGGAAGCGGGTCGCTTCGACTGGGGCCACCACAGGTCATTAGCACATTGATCACCCGGAGCTGAGGAGGAGAAGGGAAAGTGAGACGCACTGTCTACCCAGGAAAGATACACCTCGTTGAAGACATCTTTGCTCATGCCGCTCCATTCAATCATCTCTTCCATCGTCACACCCTCCTCGTCCCTCCCCTGCGGCTTCAGCACCTCAATCTCTTTGACCATCTTCTCAAGCGCCCCCTTCAACACTTCTAGATCCATATCCTCCATCTTACCGACGTCCTCGCCAACGACGCGCCCAAGCACCTCACGCAGCGTCACTTTCTCCTTGTCGCCCACAGAGACGCCGAGCCGGCGTGCCAGGACGCGTGCAGAGACGAGGGTCTCGACGACGCGCAGGTTGTAGCGCGTGCGGGCGTGAACGACCTTGTCGGAAACGACGAGGGAGTTGGCGCACACGAAGACGGCCCTAGGCGGGAGTGCGGAATCCGCATCGGCGGCGCTTGCCGGAGAAGTAGAAGTGATGGGGGCTGCACCTGGGAGGGGAATTGGCTGGGCGGAAAGGCGGGGGAAGAAGGAGATGTAGAGCGCTGAGCCGGCGAGGGATATCACAGATGCCGCTTGGTCCATTCTGCAACTCAATTAGCATCATCGTCCAGTCAAAAAGGAAAGGATGCGCACCCTCCGCTGTTGACACCGACCCGCTTTTCGTTCTCCATCGACATTTCTACCAACTTGCCCTTGTTCAGTCCTTCGCTGGCCGCCTGTGCTGTGTCATCCAGCTTGCCATTCACGGCTAGGAACGCCAGTGTCGAAGCGACGACCATGGCCGCACTTGAAGACAACCCCGAGCCTGCGGGGACGGAGCCGGTGACAAGGATATCGACGGGAACAGGGCCTCCTGCGTTATCCGAACCCCCAGGGGCGAAGTAGTGGTTCAGAACACCCTGTGTCACCTCTTAGCACAACAGGCCGCCAGCGATCGAACGATGGGGGATAGGGACTCACATAGTACCCGGCCTTCACATAACTCTCCCATCTCAGCTGCGTGGGGTCGATACCGAGATGCCACTGCTCAACGTGTACCGCATCCTCAGGGATATCTTTTCCTGCGCTCGAGCCGCTTACGCTCAGTTTACGAGCAGGAACGAACGTCTGTCTGGTGTACTTTGGGTGCAAGTTGTCGGCCACGACGCTCCCTGGGCCATGGCTGACGGAGGAGCCCGCGCGTGGAGCGCAGGCGATGAGGATGTCACGCTCGACAGCGGCAGGGAAGCAGCCGAAGAGTGCATAATCGACATGCTCGCCTGTGGGTGTCAATCAACATTTCGTTCCATCTAGGATGATCGTATATCCTACCGATCAGACTTCAAAGGCATCAGCTTCGACTCGTCGCGGGGAAACCTAGGAGGGACATACTTTACACGACCAGGAGCCCTGGCGATGTACGCTGGCTTTCTTCCGAAACGTGCCTCGAACTCTTGCGCGAGATTGTCCCATTTTGTGCTAAGATGGATATGCAAGCACGTCAGCAGGGGCCGAGTCTCCTTCATTTCTCCGCAGAACTCACGCATGGTTGAGGGCGGTGCCAAGGTTCTGGTATAGCTCATTGAGGTCGGTGAACACTGGGATCGGGAGTTGGGCAGCCATCTGTCGGAGTTTCTGGTAAGGTGCTGCGGGTGATCGATGCGCTTAAATAAGAGGGCGTTCGGGGATATTTTCGCCCATACGATGCTGGTCCCAAGTCTGGGGTTACGCAGTATTGACGTGGGTGGAGGTGTCGTGCGTCGGGACTCAGCTGACTGTGGTGATTGCATAGTAATCGAAATGACCAATTGAATGTCTCCACCGCTCACTCGCCGCTCACGAATCGGTGAAATGTCGTATTTTTTCAGTGGCAGCGGCAGAGATAAGATAAGATCTCGGCCCGGTCCGTCTAGTCGGCTCCGCCGTCCGTTTACTCCAACTTCCCGACCCCTTGCTTCTCCCTTTCACCATGGCCGAATTCAAACCAACTCTCCTGACTTTGCCCTCCCTCGCGCCGTCACTGGCACTAGAGGTAACCATATACTGCTCAAGAGGTACATATGGGCTGAGCTGATCTCTAGATACTCCCGCGTGGTCTCACTATAAACAAAATATTCGTCCAAGCAGATGGTCGGGTGCGTCATTAGTATTCTGCATGTCGTCCACAGAGGTTCAATCAAATCCCTTTCAATGGTTTTAGACGCACGACATCGTCGTAGGTCCTGAAGATGGCGCCGACCATGGCAAAATCAAGTATCACAATACCATTGTAGGACGGTACTCCAACCGGATCCCAGTGGGGGCACATTCTATCGAGAAGAACGGGGCCAAAGGCGAGGTTAACGTTCTTCCTAACATTTCCGGTGCGCCCCGCAAACTCATCACGTCGTGGGTATACACTAATTCGTAATCATGGCTACAGAGAACAATCTCGTGTCTCTGCACGGCGGTCCCATAGGCTTCGACTCGCTTCCATTCGCCGCGATCCCTACCACCTCCGCTACCCTCTTCTCCAAGACCGAGCTTGCGAGCCTCTCGTCCCTCATCCCGGGCGACTCGAGCAGCAGCATCTGGCGCCTCGTCTCCGAGGACGGAGACCAAGGCTTTCCCGGGACACTGACCGTCGAAGTGCTGGTTGGCCTCGTTGCCGGAGACGGTGCCGAGCACCAGCAAGGGGAGGAATTCGACTTGGGGAGCGTGGTGATCATCTACCGCGCGAAGGTCGAGGGCAAGGACGGCGCGAAGGCGGTGACGCCCGTCAATCTGACTCAACACTGGGGCTTCAACCTAGACGCTAGTCTCAAAGAAGGGATCTCCGTCAAGGGGCACAACCTGACCATGAAGGCGGCCAGCGTGCTGGAGCGTGATGCGCTGAATCTCCCCACGGGCAACCTCCCCGCGGTCAGCGGCGCCCACGTCCACAACGGAAAGACGATTGGGGAGTCGTTCCCCGCCGACGGTTATGGTGCGTGCTTATTCTATCCATACATGTCTCATATTTCACTTAATACCATATTGAATTTGAACCTCAACAGATGATTACTACCTCCTCTCCCCCGACGCCGTGGCACCCATCCAGAAGTACATCCCCCTCGAGCAGATCACCGACCCCGCATCCTCTTTCGACGGGCTCAAGTCCATTGTGGAGTCACCCAGCAAGGGCGCGCTGGAATTGAACTCGGAGAAATCGGGCTTGAAACTGACATTCGATTCAAATCGTATGCACTTTCCCTTTCCCATCCTACTCTTCTTTGACTTGCCAACTGACACGATGTGTAGAATCCGGATTGCAGTTCTACAGCTACAACTACCCCGACCCCAATGCCCCGCGGAAGAAGATACACGGCGGCAGTGGGAAGTGGAATAACGGAGATGGATATGTGCCTGGATGTAAGCCTGTTCCTTTTCGCCACCTCCGCTACCTCTCGCTAGATCATTCGCCACCACTCCTTTGTTCACACTATGACGTGAATCTCATGCTGACCGAAAACTTCCTTGCAGCTGCGGCGATGATCGAGTTCCACGAGCCGCTCTCCGCATTCCTTTACCCGAGCCTGCAGCAGAGGGGGGACACCACGCTGCTTGCCTCCGGAGAGGTGTACAACAACTTTGTGAGACTGCGGGTGTCCGCAAAGCACGTCGCTTAGATGGGTGCGCAGGAAGTGGGGAGAATGGTGGAACTGAACTGCATGTACTTTATATTACGCATACGGAATGCAAACATTGTTGTGAAATCATCTTTCCGCCTGTGTGAACCGAACAAGCTTTAACATGCCCTGTACTTATCCGCCACTGTCATATAAACGGTAATCTGAGTCTAGCTTGTTCGTGAAGATACTTAGACGTGCTTAACCCAACTTCAACTCAATTTCTATCACTCATTGCGCTCGTCTACTTCATTTCTTCCTCAGTCTGCTTTCGAAATCCCTGGTCATCGAGTCGTCATCAAAATTATGTCCAACATATCAACATATCGGGCAAGGATGTACTTGTCATTAATTGACTAATTACTGATATGCAAGTTCATAAATTGTCTCTCATACTACGACTCTATTATACCTAGCCACGTCCATAGATAGCCTCAAGAAAGCCCGGTCAATACATCAATGAGACCTGCCGAAGTGCTCAGGAGCTTCTCCCGGAATATTTGGATGAATACGTCTTTTTGGCGCAACTTCTCGAAAGACTCCACGTGGAGGCTGAGAACCGATATAGAGGCAGGCATGCGGATCATGGAGCCAAGGACCTGCAACATAAAAACGGCGCTCGATGAGTAAGATATTCAACATCACATCTCGTCCGACTGCATGGACCGACCTCTAGACCGAACCTGGCGGTATCGACAAGCTGCAGACGTGGCACGGTGCTCGTCAAATGGATGGATTTATTTCCCAGGGGTTGACTGGCAACTCACTTGGGGATCAATGGCTCTGGCACAGATAGAGAGACGACAGACTCTCGGGTATTCTGCACTGATTCTATCCAACAGGGCAAAAGATATCACCGCAACATGCACGCAGAGTTCGCGCAGAGCGTGTGGATGAGGGAGGATGTCGAACAGCTGGTCTGCCTCTAAATTGCGACCGCTGTGTTTGATGTTGCCGCGCAGAGTCAGAGACCGAAACTTTTGGGTTGGCGTGAAACATCTCAGTCTCATAAAGGCGTAAATGCCATTGTATGTGCGCAATGACGGGAGAGAAATCTGGAAGGCGAGATGCTTGTCCGACAACGGACCGTGCGTGAAAGGTAATATGGTGAGCGATTTGAGGGCCTTCGGATGAGAGATGACCACCGCGAGGTGGCAAGAGAACAGTGCGTGATCGTCATTCCCATCAGGAAATATTGTGGAGGTGATGCCTCTCAGGCTGCATGACCCTGGTTGCGAAAACTCGATAGTGAGCTCGCGGATGGCGCGCGGATAGAGGATATCCAACCAGCCATATCGTCCCCGGGTGGGACGATCGTTGCTCTCCGTGGCCCTCGAGCCATAGTGGACTTTTTTGACCTTTAATGAGGGAGGGGGATTGTTCAGAGTCAAATCACAATCGAAGAGTATGATAGTCTGCAATTTTCGGAGCCGTGATGTAGCTCCGATAGCGTAATCGTCAAATTGAACGGCTTCGCAGCGCAAACACGATATATTGACGCATTTGGAAAGAGCGCCGAAGAACATAACCTGCAGGGAGGCGAGGGGGTGGTCGAGGGTGCAGTGTATCGAGAATTCTTGGACATAGGGTGCGATGCCCTCGGAGAACCAGAAGGCGAGCCGACTCGCGATGTCCTTGCTGTTTCCCCCATTATAATTAGGGTCGTCTGTTGGGATGAGGTTCAAGCACCGAAAAGCCATCGGCCTCCCGAGCGTCGCAAATGTGTAACACGTCAATCGAAGTTGGAGAATATCACATCTTTCCAACACTTTCGTCTCGAAAATTGAGATCCAGAGCTCTGCTGGCAGTACTGGTGACCTTGGTGTGCCCTTGGTCTTGCGTAAGTTGAGCCTCGATATCGCACGGACGATAGTTTTCATACTTCTGCCGACTTCATGTTCAAGTCAGTATCGGCAAAACACTTGTGCTCATAAAGGACAAAAAATTTCCAATGACTTACAAACGGCGGGGAATGAGCGGGCAGTGATGTAATTTTCGAAAGCATGGAACACTTAAATAGTGTAGACTCCTAATTTGTTCATATTGCTGCATTTTTAAGAGCCTCGCGTCTCGGTCCTAGCATGTGCCCAAGCCTCGTAAACAGCATAAGGTTCGAGCATGCATGCCAATGCATGCTTATTTCGTACGTCCTAGGTACCAGTGCCCACTGAGTCATCCAAGAGTCATCCGTTATTCGGCCTGCAAGAGAATGTGGTAAAGAGGGAAGTCATGCTGCTAGCGAGTTGAGACCCAGGTAAAAGAGCAGTAGTAGCAGCAACAAATAGTATTGCTGGTCAACCTCTGGTGCTGAATTCCACCCGTGCCAGCATTGGCGGAGTCTGAATTACATAAGTCATGAACTCTGTCCCAACCAAGCCATCCTTCCTTCTTGTTCACATATTCCATACCGCCCGCTGCGGTTCTCTTACCTGTCGTTTCATCTCCTTCTGTGGACTGAAGGACCCGGTCTTTACCCTCCCTCTCGCTTTACGGAGGATACGAGCGGGCGGTTTCAACTTTCTCCTTCCACTTGGTCAACGGACTCAGCACCTCAACACTGTCGCTTCCACGCTTCCAGCCCTCAAAATTGTACAAATACACTATCAGATCACCTAGAACTACATCAATATTCAACCGGACTGCCGAACTCCTGGCTTCGGCGACTCGAATCAGATCATATGCCTCGGGCACGCCGCGACTCATGGATCGCTCTTGGGATGGAATCCCGATGGGCGATAGATGTTAAACAGAAGATTCCTCCGGTAGTATCTGCTGCTGCCTGTGTTTTTCTATGGGTACTATTTGCCGTATACTTGGTACGTCGTTGACCTTCTTCGCTCAACCTCCCAAGTCCAATAGATCTGACAAGATGATCAATCGTTAGACTTGTGTCATATTCCGGGTCCTAATCTATTCATATGAAATTGCTTCAACCTCACCTTGGAAGACAAACTTGGCTCCACCCTCATTATGCGTCAAAAACAAGGCTCCGTTAGACATGCGCGGCTCTCCGGTTCATCGCTTGACGCAAGTGCTAATCGTACGGAAAAGGACCAAGCGACATCTGGGCGTAGTAGACACTTTGCAGAAACGATTTCTTATCAAAGCAAACCGGAAATCTCGCAACTTTCGGTCTTACTGGGTGGCCAAGAAGACTTCTCTCTGGAATGTCGGTGTCTCCCTGTACTCTTTACATACGTATCTCACTGATCCTCTTCTCTAGGTGTCCAGAGAAACCCCTGTTATTTCAGCAGCTCTACGACAGGAAGTCATAACTTTGCGCAGGCTCATCAAACGTGAATTCTTCGGTCTTGCTTTCGACAACGGTATCCTGCCTCCCAAGTATCGAGCTATATTGCAGCCAAGCTATAACCCCTCGATTTCTCGATCTACGTCGGACTGGATTGTTGCCGCCGATTACGAAGAGACCGGTAAGGAGACAGCACATCATGAGTCTCATGAAGCCAATGCATGCACTGTATCCGAGGTACGCCAAGACCCCACAGCAACTTGTGTTGCTGATCCCTCTGCTTTGCCTTGTTCTTCGAATCTGGGCGACACATCCCCGTCCACCAATGAAGTAGGACACCCTCTCGACGAATCGAAGTATGCGCTGTCGGGCGCTGGTTTACAACTCACAGAAGATTGCAAGAAAACCCTCATACGACCCGACGCTGAAACCGGTGCTGGCCTCGCCGACTACACTCACTTCGTATCTGGCTTAGAGAACTCGGGATATCCGATCATCTCTACGAGATCTTCCATGACGATTGCAGCACCGGAGAACCCCGATCTCATCTTTATTTCGCCTCCAAAGGGTGAAACCCTACCCCTACGCTGGAATTCACCTCTGGTTTCACGCAGCCACTGCAGTTTCACTATCTGCGCAGATGATGACGTTCCATCGGGTCACAGGCTTGCTTCCGTAATATACTCGCCGACGCGATCGCCAACTGCCCCTCAAGAAGTCCACGAGGATTATGCTAGCGCTGCATGTGATCTTGCTCATTTGTCATCGAGCAGCGTCCCTAGTAACGAGTCAGAAAGCTACTCTGATCATTCGCTTGTCATTCTTTCTGGGACTTTCGACATCTCATGGGAGAAATACCAGCATCCTATCGATATCGAGTGGGATTTGTTTTCTACCACCATGCGGGCTGGCGTGCGGCCCCACGAAACATCTGTGCGACCTCGTTTATCCGACATCGGAATTTTCAACCATCGCTATCCGTCACCCATTGCAACCTCCTTCAAGGTATCCAGCGGTGTACAGGCGATTCGACGGCCCGAGATAATTTACGCAGGTCCAAAGGCAGCCTTTCATCGTCCTAACTTTTGGCGAGCATCCTCGAATCCTCTGCCAGCCAACTCTCGAAACATCGATGGTGTTATTGCAGCCTATCGTATGCTGGAGGAATCTCGAAATCGGGTGCTGCGGGAATCCCTGAAGATTCAGCAAAACGCGGTGCCATGTATACCAACGTCCCGGCCCGCTCTTTATCCACGGGTCAATTACCAATCGTCTCGTGTACAGGCTCCCCGTTTCCCTATGACGCCGTCGACCGATGGCCAACAGTGCCCCGGGAAATCAACTGGCCAAATGAACCTCAAGCGCAACCTGGATTTTAGGCAGGCGGATGAATACACACTAGCTTCTAACTGCGCTGTCCCGACCTTCGTGAACGCGGTGTATCCTTACAGCCCATTCAAACGTCAGAAGCTTTGATGAGATGACGAAGCGATACAAGTGCGAAGGAGGCAGGGGGCGTGTTTGAGTGGTGGGAATTATATTATCTGCATTTTGTATCTTTCGATTTGTATCTCGATTTTAAGCATACTTTACCGATGAACAAGCGAACCGCCGAGAAGAGCATATTTCCCTGTATTGCCTACAAGATGCGCCCTCGGATGGCTGGTCCGACTGCAAGCCTCATGGCCACCTATTATGCGAAGCTCCGGTCCTTCTGGATAGTCGCTACCACGTACGTTTAAGTTTGGCAACAGGCGAAGGGTCATGTATTATGACTAGACTAGGTGAACAACATGCCGAAAACAACTACATGATAACAGAAAACAATTAAACCAGTAGAACAATAGTAATGCGAAGACGAAAGGGATATATGGATGTGTAATAAGTCAGGAATGCGATGATGATGATGATGATGATGTTGATAATGAGATGATGTGTGTATGATGCGAGGAAATCCAAGCGACGCCCAGCGCCGATAGCCAAGAGGAGAAACGAGCAAACAAGAAGAATGAATATTCATCCGTAGTATGTTCTAAGGAGTATTGTCAGTTTCGAGTGCATCACGAAATGATCAATGATTGACTCACCCTCTCGCTGTAGAAGATATCGGCTTGAAGTCCGTGCGGCCGGACTCGACAAAGTGGCGCATGACTTCCGCCCAGTCGTTACGCTCGTCCCAGGAGATTTTGCTTGGGGGATCAACTTCGACAGGCATCACTTGGCTGACACCCCCGCATTGGATCAGGATGACTGCTGTGCCGATGCCTCCGGCGCGGCGGCATCGCTCTTCGCGGCGCGCAATGTCGTCGGCGACAAGAGGGTCTCGGCTGGTGACATATGTTCGGGGAACGATGTGAGTTCCCTTGACGGCAAGCCTATGGAGAAAAGATGATAAGTATCCAGACAGCAGATGATCAGAGAAAGCGGGCTTACCGACGGTTCGCATCGGGGTGGTTGGTGAATTCAAGCTCAACGAGCAGGGCGTTGGCCCGGACATTGGCAGGAAGGCGCTTCAATTGGAGAGCCTGGAAGCCGGCCCATCCAAGCAATGTCGCGTGGTTCGATGTGAACTTGCGGAGGTGCTTCGCGACGTTTTCGTCCGCGTAGTCAGGCCCGACTGGCTGCTGCTTAGCACCGGCGATCTGAGCGGCGGTGTGTTGGCAGATGGACTTGTGGGATGTCCAGTGCGACTTTTGGCAATCGGGTGAGCAGTACTGGGTAGTCATCTGCAAAGTCACGTCAGATCAAGTGACCGGGAGGATAGCTGTATGGAAAAACGTACGCAGCCACCGCACATGCGAAATTTGGAGGCAGCAGGGTTTTCCACTGCGCCGCATTGGTCGCAAAGACGGTATCCCCGTTGCTTCTGTGCGTGGTGGTGGCCAGATGGGGGAGTGAAGTAGTTGGCAGCGGCAGGCTGGGAGTAGTATGCGGTGGCCATTGTGATTGAAGATGTTTTGGTTGGATGACTCGCTGTGTCGTCGAGGGATGATGATTTACTGCCATGGCTATCATAGGTGTTATATACCCAATCACCCAGCCGGTCGTGCCTTCTTGGGTCATCGTACCGGAAGGGCGGATTACGATGTGGTCGAATACGTCCGCGTACATTGCTTTTTGTCTCGCTGTCGTGGGCGCGTAAGGTCCTTATTATCTCGGTTGAAGGGAGTGGAACTTTGTAAAGGACAGAAAAGGGACGAGATGATCGACTCTATTGTGAAAGCCTTCGGCATTTATTACGTAAGCTTTGAACAATTGTCTACAGTCCTTTCTCTTCGCACGTCTCTTTTGTTTGCTTCAGCTTCCATTCGGTCACCCAGAAGTTGATGCGCCTCTCACCAATTCCACTTCCAGGAACTCAAACAATTGTCCGAGAAGGTGCACTGTCTTTTGTTCCAGACAAACTCGTGCAGATCTCGATTCCTCGTTGCTCAAACCTTATATCACCCCATGAACTTTGTCGGTATTCTGCCAATCTACGTGCTATTCTTCAATTTCCCGGTGCGCTCTTGCTCCTCCGCATCGCCAAATTGGTGACCGGTTTTATGGAGATACTCGCTTATTCCAAAGCCAGACGCCACCCGGATAATATCCAAGGACCCGGCAGCTTGTGCCGCAGCAACGCTGTGCCTCAGTCTTAATTACTGGTGACCGAAGGGCTTATGTGGCTTCGAGACACCTGTGCAGTCTCGAGCTCTGGCAGGCTCTGGCCCGTTGTCTCCACTCCGCTGGGTCGGGTTCCCCATACGCAGATCATTTGCAATGGTTCTCTGTCTTGCTCCCGCTAGCGCCATATCCACCTACTTGATCAGGCAGGAGGTCTTTTGTTATAGTTCGTGTGGATCTATGTCCGCTTCTAAAGGGCCTTTGCGACGCCTATCTGACGTTGTGCTCGCAGATCTCAGGCACTACAAATTGCACGGTGACGCATTGCTGGCCACATACCCCTATATGCGGCTCGAAAATCCGTGGATCCTTGTGATCTTTGCGCTCCTCGGCGCCTACCTGTAGTTACCCGCACTTTACGAGCACCTTTTTGTTTGCCGTTGCCAACTGACGCCCGAAATTTGTAATCTAGGTGGTGCCATCGTCAGACATCGGGTGCATCCGTTATCCTCCAATTTGAATACTATCATGTTACACCTCCTGTCGTGACTCGGATGCATCAACACGCGTCGGAGATTCCACTCCCTAGCTATTGTGTAGCACTTTTTGTACCTTACTGATGCATGGGTCCAGTGCGTTCATTCGACCGTCACACTCTCCACCGATGCTCTCGACCACCCGAGTTTGAGTGATGTAAAGCTCTGCCCGTCGCTTTCATGAGTACATCATCAATGATGAAGGCTCCTGTTGATTACATAGCGCGAAGTCTTATGGTGAAGCACTCCGAGTCGTGATTAGATGTTCGTTCTTGCATGATGGCCGAGATTGGGAGTACTCTCACACAAAAAGACACTTAAAGCGTTGGTGAAATTCATTGGACGAACGGGGAGATTTTGGGACGACTATGGGACGATGGAGTTCCCGAGACGGAGGAGTAGACGGCAGGGCGGACAAGAGGGCAAAGAGGGGCAGCAGAGGGGCATGGCAGGGGTTGCCCGCATTTCATTTTCTTTCCGAACACCATTCATGGAGCCTCATCACGGGCGACGGTCTTTGTTACAGATAATCCGTTCAGAATACGTACATTACATCTAAGTAGTTTACCTCTACCATAGGGAAACCCTCCCCAATGGAGGTTAAACATGATCTTTTAAAAAAAAGATGTTCGTTCGCAGTTCATTCTGCAAGCATTCTGAGTCCCCTCAAGGTTGAAGCAGAAATTGAAACCTAATAATATCGAAAGCTATCGAGTTCTAGGTGTGTATGATGTCAAGCATGATTGGATGCTTCTAAAATTCTAGTCCTTGCCACCAGAAACCCACCAGTTTGAGTATTTAGTATTCAGTTGTGGGATGGAATGGACTCGGAGGTAAAATGCAAGCCTTAAAGTAGAGGTGTGTTGCGGACCATGCCATTCGTTCAAGCATTGCCCGATTTTCAGCCAAAGCTGATGCAGAGAGTGAAATCTAATAATATTAAAAGATATCGAGTTCTAGGTGTATTGTAAAGCATGGTGCATAGTAATTCTACGATTCTGCATGTGTCATGGCGCATATAAGTCTCTACTACAGATGGTTAAAATTTAAATAAATATCTGCTGGTGTTACAGTGTTCTTGAGGTGCTGCCCATTCCTTCTACCAAATCCCTAATAAGAAAATCACAACGCTCGTCGAGTCACGATGGTGAGCAGAGCGCCTGCCGTACGATCTCGCACGCCTTTCAAAAATTTCACCAAATCGGTTCCTCCCGTCCCCTTTAGCGCTCCTCGGACTGCCGGCGGCGCCGATCCTCCTTGCGTGCCTTGCTCAGCCTGTGCTTGCGCGGCAGCCCGCTCGCGTGCCTTCTTCGCCGGCCCGATGATATATAAGGCCACAATAATCATGTGCGAGTCCCGGAACTCCTTCAGCGCCTGCACGCTCTCGTTGTACGCCGCCAACAGCGCCGGGTTCTTCGAGCGCTCCACAAAGTCCCGCAGGGGCCGCGGGGTGTGCGACAGATGGCGCAGGAAGTTGCGGTGGTGCCGCGACATGTAGATCTGCATCCGCTCGAGGAACGCCGCGCGCTCCGTCGCCTGCGGCGCGGCGCTCGAGGCCTGCCCGCCGGAGGACGGGGCCGCGTGCGAGTAGCGGTCCACGCCGAGGAAGATGTCGAGCGCGTGCACGAGCGGGCTCTGCCCCGCGCTGGGCCCGCTCAGCTCGACGGGCTCCGCGAGCTCGGGGTGCTCCTCCAGCCCGCCGAACACCCACGGCCGCTCGCGTGCGTCTGAGTCCGCGCCTTTGAACCACGGGCGGATTTGGTTGTAGAACACCTCCGGGTCGCAGCCCGCGCGCACGCCGAGGAGGAGGGTGCGCAGCTCGCGGATGACGACCGAGATGGAGGTGAGGTAGGAGGTGAGGCGGCGCTCTGCGGTGGCGTCAGAGTGGAAGAGCTCGTCCATGGACGCGCGCATGAGCTCGAGGGCCTCGACACCGCGGAGTTCGATGCGCGTGGAGGCGAGGTAGAAGGCCTCTTCGTCGGGGGTGCCTGTGAAGAGTGTTTGGCAGGCGAGGTTGTCGAGCGTGGGGAGCGCCTCGGATGACTCCGAGGACGGTTGCACCTTGTGGGCCCAATTGTAGAGGACGTTGTCGGTATAGTTGTTTGTAGGCGGTATGCGCAGCTCTGCAGAGACTTGGAGCAGGGGAATTGTTAGAGGCGCGGGAATGAGTATCGGCTCCGATGGGGGCAGCGAGTGGATGAAGATGTGCATGATGAAGCTGAGGACGTGGTGCGCGCGCCTCAAAAGGTACTCGGATCTTTCGAGATCGTCTGTGGGTAAAATTGGCAGCTAAAATTATACGTCTTAGCAAAGTGCGAGATCGATAAATGATGCAACACGTACAGATGCGATGCTGGCGCGCCACGTCGCCGAGCTTTCTTGCTCTGCAGAAGATATTCCGGCCTTGTCGCCGAGTTGGATCCGCCTTCTGCCTGCGTCCTCCAAGACCGCTTCCCATTGCTCCCATAGAGGAGGAAGACGGGTCAGTGGGACCTGAGGCGGCAAAAATCCAGTGCGGGTATCGACATCGAAATCGTGAGCCGCAAGGGTAGATGTATCGGGTACGCCAGCTGGCAGACCGATCGCGACATGCGGGCGGGGAAGGGCCAGGAAATGGTTGGGGTTCAAAAGCATCTCGGTGTTCGTTGGGCTTCCAGTAGGTATCGTAAAAATGGGGAGCTGAGGAGGTGGAGAAGGAGGCGAAGAGGGAGGTGGAGAGGGGCTTTGGTTAGACATTGTACGGCTAGTCGCTGATATTTAAGCAATGCAGGATTTGAAAATGGGCGCGGCTTTCGATGTATTAAGTTGATACACAGCCGAGCAGGTATCCTGGAGTTTGGAGTCGATGACTGGAGAGGCCTTAAAGTTTGTAAGAGCCGGAACGGAGTCTACGGACCGTTTACCAATCGATGCTAGTCTCAGCCACAGGCGCCCATAATTGCACGTGAGTGCACGTGGTGATATCCAGTGCATCATATCATTACCACTGCGCACATTTCCAGCCTAGCTACTCCAGGTTGAAAGCGGCGCACCGCTGAAACATACGGACATTTTTCTGCCATGCATCTGAATAACTTGGTCACCGCATCGATATTTTTGGTTATGAACGGCCGTTCACTGACGGCTGTTTCACTCCGACTCGTAGCATTGGTCCAATCCCATGCACCTGTCACATTGTTCAGCTATCTGTTCGACAATGTACCTGCCACATTCTCTTGGACTCTGTGCAGCTGAGCGAACATGGCAGTGTGCCTGTTTCCTTACACGTTTCCCACACACGGCGGTATACCTCCATCCCCCACGGACACCATGTCCTACTATGCTCCCTACAGTTGTGGTGACTCTGGGCGTTTCAGCGGACATAAACTGCTTAGGAGTTTTGCCCCACTGTTGATATCTCGGTTCCTCCACCCATCGGCCGCGCCCGGGCAGCCGATCATGTTGTCATTCAGAGTCACCATCGCTGCTTGAATCCCTGCATAGCACGCCACATAGTCCCCGTGAAGTTCTGATTGCCAGCGTTCAATAGAACCCTCGAGGATGGCGCGAGGATGATACCAAGCACACTGGCCGATGTTCACTGGATCTGTTTCGGGTCCCATGTTCAAACACAATCAGCACATTCTCAAATATTTTCGATAAACTGTAGAGTCGGTCTGGGCCATACGACTAGGCCGTCCCCTTAATCACAGTAAGTAGACGCTAAGCGTTAATGAGCAGCCGCTAAGCGTTAATGAGATAGAGTGGCGAATCCGGATTTATCGCAGATTAAAGGGGCTCGGTATGATCTCACCAGTGCCAAGATGCTGGATGTGTTGGATTTGTTTAGTATAGTAGTGGTGCTAACATTATGGCTGTGGTAGGATAGGAGCATCTTCGTGGAACCCATTGAAACACTGTTGCAGGACTAGCAGAGATACACTTTATTGTCGCGATCCGCCTTTCCTCCATTCGCCATGGCTCGTCCATCGGTCTGCTGTGAAGATAGATCTTCTCCAGCAACATGAGGCCTGCACTGGAATATCGCGGATGCATCCTCGCATGGGGTTCACAAATTTTGATGAGGTTTCGATCACCAGCGGTTTTCGACAGCACGCCGAGGAAAGAAGCAAGAGAAAGGAGGCAGGTCATAAAGTTTGTGCGGGCGCAAATGAACAAAGGGTGGTGCCGCTGGGGACGATATTTCACATCGATAAGGACGTATGGTACTCTATTCGGTACGCGATAAGTGACAAACTATATTTCAAATAAGCAGAAAACATACAGTAGTCGCACAGTAGTGGTATTCGGACAAAGGCGAGCCCGGAAAATGGACAACATTGCACTGTATCCTTCTATGGCTCAGCGGTGAAGCGCAGGCGGTCATCCTGGGGTAGCAGTGCTCTTTTGACATGGCCTCAACGATATAGCCTGCGCCGCAGCCCTCGATTTTCGCGCGCTGATATGATGTGGAGATAACGATGACAGGGACGCCAGCGGCCACCCTCGCACGAAGGCCGCTGTGGGATCCTCACAGAAGAGGGTCCACTGCAATTCAAAGCCCAGCTCTTTTATGGCGAGCAAGAATAGCAAGAATGAGCCGGGCCAGGGCTGCCTATCCTTGGGTAGCGTGCCATCGGCGGTGATGCTGACAGGCGGGGTATGTATAATGCCGACCCGGGCCATGGAGGCGTGGGCGTAGGTAGGTTTGCGCAAGAAGTAGCAGCAGGGTAGCAGTCAGCTGCAGAAGGGATGGAGCCGAGCGTGCGCTTAATACCGGGGAAGACGCACACGGTCTCCTCTCGCCATGCTCCAAGCTGGTGGCGAGCAATTAGTCCTTGGCAGACTCCTGGCCGATGATGTCGGCGTGCCCTCATCCATGATGTCGTCGTGCGCCTCATCATCCATCATGGCGTCGTCAAAGCAGACTCGTTCTGAGTGGCCCTATAGAGCATGTTCGACTCTACAGGCAGCTCAGGAACGACGGATGGCGCAGGAAAAACCCGGGCAGTCAATGCCGTGTCTCGAAGTAAGAGGAGACGACATTACTGTAATGAGCAAGTTTGGAATTGGAAGATCCAATTAAAACTGTGGCGCGAGGTTCCTGTCTTCGAGGTCACGGTACGTGTCCCCCAGCTTATCGAGAGCTCGACGCCGTCATAACTGTCCGAGAAGGCCAGAAAGACATCGACTAGGGATAACGGGACCTCCAGCGTCGTTTGGTTGGGAGAGCGGGTGGGGGTGAAGATATGTTGTAAATGCTACTCAAAACAGTCAATATATATGACATCGGCCGCCGACTGCCAGCCTTGGCCCACGGCGGCCTTGTTGCACAGTGAGTATCTTGGCGCCTGCGTCATTCCACGCTTAGAAAAATTTGGGTGATGATAGAATAGTGGTATCTACCATCTTATCGTGAGGTGCTTTGTGATACATGTATGGTTTAACAATAGTTTTTTAGAGAGTGTGTGTGGTAAGAAGTCGGAGCGGTGCCATCGGGGCCAGTATCGGGAAGTTTACTCCTAATACAATAAACGCCACAAACCCGCTGGACTCCCAGCTCCCAGGATGACCACCCTCCGCTATGAGATTTTCCCGCGTACTCAGAAGGGTCGATTCAGCTCAATCCAGTCCTATTGTTACTTGTCATGTTCCGGTACAAGATCTGCCGGCTGAATTGGACTTACGAACTGACGACGACTCTCCCGCCTCATTGCTTGATGAGAAACAATCTCACTAGATCTCGCTTGGTCTTTGTTTGGTGCCGCGATTATACCAGCATCGATGTATTTCCTGCTGCAGCGACTGCTCAATTTGTGATATCAATATCGTTCGAATGGTATTCTGCGATTAGTTTGAGCTCTGTCAGGTTGTTCTGTGTCGTGGTGTGCAAGCACCCTCACCAACACGCTGTTTTGGCACCCCAGAACATCGTCCCCGTACCTTAAAATCCGTCCTTCCGCTTCCGCTATCCCTTCCCTGTGTGGCCTCCCCCAGGCCTCATACACTCCATCGGGGATGCCGGTCCTCGCCTTCCCCACTCCTCCCACATCCTCACGCTGTGCGCGCAGCCTGCCCACGCCCCCCTTTGCCCCACAAAGGATTCTGCGCCCTAGAACACCAATGATTCCCACACTCTAGTGCTTTGTTCCCGTGTCGCACATTTCCTCCTTATCGCGTACTCCCTGTTGAAATTGATTGCTTCTCCGCGCGCCGTGTCGCCAACTGCTACCCTCCGTGATCGCACCTCCATACGTGTGTGGTCTCCCCTCATGTAAAACTTCTCCGCGCTCGCTGTTCACTGTGTTATCACGAGAATTTATTGTTCGCTACACAACTCTAAAGTACATTGTTTTTCTGCCATTTCTAACTGTCGGCGAAATTACCCTGAACCGCGATCTGCAAAACATCTAGTCAATCTATGGTTATGTTGCGGTGTTGAACCCTGAAACCACGCATAACTGCACAGCTGCATGCTGCGCCGTGCACGCAACGAAACGCGTCAACTACCATTAGGGCCCGTGACTTCTTTGAAATCCGTTGTCTAAATTGTACCCCTTCATCAAGACTTATGAATCATGATACTGGCTGCCCGTGATTAGTTCAAAGATGAACAATTGCATTTCTACCACATTAAGCGGGCCTTCTTCCGTCTTTGATATTTATGATTTCTCCATGTCCGAGCCTGGGCCCCGCTTGGTTACTGTTTAATATCACGTAGAGTATGTACGTCTATAGACAGTAATCACATTAAACAGAACCCCACTGCCACCAACGGCGATCATCATGACATCGGCATTCGCCGTCCTCTTTTCCCACAATACCGCTTGATTAGAAATGATTATACTTTGTAAGTTGCTTGGCCTTACGTTGACTTCAAACACGATGCATGATGCTGACGGTCAGTACACAGGTTCTCGCAGTCAGGCCTTGATGTCACTAGTCACTAGTACTGCGACTCCGCCGGCGGCCGCGAGGAATGTTCAATGCCTAGTACGCCTATGAATACGCACAGCTTGCAATATCAAAATGGATCCAACATACTATAACTCCGGCGCTCACAGTTTTCAGATTGTCGGGGCACTCAACCAGAGTCCATTCCCAACAGGAGCTGACTCTCTATTGGTTCATGAAGCAAGTTCTTTTGGTCTACGGAGATTCCGTGAGCCTCTGTTTGAAAATTCTGGACCATATCACCGCCTTTTTGTCAGTTCCGTCGGTTGATGACTTGATCGTCGGGTTGGTCGCACAGCCTCCCCATTGCTCATCCAGTTGCGAGAACGGGGTTCAAGGCCGCATATCCACCTGTGTGCTGCGGGATATATGGCATACCAAAATCTACCAGAAGAATACATCAACCAACTTCCCCTCCCATCCTCACATCTTCACATCCAGACGCCTCTTCTCAGAACTCTTACGATGCAATTCAAGCTCTCTGCTGTCGTCTTGTCGCTTGCTGCATTTGCTTCTGCACTTTCATGCCCCGAGGCCGCCCGCTACGGCAGCCTCCAGGTTTCGCCATCTACTGTCGCAGCTGGCGATGTGAGTAATGTATACCGATGTGTTGTTCACCGAGAAACTTATTTATCACGCACAGTCCGTCAATATCTACACCAACCTCACCTGCCCGCTTTCTCCGCAATACGAAATCGTGCCCAAGTACCTCGATTATTACATTGAAGTGCTCACGAACAACAACGGCCACGAACTGCCCATCCTGCTTGCGCGCCGCGAGTTCGACACAAGCTTAACCTTTGACAACTTCACGACTACTGTGAGTGCCCGCTTCCCTCTATCTACGTTTAACCTCTAAGTCCATGCTAATGCCCGAATTTCTCACAGATCCCGGATGGGAACTACTTTGCAGGCGCGGCATACTCGGTATATGTGGACATAACCTACCCGGTCAATGGTACCACTGGAGCGCCTTACTATCAGGTTGCAGGGACCTACGGCAGCATCAACATTACTTCCACATAGACGATACGCGTTGGCCTAGTATGAACGGATATATTTATTTGGGGAAAAGTATGGATTCGAGATGCAGGTCCTCTAATAGTAATACAGTTACACGCCTTCTGGGATTAGAATATATGAGCTGTTGGCAGTTTGGGACAGCGGCATGACAGAATAGTAATATCGTCAACACGCAGGCTCTCCTCCCTCCTCCCTCCCTCCTGCTTTGAGCGTTTGCCTACATGAGATCCTTGTATGCGTGATGGTTGGACGAAAATAAGAGAATGGCATCATGACGACAAGCCATGCTCTCGATACATTTGTGTTTTCATGTCAACGAGCATCCTCACCAACGCTTGAATTCGCGCTCATCGCAGCTTCGGAGGCAAAGCTGAGGGTGGGCTTGGCTACGTTGAGCTAGCGTGTCCAAACCGTGTCGCAATATGGCTCGCTTTGACTGTTTGGGAATTTTCAAATGGGTAAATGCTCCATCACGAGCCACACAAGGTACGCTCATATGTCCTGATCATACGATGGGGTTGTCTGGTGCGAGATACCATTGTACACGTGATTAAGATGTAGCGCTTGGTACTTGTATGGGCAAAGGTTGGGCAAAGGGCAATATGTCCGCCACAGCTAAATAGTATTGTCCACTATAGCAAAGGGGTGTAACAACAATGCGAGATGCACGACTGCGTACCTAGGAACAGACGAGGAGCAAACGGTCTATGTGGGAGAACTGGCGGGGGAGCTAATGGACTACATCTATTGGCAACAGAGAAACCGGAGGGCATGCATATGACAGGGTTAGGACTCGATATATGTGGATAGCCAAGCGCCCTTGCTGGCTCTCGAATCCATCAAACAGAAATCCGGAGCGTTCATAACAAGTTCATAACGTTGTCGAGTCTCGACGCGTGTCGGAGTCTAAGTCCGAGACCGTATCCGTCCAATTTCCAGTCGCGTGACCGTTCAAACGTTCACACAAGGGACAGCAAAGTTCACAGTGAACTGCATCAACTTGATGCTTTTACATTTATTGTTATTAACCCCCACTAGGCTCATATCACGATTTCCCATTGATCAGCATGGCCTCCTCCACAGCGTCGCTGCAGCCGCCCAATCCGTACACCCCGATGGTGTATATACCACCCGAACTGGCAGCGTTGCACCACGCAATGCAAGTGAGCAGTGCGGCAGCGGAAAGTACGTGGGGCAAACTTGCTAAGCGGCGAGAGATAGAGACTAAACAGGAGGCCCCATCGAGGTAGATCACGACAGCCATTGGCTAGCTCAGTTCCTGATGATTAGTTCACGCACCAGTCTGTATCGAGTTGTAACAGGTAACTCAACACTGAGATGAGACTGTCAAATTTCCGTGCACATCTACGTAGGTGGGTGATCATGAATCTGAGCTGAATGAAAAGAACGAAAGACACTCAGACACTGAGCATTAATATTGCGCGTTGACTCTGATTGGGCCGGCGCGGGCCGGCTATCCTGGGTACATCCAATTCTCTCGGTTTAAGTTACTCGCATCAGTCTAACCTCCCTCTCCATCAACTTATCCTTCGCAGACCCATTGGTCTAAACCTATGTGTGACATTTTCAATTTCTGTCCGGTCCCTGAAAATAGTGATTCCTCTGTATTTCCTCCCCTTACCGAGCAGCGGGAAGAAAGGAGGGGATATACCAAGAATCACACAAGAAGAGGTATTTTGCTCTGGCTAGTCGCGTTCACACAAGGGAAAAACGTCAAACTGACACAACCAACAACATGCATCCGAAACTTTACGCTTTTAACCTTTCTTAACCCCCACTTGGCTCATATTACTTACTCATTGATCGTGAAGATACCAGGGTTGCACTGACCCTTTCTTCTCGCCAGCATGAGCTCCTCCACAGCGTTGCTGCAGCTGCCCAATCCGTACACCCCGATGGTGTATCTACCACCCGAGCAGGCAGCTTTGCACAAACTCGAGGCGTACGTATACATCGCCAGTCTGGGGGTACGCCAATTCTACTAGCGCTGATTTCATACCATCTGAGGCCTCCTGCTTTAGGTACTGGCATGGGACTGGCTGATGTCAATGCCCGATGAGTACCGGATTCTATCTACAGGGAGGATTTCCAACTCCAAGGTAGCGTACATGTTTGCTCGGTGAGTCCCCGATATCGCAGTCTGTCACCCACTCACCATGCTGAACGTCGCAATCGCAGGTTGTCCACCGTTGGATACTGTCTCAGTAGGGTGATGTTCCAAGGTGCGCCCGCTCTCATTGAATATATTCTGCTTTCATCAGCTAAGACTCACTGCAGTCGCGCCTATCGGCAACTGCCAAACCATGTTCTACATCGTGATTGTCTTCCTCATCCTCGCTTCGAGCGCCAACAACGTTCTCCTGTTCATCCGCGTACGCGCTGTGTATGACAAGTCACGCAGTGTCACGGTCTTCTTCGGATTCTGGTACTTTGCTGTCCTCGGTACGACATCAGCCGCACCATGGGCAATGGAGGCCGTAGTGAGCACCCTTCTGTCTCCTATATAAGACGTCGCATTGATCGCGATGAGCAGCATTTAGGGCCGACGAATTTGTGCATAGTTATCAAGGTCCAGACTTGGCTTACATCTTCAACAGTTTGCAATGCTGTCAATGGCACCCTCGTGTTTCTAGCAATATCGTACCGTATCTCATCCCGCTCCATTTGCGAGACAGGGAGGCGCTCGACAGCACGGAGATTCTTCCGCGGCGACGGTGCACCGCGCGTGCTGAAAGACCTTCTTCACCAAGGTCAGCTATGCTACCTGTAAGCACCCCAACCAGTCATCATGCTTATTTTCATGCTCGTCCTCATCCATTTCTATCTTGTCATCAGGGCAACGATCATGGTATACATCCCGCAGATCTTCCTAAATTTCACCAAAGTGCCAGGCTACCAAGGGCTCCTCATCATGACCGTCCAAGTAATCGAAAATATCATGACCTCTCGTGTGCACCGCGCGGTCATCCTAGGTCTCATTACCGATAGCGGGTGCAATGCTGCGCCTTGCGAATTTACTACCGTTATCTCGACGACGACCGCGTCGAGCGACATCAAGGCGCTGGTGGAGCTGGCCACGAAGCACGATCTGGTGTAATAAAGGAGTATAGCAAAGATAATCGCACATGCCTGCTGGCTCCCTTCTGTACCAATACAATCTGTGCTGGAAAGGACAGTCCCCTGTGAGCATTAGTCTGGACGCTGGGTAACGCCATATTCGAAAGCCGCCCTAGGAAATGCTAACGCGTCCGCCTGGCGCCCAGGCTTCTGGACTGGGGTTGTTCTGGCTGGGGGCTGCAGTGGCGCGTTCTGCTTAGCCGCAGCAACAATGGCAATGATAGGCAGCAAAGGCAGCAGGCAACACAGAACTACGATTGGGAAAGGGAGCTCACATCCAATTATCGCCATCCTGAGGATCGGGGCAAAGGGTCGTCGAATTTGGGATCGATGAGGCGGAGTACGGGTATGGGAGGTTCGAATGTGATGATCACTGATGTTTTGAGTTGTGTGGATGCGTTGTTTGACATGGACATGTAAAATGTAAAATCTCTTATATAGCATTTGCATAGTGTACATATGGCCTCATTGGTTCGTGGGTGCTCAGCGCTCAGCGCTCAGTGATAATGAATGGGTGGCCCTTGAACGTGTTATATGCGACGCCTTTACTTCTGCCAGCTTCTGCCTCCAAGTTCAACAATTAGGAGAACCCTCAGTTGGGGGATCAAGCTGAACATGATCACTATCCGAGAGGATCAAGGCAACAGAGAATCATACAGCCTATCATCAATCCACACCCTTTACCTATACAAACCAACCCATAAAGCCTAAAATTCAGAGAAGCTACAAGCAGGCCCCTTATCCAAGTCGCAAGTTACATTCAGATAGATCATAGAGAACAGACAAGTGGTAATGCTTTACCATAAGGAGTATCCCCAGCGAAGGTAAAACAATAATTTCAAAAAGGTACAGAAAAAGATGTCGAGAAACTCTATCAAATCATTTGCGTATCTGCTGGCTTGCGAACTCGACACCAGCAGCATTTATGAAGATGAAATTCCTGTTATGTTGAGAGGTCCATCGATGACTGCAACCTGCCAGTACGGGATCCCAGCTGTGCCGTTCATAGAATAAGTTATGTAAAGCCGTATTTCATAAGTAGCGGTTGTAAAATAGTACGCGTCCGGGATCTGGGGGAGAGTAACAAATGAGCGTGGTTTGGATCCGAGGCTCAAAAAGCGGTGGCAGTGGACACTGACCGTAGTAATGAAACTGTCAATGGTTGTGGTGAACAGACGACGCTCGAGCATGACGACAGCCTCGTGGTTGGCGTTGGTGGTATCGTCTTTAAGAACCTCGATGTAATAGTCGATGTACTTGGGTACAATTTCCAGGTAGGTCAGCGCACAGGTGAAATCTGTGGTGATATTGACGGACTGATGGAGTTGAAAATATGGTTAGAGAAATTCCTCTTCGGAGCGTGGACTGGTGATAGTTGTGAACGCTTACCCCACCGACCGCAACAGTAGACGGTACCACCGCAAAACTGCCGTAGCGGTTCGCTTCTACGCATGTTTTCCTGCGAGCGGGAGCGGCAGATGCAATTGCAGCAAGAGCCAAGAGGATTGACGAAACTTTGAACTGCATCTTGAGATGAGGTGGGTGGGTGGCCGGCAGGGAGAACACGTCGGTGTTTGCTCTTCATAAATGCATAGCAAGTTATATACTTGTTCTTGCTAAAGTATTCATCCCCCAGAGGTATGGTCTATGTTAAGATATCGGCCTTGTCACCCCGTACTCATCACCAGATCAGTGCTGCGGGCAAATGGTCGTAGTTTTCCGGAGAATAATAGGCGCTCATTTGCGCTTGTATAGCCTAAATCAAGCACACTGGCCTTCATATAAGATACATACCTAGGTAAGAGACGGAGACAAGTGCCCGAAAGATGAAAGAACCGTGCATGCTGTATGCTAGCATATGGTGCCGACGGTTCAAACAGGAGGTCGTTCATTGCAGCAAGGCCTCATGCTTCCGACACCGCTCAGAGCTTTGTACCATAGAAAGATAAGCACTGCTTGAGGCAAGTGACATCGGCCTCGAATCCGGTTTGAAGCGCAGGCAGCGGTGGGAGTCTGCCGGTTGATCAGAACCCATTGATATCAAAGCCATGCTATTGAAGTGCTTCGTCAAACACCAAAGGGATTTTAAGTTCCGCAAGAGGTTGAGGTGGAAGAGAAACCCAGAGGTTGAATTTTCCTGAGACATTTTTAATATTGCCGTCCCATTGATGCTGTTGACAAAATTGCCACGCCACAACATACCCTCCTTGCCAACACACCACCGTATCACTCGACCTGTAATCGATATCCGCGACGCCGCTTGGCAATTAGCCTTTATATCTGCATATCAAGAATATTAATAGCTCTCTTAATCGGATGACACCTGCCAAATCCCCCGGATCCTTGCCTCTCAGAATCCATACCTCAGCTCTGGAAAGAGCGAGCACCTATCATGCAGAGAAGTCTCGTCCAACTGAATATACCTCGTCTGAACTATCCTCGATTATTGCAGGACTACACCTCCATGCATCTGGATCCATCGTGACGCTTCCGGTGGAGATCCTAGCATTGATATTTGAAATCGGATACCACCAGTACACCGATAGGATATCAGCGCGGATGTTTGTGCTGAAGGTATCTCATGTATCTCGACAATGGTGGAATGTGGCCACCAGCCACCAGATCCTCTGGACAGACATTATAATCTTCCTTCAATCGAACCCGCTGCTACCGTTGAAGCAGTCTCTAGAGAGATCCGGGACGCTTCCTATTGATATCAACATCACATCGACCCAAGACTTGGACAGGGCAATCCTGAAATACTTGACTCAATCCGTATTCAAAGTAATCGCTGGCTATAGCTCTCGATGGCGCACCTTTCGCGCCGAATGCCTTACACATGCGAATGCGGGGGATGTGAGGGAAGGTCTCAAAACAATCAAAGCACCAATCCTCGAAGAATTTAAGCTCGCCACGCAGGGCGCGACACATCATCATGAAGCAACCTATCTATCCTCCGGCAGATGGTCCGCCGCTCCTAATATTAATGATGGCAGTATCCACAATGTGTTTAGTGGTGGTGCGGTGTCGCTGAGATCAGTGACCGTCCGCCATGTGCTCTGCTTGCCACCCATGCAAGCTGTGCGGGTGCTTCATCTCAACACCATATTCAATGCCTCATCTTACCCCCACGATCCGACAGTCGCCGCCATACTCAACAACCTCCCGCTTCTAGAAAAGCTCACCATTCGTGGATCCGTTGCGTCCACCGGCTATCTTGCGGTTTTCACCCCATCCAAAGTCTCTCTGCCATCGCTCATCTCCCTCCGAATGCTGGCTTCAGAGGATGGCCGGGTGCCACAATTTGAATTCCTTGACGCCATATCCGCACCTCTGCTTGAAAGCGTAGCGCTCGAGCATGGGTGCTACAGCAGTGTGCGGCTGTTGGCGAACAAGTTTCCACAGGTGCGAACTCTGGCGTTCGCGCCGGCGGAGATCCTCTTGGAGGCCCCTGAGCAGGATCCGCAAGCCATGATGGTCCACCTCAATGTTGTCTTCAAGAACCTGACACACCTGATCGTAAAGAGCACAGCACAGCCCTACACGTACCTCCAACCACTGGAAATGCACGTGTGGCCCGCCATGGAGGATCTATCCATATCCCAATTGCCAGACAGCGGAGTCATGCCATTTTGCGATTCGTTGCTTCGGCGCAGCCAAGTCTGTCCTATGCCTAGGCGTCTTCTTCTCCGGGGGTGCGATAAGGCTGTTGTCGCTGCTGTGGCGATAGGCCTCGCCACTCGCGGAATAGATATAGAAGTTGATTCAAGCATCGGGGATGATGTCCTTTGGTATGAAGATAAAGAAGTGTCGAGGACGTGGTGCGCTGTTCAATTGTATCTTTGGATTCTACTCATGCGATGATTTAGATCGATCACTTGAAGAGGAAACAAATCAAATGTTGCAGATTATCGCATCAATTCGCCAAATGCGTTCGAGCCGCACTCTGTGATGTATTTCAGCCATAAAGGATGAAGAGAAGAAGGCCTCGATAGAAAGAGAATTCAGCGATCCCGCTCCACATGGGGCGGATGGAGTCGTCAGGCTATCCCAACATATCAAAGTTGTATATTATTATTTAAATCGCTAAAAGGCATACATAACAATTAGTCAAGCATCTCAATCCCCCAAGAAAACCTCAAATGAATAATATGATCGTTCCACTAGCTGCTCGCATCGCCTATGGGCAGTAATCGCGATGGCGGTCTCCGTACCTTCAACCTGGTAGTAAGGAGCGCCGGTGGTGCTATTGACAGGGCAATTCACGTTCAGCACAATCGAATACACCGCACCTGGCACATAGAACGCGTCCGGAATTTGAAGTAAGTTCAGGCATCAGCAAATGTTCACCGGGTTCACCGGGTTCGCATCACAGAAGAGGCAGAGGCAAGCGGGCGCTCATGGCAGTGGTGGATGTGTAGGTGATTTCAGTGTATGCATGGCGCTTGACCAGGATAGGCAGCTCGGGGCTATTGTTGTTGATGTTGTCTTCGATCGAGTAATCGACGTTCTTGGGTATAATGTTGTAGGAAATCGCGTATGTGAAGGTGACTCTGTGGCGATGGTCGCGGACTGCATGTGTGGCACGACAGCAAGTTCCTTGGGGGTGCAGTGTTATAAAGTTGCTTACCCTGCGACAGTAGATAGCGAAACCCGGACATGTTTGTAGCGACTGGCCTCAGGGTATGTAGATCTGGGAATCAAGAGTGGTAGGTGAAATCGCGACAAGGAAGCAGGACATTTGGCCCCCGAGCCTGGAGATCTTCCAGTTCATTATACGCCGCTTCACGTGCTGCCTTGTCGAAGGATATGTAAAGCGGAGAAACGGTGTCGGGTGCTCGATGATTAACTGAAGTGGTAAAGCCGTTAAAGGGGTGCATTGGTGCGGTTCCATCGATCTTGGCATTGAGGGCCAACCTCTAGGTGCATTCACAGGCAGGCAGGTGTTGACGTACTTCAAGCAAATAATATGTGCAATGGTATTGCGATTGTAACTTGTTGATATGATGCTGGTGAAGGGTAGTAGAGGGCGTGTAAGTACGTCGAGCCTGAGGAATCGGTCGTCAGAATGTGCGCCTAGGCAGCGTGACCACAGCCAGAAAGTGAACACATGATGTGATAGGCATCTCGCTACGTCTCAGCAGGAGACAAAGTATGTAGATCTGACCTCTCCTTTCGCAATCCTGGCAGCCCCACTCCTGTTCCCGGCCAGCTTACCAACCGGTTTTCCAACCCTCGCTGGCTTTGAGACGCCACTATCAGTTTGACTGGAGAAGGAACGGGGTGCACGGAGAAGAGAGGAACACACCTCCACGATCCCCTTCCCACTAACTCTGCTGGGGGCGTGCATCCCGACGCGGATCTGCTCTGCACGGAGTAGGCCGCGACGCTCAAATCGCGGCACGAACCCGCCTCGACCCAGCGCCCCAGCGACCCAACCTCTGCTTGTGCAGACGGGATGCACTGCGTTGTAAGCTGTAACGGCGCATCACGGTTATCGCAAGCAAGGAATTGCGCGCTGGCGGCAGATGATCGATGAGCCACCGAGGACGACGATGGGTCTCCCTTCGTATGGGCCCCTCCTCCTAGAAAGGCTTCATCCAGCGCCGCCCCATCAAGCTTGCCAGAGCCCAGCGGATTGCTAGGGAGATGCCAATGCGAAGACGGTCAGACTAAGCTGGATGGGTGATGCCTCCGCCAGCGAGAGATTGAACCGCGCCTGAGGTAGGGTGAGCTTAGACTGTTCGGAGATGCAAGATGTATGTGTACCTTTACAAAACTGTGAACACCAGCCTAAAACTGACGGACAATCTCCCCAAACAACGCGTACTCGGGGAAGTCGTGCCTATCGCGGAACATCATCAGTTGATATCGACGGCTCGCAGCTCATATTGTCGAACGAGGTGCCATGAGGCAAGCGGGGTCGCTTCCGTGGTCCATTTTGTGCAATTGATGATAGGATGGACTCGAACATGAACAGACATGGATGGTAAACAATGCCGAATATGCCCGTGCATCTACGCACGAGGCACATCGACATTCGCGATGATATTCATGGGGTTCAGCGAAGATTAATTAGGTTGTTATTACATATCATAGACCTAGGGGACATGTCAGCATACAACATCCATAGCCTCCGACCAACCAAAACTTACCATATATCATATATACAGGGAAGAGAGGACATCATGTCGCTTTCCGCTTGCCCTTCTTCGACGGCGCCGCCTCATACGCATTCGGCTCGGAATCGTCCTGCAGCTCCAGCTCGTGCACAGCCCCGTCCGCACCGCCGCGCTCCCGCGCAGCGCCCTCGTCGCGCGCGGCGGGCCGTCGCCGGGCGGGGGCGGCGCGGTCCAGGGGCGTGCGATGGCGGTGGGTGTGGTTGTGCCCCTCGCACCCCGAATCCACATCCGAGTCCGAGTCCGAGTCGGACGACTCCTCCGACGAGGACTCGTCGAAGCGCTTGGGCTTGTGGTATATGCAGCAGACTAGCGCAAAAGCAAAAGCAAACGCAAAAGAGATCGGGCAATGAGAAGCCTGGAAAGTGGAAAGCGGACGGAAAGGAAAGGAAAGGAAAGGAAAGAGGGCCAGGCCGCCGCGCAGTGCACACTCACTCTTGGATTTTTTCTTGCCCGCGCCCTCGTTGTCCACCACATCGTCGTCCCACACCACATGGCGCCGGTTCCGGCGCTGCCCGCCGCGGAGCGTGAGCACGCCCGCCTCGGGGGCCGCCGTTGAGTCCTCCGGATCGTCGTTCGCGCGCGGCTGCACGTCTTGTATCGTCATGGTCATGGTCCGGGATCCATCGCCAGGTGCCGCGGTGTTCAGCCGGGGCTGGGTAGCTGATGCCATTAATGTTGGATCGAGTGGGGATCAGACGGGCAGCTGGGAAGGATGTTAGGATGTCGTGGGCGGAAGAGAAGAGCGAGCTGACTGCGAGCACCGCCGGGCGACGACTCGACTGCTTTGGGACGCCTGTGAGCCGCGAAATGACTTCACGCTCCAGACTCGGTCCTTTTACCATTTCCAACACGCGTTGACTGAGCGCGTTCGATTGCTCTGCTCACAGCCCAAGGAATACGAATATTAATGTCAAAATCCCAGCCGGACACCCCGCGGCGCTCGACGCGCCTGACGCTCGTCCCCCTCGTGGCGCGCAACACCCGCCCGCGCGACAGCGAGGTCTGCTCCTTCCCCGGAAAACCGACGCACTCGCGCCCCAGCGTGCGCGACGACTTCATGGGCGACCAGGAGTGGACGGAGGCGAACGGGGACCCCGATTCCGACGACGAGCGGGAGGAGTGGGACAGGGAGGGCGGGGAGGGCGGGGATAGGGAGGATAGGGAGGGCGGGGAGGAGAGGGCGGAGAAGATCGTGATGACGCGGTTCTACGACAGCTTTGCCGTGGCGGGGCGCAAGACCTCGGCGGGCCTCGCGCGGTACATGGGGATCGCCCACAAACCGAAGTCGAAGGGGAAGGCGAAGGCGAATGGGAAAGGGAAGGCGGGGGAGCAGGAGGAGCGCTACAGCGTGGGCGACGCGGTGCTCGTGCACTCCGTCAACCGCCTCCCGAGCGTGGGCGTCATCACCGCCATGTGGGAGACCCGCTGGGCGCGCGCGGACGGCGGCGCGGAGGCGGGCGGCAAGGTCGTCAAACTGCACTGGTTCCTAAGGCCCAGCGAGCTCGCGGGTGTGCGCGCCAGGCGCGAGCATCAGCCCGTGCGTCTCATTCTCACACCATCTCTCTATCTCTACGGAGCATCTTCGCTGACAATGACACAATATTAATGCTATTAGGACGAGGTGTACTACTCCCTCTCGCAAACAGTGCTCGTCTCCCCGAGCGAGATCCTCGCGCACTGCCGCGTGTCCAACGGCCCCCCCGCGGCCGCCTCCGACGCCGACGAGGCGCGCTTCTGGGCCGGCCGCGACACCGACGACAACGACGGCGACGGCGGCGAGGGGGGAGACGAGGGGGGGAGCTACGTGTGCCGCGCGGCCGTGGACTCCTCCCGCGGGCTGTACTACACGCTCGACTGGGAGGCGCACCGCCGCGCGGCGCTCGACGGGGGCGGCGGCGGCGGGGAGGCGGACGCGTGGGACGTCCTGGTCAAGGAAGAGGCGAAGGTGAAGAAGGGCAAGAGCAAGAAGACGGCTGCCGCGCGGGAGGCGGGGCCGCGGAGGAAGAAGGCGAAGCGGGCCGCGAGCGTCGACGATGATGAGGCTGAGGCCGCGCGCGAGGAGGAGGAGAGCGAGGGGTCGGGGGTAGAGGACGACTACGCGCACGCGTCGGCGTCGGCCTCCTCGTCCTCGGGCGCCTCGGACGCGCAGGACTCCGACCCCGAGGGCGCGCCCGACTCCGACCTAGACCCCGACCCCGACGCTGACGCCGCCTCGGGCACCCCGCGCACGCCCTCGCGCAAGCACAAACGCGCCGCGACGCGCACCCCTTCTAAGCCCAAGCCCCGCGCGCGCGCGCTCCCCACGCCGCACTCGCGCCGCACCCTCGCCGCGCGCCAGCAGAAGAAGGGGCCCCGGCGCATCCCGCGCCCCGCGCCCGCGCTCGACGCGGCGCTCGTGAACGCGCGGCTGCCGCAGGACCCGTGGCTGCGCGCGCAGCACTTTTTGCACGTCGGCGCGCGCCCGGACGTGCTCGTGGGGCGCGAGGAGGAGTACAAGCGCTGCCTGGGCGCGGTGGAGGAGCTCGTGGACGAGGGCAGCGGCGGGTGTGTGTGTGAGTGCCCCTCTAGCCCCTACCCACTACCCACTAGCCGCTTACATGGCTCATGGCTGCGTTTTGGTTTTTGGTTTTTGCGGTGATGCTGACGCGTGCGGCCCAGATATCTCGGGCGTGCCGGGCACGGGGAAGACGGCGACGGTGCACGCCATCGTGCGCGAGCTCAAGCGCATGGCCGAGCAATCTGTGCGTGCTGCGTTCTGTCCACCCCATCGCGGTTGCCCGGAAGCTGACCAGTGCCCCCCGCCAGGAAACGAACCCGTTCACATACGTCGAGATCAACGGGCTCAAGCTGCCGGAGCCGAGCGCGGCGTACAGCCTGCTCTGGGAGGGCGTCTCGGGGCACGACGTCGCCGCGGACGGCCACCTGAGCATCAGCGCGAAGGAGAGCCTGCGCTGCCTGAGCAGGCACTTCAGCGGCGCGGGGCGGGGCAGGGGCGGGCCGGGCGGGCATGCGTGGTGAGTGCCAACATCAAACATCAAACATCACGCAGTCCGGGTTACTCGATTACTCGATCACTCGTGACTATGGGGGTGCTGTGCTGTCGTGTATCGCGCTGTTGTGCTGATGCGGCGATTCGGGCAGCGTGGTGCTGATGGACGAGCTCGACCAGCTGGTGACGGCCAAGCAGGACGTCGTGTACAACTTCTTCAACTGGCCGACGCTGCTCGGGTCGAAGCTCATCGTGCTCGCGGTCGCCAACACGATGGACCTGCCCGAGCGCGTCATGAGCGGGCGCGTGCGCAGCCGTCTCGGTACGCCATTTCAGCCATCTCAATTTCGCGTTTTGCGGCTCCCCCTCCATGCGCGCGCGCGCTGATGCGCATTTTATTGTTTTGCAGGCATGATCCGGATCAACTTCCAGCCGTACACGACGCCCCAGCTGGAGCGCATCGTCCACGCGCGCCTGCAGAGCGCCAAGGACGGCCTGGAGGGCGAGGACCGCCAGCGCACCGTCATCGCGCCCGACGGGATCAAGTTCGCCGCGATGAAGGTCTCGAGCATCAGCGGGGACGCGCGGCGCGTGCTCGATATCTGCAGGTGCGCCCCCGCCTCCGCGCCCGTGTTCGCGATCGTGTTCGTTTTCGTGTTCGTGATCGTGGCTGACTTTGACTTTGACTTTGACTTTGACTTTGACTTTGACGCGGCGTTCAGGCGCGCGGTGGAGCAGGTGCAGCCGGGCAAGCGCGCGGCGACGACGAACGACGTGAAGGAGGTCATCAAGGTCATGCAGAACAGCCCCACCGCGGCGTACCTGCGCGACTGCAGCCTCCACGAGCGCATCATGCTCGCCGCGCTGATCCGGGTCATCAAACAGCAGGGCGTCGAGGAGGTCCGCTGGGGCGATGTGAGTACCCAGTTCCCAAGTTCCTAAGTTTCCAAGTTTCCAAGTTTCCAAGTTCCCAAGTTCCCAAATTTTGCCATTTTGCCATTTCGTCACATCCGGGAGTAATACTGACTGAGGGTGCTCGCACAGGTTCAATACCAGCATCTGATGTACATGAACAACCTCCCGGGCGACGACGACCCGAAGCGCAAGCCCTCGGCAGCTGACTTGGGCATGGTCCTGGAATCGCTTGCCGCGTCGCGTGCGATGCTGATTGAGGAGGGGGTCGCCGCGTCGAGGAAGGCGGAGGGCGACAGAAAGGTTATACTCAACCTGGAGCAGGGGGAAGTAGAGAGGGTGCTGAGCGACGTAGGCGGCATGAAATGGAAAAATGCGCTGAATGCCTGAGCAATCACATTAATATTAATATTCCAAGGCTTAGGTTCAAGTTCAAGTTCAAGTTGTCCGCCGATGGTGATCACGTGTGAGCCAAATTCATGACACAGTGTAATTTTAATACCTGCATTGACTCTAAATGGGCTGGAAAAGGATGCCTGCACAGTTATTGCGATTACCCACCCATGCATTGCGGGCAACAGCAAAAATAACTGACGACTGTGGGATTCGAACCCACGCAGATTGCTCTATGCGAAGCCTGTGAATTCAGGTAAGCTTGCGCTTGAGTCGCACGCCTTAGACCGCTCGGCCAAATCGCCGAGTAGAGAGGGTGCTGAGGGACGTCGGCGGGATGAAATGGAGTTGAATGCCTAAGCAATATTCCAAGGCTTAGGCTTCCATAATTAGGTTCAAGTTCAAGTTGTCCGCTGATGGGGATCACGTGTGAGGTAAATTCACAATGCAGTGTAAAATACAATTACTTGCTCCTAAAACCAGCCGCTAGTGAGAAGTTAAGACTGCATATCCGATATCGTTGATAGAATTTCTTTCAAACCCACCTAATGTCCAAAGTCACGCGAAATTTCCTTTTATATCACCTTTTACCATCTCAACTTCTCACTAAGCGTTTAATTCAAGACAAACGGCCCGCCGGGCGTTGAATTCACACCCCACCACATTTTCGCCAAAAAGTGGTCCTGCCACTCACTTCCTCTCCTTCGCGGCACAAAAGATCCTAAACACGCCCGGATCATCACCAAACACTCAAAGTCTTATATATATGTGCCCCAGGTCTCACTTACCTGTATCGCGGCACTGCGCAAGTATCCGATGCAAAATTAGTTGAACAGTGTTATGTCACCAAATTCGTGTTGTATTGCCCCGGATTGCTCTCCCAGCCGCTTTGAAAAAATTCTGAGTAAATAGAAAGTTCCGTGTATGTACACTTGTATAAAATCCACAAATAAACTCGAAGTGAATGAGGGAGGAACTGAGCATGCAGAACGAAACCACCAAAAAGTGGTCAGCCGCCAAAAGTGGTACCATGCTAGTAAAATGATGCTTGCACAATTACTACCCATGCATGCATGCATTGTGGAACAACAAAAAGAATTGACGACTGTGGGATTCGAACCCACGCAGATTGCTCTATGCGAAACCTGTGAATCAGGTAAGCTTGCGCTTGAGTCGCACGCCTTAGACCGCTCGGCCAAATCGCCATGTATAATAGCCGGGACTGTGTATTCAGAACCCCAAGAACCTGATTTCTCACGAAGAGTCGTGACCAACGCCGATGGCCTCAATATTAGTTCTCTGGAGCCATGTTCTTACTAGACACGTCAATCGCTCGTTCCTATCCAGATTTTACATACATATCAAGCGTGGATATATTATATGCCTTGTCTACTTTGCAGTACCACTCGTTGGCGCGAAGAGCGGGACTTTCTCTGAGTCTACAGGCATGTAGCGAGATGAAGCTGCGTTGTGCAAGAGAATGATTGATCTGCGAAGGCTTCCCAGAATATGAGCATGCTGTATTTTGTGCTGCGCAGCTGAGCAAACGTACCTGTTCTGCTCATGGTAGTAATCTCGAATTTCCAGGTGCTGGCGCACACGTGCCCGAGAGCGGACATGACGCAGGGACGCGCAAGTAATTAGGATGACTGCGGTAAGCGAGAGATAAGGTTAAATGAACGGGGATTTCGATCTGTGGAGATCTCACCACCAACCACGCAGGCTCCCGTCAAGATGTACTGCCACAGTGTTATGCTGAGCGGCGTCTCCGGCTGAAAGACGCATTTGCCTTGGGGACTACAGTCATTCTGGCTCACAATGTACTTGGTGAGATTCTTGCACTAGAGAGCATTATGCGGCTTACTGTTTCGCATTCACGATCCATGCGACAAGAGCTTCCTAGGTTGTGGGTTGTTACGCATTGGGATACAGATGGGTCGCAGAAGAGATCGGGGGTGTAGCAGCTGTCGCGGGTGATCGTAAAGACCACCTGTTGTCCCGAGGGATCATTGCCAGTGTATGTCGTGTTCTCTAGCTGGCAGGCCTGGCCAAGAGTCGCGTTGGCATAACTGCAAAATTATCCGCATCAGATGGCACACAGGTGGTTGACAGGTGGTCGGATGATCAGTGATGACGCACCTGCATTTTTGTAGCAAGCATATGCTTCCATTGACATTCATTTCACTAGATAACTGCTTCCAGTTCGCAGGCGGTGCACACTGATTATCCTTGTTGTGCTGACACGTCTGACCGACAGACAAAAGAGCTTGACATCCGCTGCCTTCGTCCGGACAAAATTCGCCTGCAGGGCATAAGGGGGGCAGAATATCGCCGGGATCATACCCACTGTACGAAGGTTGGTCAATTATCCACCATGGATAGGATAAATGGACTCACAACGGAAACTCATCAAAGCGGCATGTCTTAGGGACACAAGTCCCATTGACAGCGGCGGAGCAAAATGTCTTATCAGAGCATTCGGCCACAAATCGTTGAGAGATGGGATCGATATAATCACTATTCGACGAGCATTTTCCACCTTGGAGAACTGTGCCGGCCCTGACCCAAGAGATACACGAGGTGGACACAGCGATGATCATATAGAAAGGGTGCATCTTCATCGATCTCAGCAAAATGCAGTTGGTACAGAGCAAGGCCTAGAAGTCGACTGGATGGTCAGCCCAGACATTTAATATATGTCAGCCCGGGAAATGACTCAGGTATATCGGACCACCGAATGCTTGAATGAGGCTGACGAAACTACATGCCCCGTTACGGTCTACCATCGGCGATGCAAGTATCAACACCGTGTTGTTAGGCCGGTGTTTTCGTCGAGGCCGGTGTTTCCACTGGGGCAGGCCAAGACACCAATAGCGCGGCGACAGCTGTCTGTAAAGCTTGCTTGTCTAAACACAAATTTTCTTGCGATTGGCGCCGATTGGCTTTCCCAAGTTCAATATACATATCGATAGCGATCCCGAAACGCGTTTAGGGTGCAGGTAAGGTGCGGGCGGAGTCTGACGACCAGGCGAAACAAGGGTGGACGTGGATATCGCGTGGATCAGCGGGCATTATGCTATTGACTGTATAACGGCGTGGGACGCGTTGTAGCTGTCCTGTTCAGTCGTGCTTTGGCCCCTGAGGCGTAAGTGCGTCGTGGTGGTTGGTTAGGGCAAAAGTGTCTTCGGCGACTATAAACGTCGATGCTCAACCACCGACCAAACACTCGCAACTAGTTAACTCCCTTAGGAATGACTGCACCGGCTTGCGAGTGCTTTATGCATGTATTCATTGCGCGTGTTAACCTAAGGCTGAACATTTTATCTCAACACGGACCGCGACTGTTGGCCTCGGGAGTCGGGCCAACAATTTTTCGTCTTCAGCTGGTCAACAACTGTCATTGTGGCGTTTGGCGTTGGAGCAAGATGCACGCACTGTTCTTATCGATCAAATGCATTTGCCCTCTTGGACTATCTTCGCTCATCTCTTGGAAATGTAGCTGGAAGGGCCAGGACTCGTGCGTTACTGCGGTTCATCCCTCGTGTTTTCATAATGGTGGCTGTTACGCACTGTCAACATTATTGGACGGCGCCGCATATCAGGAATCCAACGATGAAACCTGAATAGACTGGCTTACCACAACTCATCACCGACAACTATCCCGGCAGTCATTTTAGCTGTCATTTCTTTCGACTTCGATCATTGGGCGTTCATTACTGCTATGACTGTCTACCCTTGGACCTATGTACGTGACTAAAATTATGTACGGAACGTTACTTACCTCCGGCGGAGCCCCTCGGAGCCCTATAGTCTATCCGCCCCAGAGAGAGCTCCTCACCTCGTTTTTTTGGTGGCCCGCTTCAGAAGCACTTGCCATCAAACTGTTCTATATTCCCTAGGACCTCGGAGACGTCACCAACGCAGCTGACCTCTTCACACTGGCTATTGGATATACACCTCTTAGCGTTATATAAACCAAATGTCGTGAGCCTGCCTACGCAACGCCCTGATCTGTACCCACCAAGCACATCCATACAACGCACCTCTATACTTCACACCTACCCATCTTCGCGATGGCGGCTCACACAGACGTGAAGTCCCTGTTCCTCGACACGTCGGTCGGGAACGAGCAGTTAATGATGCCAATCTCCGACCATTCGCGGCTTTCAACCGCAGTCGAACCATGCTATAATCCCTCTGTCCCAATGTATCCCCCTCGAGGCCGTGCGCCCACTGCTGGTCCTCCATCCGAGGCGACGCCCATGTCCAAGTCCATCTCCCAATCATCGCTCACCAGCATGAACAGCAACGCCACCTCCTCGGAGTCTCCCACCGCGCGATCAAGACGCGCTCCTTCCCCCTCACGCACGCCGCCCATGCACGTTGTCTCCACCGCATCCGGATACACGCTCAACGCGCAGCTGCCGATCGACATACAGCCAGAAATGATAACGGTGTCTGCGAAGAAGGGAGACAGAATTGCCGTGGTCGCAGATGTGTGGCATATGGAGACGGATTGTGAGTGATTTCCCCCATGACTACTTCGACCTTTCAATCTCCGAAATATTATGGAAGGCGTGTTTATTGCTTGTGCTGACAATTGGCTGTCCAAGGCCATTATGAGTGGCAGATCCAGTTTCCGCACGATATCAATATGAACTCAGTGCGCGTGATCGTCGGCAAAGGCGGACAGCTGACCATCCACGCCCCCAAACGACGCCAAACTTGTTATGGGTATGTGTGACTTGACTGCAACCTCCCCAAAGTTTCCATCTCCTTGCCAATGTGCAGCAGGTTCGCCGGACGAATCCTCCTGCATTGTGACGCTGTATAAGTACGCGCTTGTTTTCCCCATTCATTGTATCACTGTCCCCGCACTTTGTACCACGTATCACTGTTTCACATGAACTTTGTATCGGTTTCTACATGCATTACCGCACCATAATTCCCCATGTATACTACTTAATGGCCGGGCGTAACTTTCGTAATTATGTAACTTTCATTCTGCGCTCTGATTCATTCTGAAGATATTGCGCGTGTGGGTGGAGCATTGGTGGAGCGCAAATATACTTTCATTTGAGCGATTCGGAACTACACTAGTACACATGTTACATATATTCGACAGTTTTAAAATGATTACAATCCTACTCTTCAGCCACAATGACCACGCTCTTCCCCTTGGTCTTCCCCGTCTGCACGTCGAGGATCGCCTCTCCCACCTTCTCCAGACCAATTGCGCGGTCCTCTTTGTATTTGATCTCCCCACTCGCGATCTTTCCAAGAACCTCCTTGTAGAATAGCTCATCGTACTTGTGCTCAAGAAACGCGACGATGAAGCTATGGATCGAAATTTGTCTGTTGAGGACGTTTATTATGTGCTAGCGAGGACCCTCAGCAGGTGAAGTAAAACAGCGGGTGATATGACGGACCGTGATGGGATGGGGCTTCTCGTTGTACTCAGATATCATCCCGCATTCCTATTAGTATGCGCGATAAGCTACATGCCCGGGCTTTATGTGTGCGTGCAGGCACTCACGATGAACCTGGCGCCAACCTGCGCCGCATTGGCAAGAGCAAGATCGAGGGACTCCCCTCCAACATTGTCCCAATATCTGTCATAAGCGGATCAATGGCTGTCGTTACACTCGTCAGGACTGCAAAACGGAGCAAGACGCATATGTTGATAGAACCCTCTTTCTCCAGCACATCTTTGGTGCGTTCGGTTTTGTAGCTGAACTCAACGTCCACGCAGAATTGTGTAAGAGCTAAATGATGGAAACGTTAGCCCGGATAAACATACCTTCAAGTAAGCCCACTCTTTCTATCCAAACCAGGCAGTTTTGCCTAGACCATCTCACGATCAGCATCTCCGCCACAAACAGAACGCACATAAGAGGACATACCGGGCATGCCCGCGGCGCCGACATACACGCTCCACGGCAGCCCCTCCTTGTTTTCGGTCTTGCGGAAGTTTTCCACTTTGTTAGTCACGATGTACTGCCGGAACACTGAATAAACTTTAGCGCCAAATTTGAAGACGTGACACTGCAACATGGTGGGGAAAGACGCACAGAATACGCCATAAAGATGGTAGCCCTTCTTGAAGGCTGGGTTGTCGGAACGAGGACCACTGTTACGCCAGAGTTGTGCAGACTATTATCAGCTTGAGGCAGAATAGATAATAAGATGCACCGTTATGACGCACGGCTCGCCGGCTAGATAGGGGACCTGAAGTGATCATTGAATATCTAGCATCCGATCAGGGTGGTACAGGTAACTCACAGAGTAGCTTTTGATCGAAGGATCTCTCACTACACCGTGCTGTCAATGGTACATTGCTTGAAAGTAGGATAAGGGCAACTCACTCTTTCCACGCATGTAAGGATCGATCGAAACAACCAAGACTGTGAGCAAGACGCCTCCATTCAGAGGAAGGGTTCTCGATATCATGGTCTGGCTGGCATCGTATACAGTGGGATTTCCAGGAACAGGGTAGCCAGTGGGGATTTCTGCAAAGAGGTGACGGGCGTTGGTTACAGGAGCCATCGTGGTTCTACAATGTAGATGATCTTTAGACGGCAGTTGGTGCGAGTGTGCGAGGATAGCGTATCGCAGTCCACAGTATCAATCGCCCGTGCATATCCCTTATAATCGGGTGCTCAGTGTCATGAGACACGGCAAAATGAGGGGGCATGGCCACGCGGTGTGTTCATTCATGATGCTGAACTTGCGCAGTTATAGTGCTTTTGGGCATATGTACAACATGTGGCGGGCGAGCGAGGTGGGCGCATCCGCGGGGTAGTGCTGAGGGCGGCGGGGTGTGGGTTTGAAGCGAACGCCAGGGAGGACCACCCTAGCTTGAGCAATGTTTTACCATTCCTGCAGAATATTTGTACAAATGGGTCGAGCGTGACTGGACGTGTGTTAGTTGAGCACCACCTCCAATCCCCTACTCTTCCGCCACAACGATCACGCTCTTCCCCTTGTTCTTCCCCGTCTGCACGTCGAGGATGGCCTCTCCTACCTTCTCCAGCCCAAGCGTGCGGTCTTCCTTGTATTTGATCTCCCCGCTCGCGATCTTTGCAGGAACTTCCTTGTAGAACAGCTCTTCGTACTTGTGCGCAAGCGAACTGACGATGAAGCCGTGAATCGAAATCTGCCTCGAGACGATTTCCCGTGCGTTCTATCGGTCGAGAACGTTCAGCAGGAGAATCGAACAGAGGGATATATGATATGACCGACCTGGATGGGGTAAGGCGTCCCGTTGTTCACCGAGATCATCCCGCATTCCTGTGGATACGCGCGATGAGCCAAGTTACACACATGTTCGGGTTGCGCGGGGACTCACGATGAACCTGGCGCCAGAGAACGCCGCGTTGGCAAGCGCGAGGTCAAGCGTCTCGCCTCCAACGTTGTCCCAGTATCTGCCAAAATCAATCAGCGACTATCTGTACGCCTATCATGCGCAGGAACGCACATGTTAATGGGCCCCTCCCTCTCCAGTACGTCTTTAGTACTGGCTGTCTTGTAGTTGAACGCGACGTCTACGCCGAGCTCTTTGAGGAACGCGACTTTCTCGTCGGAGCCCGCCGAGGCGATGACCTTCAGGCCTTCCAGTTTGGCGAGCTGGATGACGAGCCTTGAGGGCGAGTGGGTTAGACTAGACTAGTACAGGACGGTGGGATAGGTGGGCGGACTTACGAGCCGACGGGTCCAGCGCCTGCGGTGACGAAGACAGTTTCGCCCTGAGGATTGTATGAGAGAAAGGTGACATGAACATCGGCCGAACACACACCTTCTGCGAGTTGGCCCACTCTTTCCATGCAAACCAGGCGGTTTTACCTGGCCCATCTCATGAGCATCTCAATCAACAATAGAGCAGAGTAGCACATACCGGGCATGCCTGCCGCACCGACATACACGCTCCACGGCAGCCCCTCCTTGTTCTCTATCTTGCGGTAGTTCTCCACTTGGCTGGTCACGATGTACTCCTGGAAGACTGAATAAATGCCACTTTAGCGCCCAGTTTAAAGACACGCTGTGTGGGGCAGACGCACAGACTACGCCGTAAAGATGGTCGCCCTTCTTGAAGGCGGGGTTGTCGGAGCGCAGGACGACCGCTACGCCGAAGTTGCCCAGACTGTTGGCAGCTCAGTCAGAACAGATAACAAGGTGACACTGTTATGACGCACGGCTCGCCGATGAAGAAGGGGGGCTAAAGCGGCCATTGAGTATCAATCATCAGGCGAAGGTGGTATAACTCACAGAATAGCTCTTGACCGCAGCGTTTCTCACTGCACCCCTCCCGTCAATGCCGTGTCTAGCGCAGAATTGGAGCAACGACTCACTCTTTCCACGCAGGTAAGGATCGACCGATACGACCAAGACTTTGAGCAAGAGCCCCCCGTTCAAGTCCACATTCTCGAGATCGATGGTCTGGCTCGCATCGTAGACGGTGGTCTTTCCCGGGACGGGGTAGCCAGTGGGGACTTCGTTGAACAGATGACGGCCGTTGGTTACAGGAGCCATTGCAGTTGTAGATGATCTTTGGCTATAGATGGTAGCTGGCGCGAGTTCGGGAGGGTAGGAGAGTCCGATGATGTCCAACATGCCATCGCAATGGATTGGGCTTTATACAAGCGAGGCTCGGGGAGATCGTCGGCATTGATAATCGCGTACGATTACAAAGCGCAACTGTATGTCGGGTAGGTAGCTATAGATAATCTATAGAGCCGATAGCTGAGTCAATTATTTTTGCTAGAAACCATATGCGACGGCTGGGGCGCGTGATGTCGTTAGAAAGCATAGTGTGAGGAGGCCGGGATAACCACTTACTATAGCTGGGCCCCTGGGGCTGTCACAGGCCCTGCGGGACTGCCACAACTCGTCGCAAAGGTGATGCATGGAACCCCTTCATACTTTGCGACATGGTCCACGCACATACTAGGCATGCCAGGACATACACGCGCCCTTCCATGTTCCCCGTTTCGTGGTACTTTTTCCATTTTGTTGGTCACGATGTACTCCCGGAAGACTGAGTTGCCAGTGCCACTTTAGCACCAGGTTGAAGACGCACGGACTCCTCCGTAAAGGTGAGCACCCTTCTTGAAGACTTGGTGGTCAGATCGAAGGACAACTGCTACGCCATGGTTGTTCAGACTATTTACAACCTGAGTCGGAACAGGTAAGAAGTCTCAAGGTAGCACCGTTATGCGACCGTTATGACGCACGGCTCGCCGATGAGAGTGGGGCTAAGGTGACCATTGAATGTCTAGCATCCGGTCAGGGTGGTATAAGTAACTCACAGAGTAACTTTTGATCGAAGGATCTCTCCCACTGCACCGTCCCGTCAATGCATTGTCCAGTGTGTACGAGCAGGATAGGGGCGACTCGCTCTTTTCACACATGTAAGGATTGATTGATACAACCAAGACTTTGAGCAAGACACCACCATTCAAGGGAACATTCTCGAGATCGATGGTCTGGCGTGAATGACACCCTTGGAGTGCTACTTCTCGTCAACAGACACCCTTTGTTCAAAGCATCGATAGGTGAGTAAGCCCGCTTCTCTGTGGCCGGAAAAGTTAAGTTTCGAGCGGGTAACCTGAGCGGAGCTCAAAAATGGCATGTTTCCAGAGCACGTTTTCCACGTTTCGAGGCGGTGGTAAGGTTTGCGCGCCGCCTCAAACCCCATTTACAGCGTTTTCGGAAAACCTTGGCCGCGCCGTGTTTTGGCCGCGCGCGCGCGGCTCGTCCGTTTTGGGAAGGGCGACCGTTCTTGGAAGGACGACCGTTTTTGGAAGGACGACCGTTGGGCACGATGGGCGCCTATTTCGATGATCAGCTGTAGATTGTAGTTTCCGCTGATTCAAACTCATTTCCGCCACTACCATGGTCTTTCGACACATCAGCAAAGACATAAAAGACCGTGCTCTCTATCTACTATCTGAGGGCTATATTACTGAAGACGTTTGTGACATATTGATGTCTCTGAGCGCAGTTTGTGTCGCTGGCGGGCCAATTTGGAAGCTCATGCCACCTCAGCAGCCGATCCAAGGGCAACCCCGAATTCTCAATGCTGATCACACACACGATCTTTTGACATTGATGGAAAAAGTAGCAGGAACGACAGTTGAATGAAGCAGTAGAGTCTAGACGCGAAACGATGTTTAGCGCCATCGTTCCCAAAACGGTCGCCTTTCCCAAAACGGTCGCCCTTCCCAAAACAGACGAGCCCCGCGCGCGCGGCCAAAACACGGCGCGGCCAAGGTTTTCCGAAAACGCTGTAAACCTATATCGACACGGGATGATCATTGTTTTGTTCGTACTCACCTATTCGTCCGCACGACGCGCCGCCTCACAGCCCATTAAAACCTATAACGACACGGGATCATGGTTCTGTTCGTACTCACGTATTCGCCTGCACGACCCACACGGACCGCCAATCCTCCCTCCCCTTTATAAGGTTCCTCTTGCAAAATATAAAATGGCAGTTTTCAATGTCCAAGTCTTCTATGGCCACACCGGACTGGTGCTCGTGTCCGGTTTCTTCTAGTACGCCAACCCCGCGGCCCAATATACATCAAGTCCTGCAGGCGCATCTCACAAGATATCTACAACCTCTTGATCTTACGGGCCAGATCGCATATGGTACGCCTATGATCTTCGGAGGGTACGCAGACGTGAGCAGGGGGGTCTGGCGGGTGCACACCAATCAGCCTAGCGTACGTGTTGCACACACATCTAAAGGGGGGCTTCATTAACGGCCTGTGTGCAGGTGGCGGTGAAGGTTGTACGGTCGCCCGCTGCTGGTTCTCCTAAGTACGAGTTGAAGAGGTACGATAAGGTGAGCTTGAGTCAGCTTGAAAGCCCGTCCCTCGCGAGCTGTCAGGCACTACCACTTACCCGATACCCTTAGCGCCGACGCCGGGAAGTACAAGTATGGAAGAGACTGCAACACCGAAACATTGTACCTCTACTAGGTACAGCGACAGACTTTCCCTGCCGGTGGACGTTGCAAGATAGCCCTCGCCCTGTGGCCCTTGTGTCTCCGTGGATGGAGCGAGGAAATCTCACGGACTTACTCAAACATGAATCGATTTATTCTATTTCAGACCGATTGCAATTGGTTCGTACTTGCTTTACTTGCTTGGGGGATGGGAACTGATATATTGACCTACAATTCAGCTTTGTGGTGTTGCGGAAGGGCTCAACTACTGTATGTATGCTGTCAGACTTCTATTTCTCGCTGTTGACGGGTAAATTAGTGCACTCCAAGGATGTCATTCACGCAGACCTTCACCCTGTAAGTTCCTTCTATTAGATGCGAAATCTCCATTGACGTACAGACCATAGGGCAATATTCTCATCCATAACAATGGTCATCCATGTTTGACGGACTTTGGCCTCTCGTCCATTAATGCCGAATTTGCGGGGACCTCTTACTTTACTGCGACTATGTGTGCTGCCATTCGATGGTGTGCGCCCGAGCTCGTTCCACCTCAAGAAGACGTAGAGAGTTTCAGTCCTCGTCTGACAGTGGCCTGCGACATCTTTTCTTTCGGAAATGTTGTGTTACAAGTCAGTGTTTCATTATCTCGGTTTTAGAGGCGTTATTGAAATGCATCCCCACAGGTACTTTCCAACAAGTTGCCATATTACAACATTAAGCAGGACGGCTATGTTCTGATTCAAATGCGCAACCATCGCCCTAAGCGACCGCCTCATGCATTGTCCGATGTCCACTGGGAGTTCATCCAGAGCTGCTGGGGAAGCGAGCCATCCTTACGCCCAACCGCGGGAAAAGTGCACCAGTCTCTCCTGACTCTTTGCAAGGGATAGGTTCTGATACGCGAACTTCTTGATATATGTCACCCTACTCACCGCTTACTTGTGCTTTGCCTCGCTGTTAAAATATCTAGTACTGTACCGTTTCGACCAAATGTTCACGGGTTGTTACATGTTGCCTGTTCAGTCACTATGGAATGCAGTTCAGAGCCGATAGCTACCTGTTACACCGTCAAACATTTGTTCAGTTCAGATTTTTTAATTTTCATTCACATGAACCGCCTTTACATAGCACAGATTTTTTGGGCCGCAGTGCTCTGAAAAGACAGGGCTGCGAGCAAGTCATCACCAAGTATTGAACCAGGAACCATTCACGGCCCGGCGAGGAACAATATTATATAATGTAAGATAGGGCTCATGCAAGTACGACGAACGTCACGTTATCAAGAAAATTCAATAACAACTCATGCATCTCGTCTATCGAAAATCGGACACGATGGTTAATTCTAAAATAAATCTTTCGAATTAACCATCGTCTTGTATTTAGACGAAAGGACCGTAATGAATTGTTATTGAATTATCCAAATCACGTGACGTTCGTCGTATTTGCATGAGCCCTATCTTAGCAAGCTCTTAGCTTACTCAAAACTTGCTCCTGAGAGTTTTTGGGTGGGAAATCGCTTATGTTACTTAAATGTTACTACCATTTAATCTAGTACAGTTCGTCCGGCTGCTGGCTGCTCAGGGGTACAAGTAGACTACTTGTACTGCTCCGATGTCCGATGCCGAGCCCTGACCTCGTGCCCAGCGAGGGTGCACAGCACCCTGGCACTACCCTGTTGCCCGTTACTGAACACTTGGTCGAAATGGTACAGTACATGTTCTGTGCTGCGACTAAACAGAGGTGACACCCCGCCATTTTCCGCCAAAATCTGGTCATCCTACTCAGCACCGCATCCAGTGGCGGCCGACTATCTCGACGAAAGACCGAGGCAACAGGATGCCGCGCTACGCAATGTACGAGTAAAATCAACGCCGTGAAACCCGCCAAACACTGGCACGGTGCTGGCCATAGACGGTAGTTGGTGCGATTTTGCGAGGATAGCAGCGTGGCAGCCCACAGCATAATCATTGATCACCCATACATATCCCTTATAACGCGGTCAATGTTATGACACGACGGAGTGGGGAGGCACGGCCGCGCGATGTG
>KV417581.1:0-23717 GCA_001630335.1 Athelia psychrophila
ACTGCGAAAAGTAACGGGACTGGCTCGGATGATGCAATGTTGTATGTTCAGGTGCGCAAACTCGCATTTCCTGCCGTCCCGATTCATATGAACTGTCATACAGCAACAATCTCAACAAGCGGCTCAGCGGCAAGCGCAGGCGCGGATGCAACCCAACGCCGCCCCGATGAACCGATATGTGAATGGAATGGCTCGCCAGCCTGGAGCCATGCCTCCTAACGGCCCGATCAATGGAGCCAGCCCCGCTTCACTGCAGGGTGCCCAGGGGCCTATGCCAAACGGCCCACCGGGAGCGATGTCATTTCCCATGGGCTCTGGTGCACCAATGAACGGCGTACAAGGCAACCCAGTTAGTGGACAGCCACCCTCCACAAACTTTCAACCTATACTAGCGGGTCAGCGAGCGAGTGGTCCTCCTCAACAGCGGGGGCCAGGCAGCGGTCCCCCTTTCCAGTCCCCGACCATGGCCCACTCCCCCCAGAACCCTGGGAATTTACAACAGCCTCCACCGATGAGTCAATTGGGCCAATCCCCGCATATGCCAAACATGCAACAGAGAGGCAACATGCTACCTCCCAATGGTGCGCAGGGTCCCCAGCAAGCTCCGAATCCTGCGTTCCAGCAAATGCAGCAAAGACCGCCTAGTCGGACAGCGTCGCCCAGTAATATGATGCAGCCCAGTCCATCTATGCAACCGCGCGCGGCACCTATGATGGGTACCTTGCCCAACGCTCAGGTCGAGCATGGCATAAACACTGAGCTAGCCAAGATTCCTCCCCAAATTATTGCGCAACTGAAAGCTGAAGTTGGGCTCGGAGATAAAGAAGTAGCCGCTATGAATTTAGAAGAAAGGGTGAGCGCTTTGTGCATTTGTGCGTCTTATTCGTGTTGATTAATGGATATTCCAGCAACGGCTGGTTTTAACAGCGAGATCTCGGAAACAAGGACCCCAGGGCAATAATAATGCTGCAGCCGGCCCATCGATGCCTCTTCAACGCCAGCAGCAACAGCAGCAGCAACAGCACCAACAACAGCAACAGCACCAGCTGCAGCAGCAGCATCAACAGCAGATGCAGATGCAGCAACAACATCAGCAGCAGCAGCAACAACAACAACAGCAGCAGCAGCAGCAGCAGCAACGACAGCCACCGCTGGCTCAGCAGCAGCAGCAACAGCAGCAGCAACAGCGCGGCAACAAGCGCAATAGCACCTCTCCTGGCGAAGAGGTCAGTAGTTCCACCCCAGCGAACGGAACATTGTTCAGGCATCTGACCATTTCTTTAGCATGATACTCTACCGAAAAGCGAATCCTCTCCTCCCGATCGCAAGCGCCCTCGTCGATCGCCTTTGAGCACCGATCAAGGCCCTCCGATGAATCCAATGGGCTACCCTCAACAGCCGCAGCAAGGAGGACCTGCAGGTCCACAGCATGCGCCTAACGGGCTGATGAGACCAGGTGGCGCACCTATGAACGGATACCCCCCAGGAGGCATGCAGGGCATCACTACCAATCAGGCCATGATGAATATGCAGCAGCAAATAGGTGGTCCACCGATGGGCGGCCATCAAATGGGTCCCATGGGCACGCCACAGCAGCAGCAGCAGCGAACGGTGAGGCTGAACGTTCATCCGTGGGCGTCATTCATTTCCTGACCCACACCCCTTCAGATGCAGCAGTATCAGGAACAGCAGCATTATCGACAGAGCATGCAAAACGTTCATCAGAGCAAAATTCCTCCAGGCGCGATGCCCAACGGGATGTCTGGAAACGCTGGCTCTCCCCCAGCGGGTGATGGAGGACCAGGGGCCCAATTTGGAGGAGGGCCGCAGAACCCGAGGATGAATCAGAACAAAGCACCGCCTGGCATGATGCCGCCTCCATCACCAGCTGCTGGCGGACCACCGAAGGAACAGGGGGGCGCTCCCAAGGATAACAAAGGTGGTCCTGGGAACGTCAATAACCGCCCAGAGGGCTCGCCTCGAAACGCTCCTCCGAATCCTGCTCAAGGCCCTTCAAACCCCAGTGGTTCAGGCCAAGGTGGCACTGCCCCTCCTACCCCCAACATGACCGCTCCGTCACCATCTGCCATTCTCAATCCGCCTAACCACGGCATGGCTTCGACGGTGGACCCCATGACCGCCATGTTCGGCAGCAACGATTTCATTAGCTCAATGCCTCTGGATAATTTCGATGATTCCTTCAAAGGCGCTATCGATGTCGATTTCGAACGAGATTTTGGCCAGTGGTTCAATCCGGAAAATGATGTTAATGACATGTCAGGTCTGGGGGAGAAATGACCCGGTGCGTCTTCCGGCATCTATACACAACCCAAGACGTTCCTTACCATTCGCATCAGCTTTGTGGCCTTATGGCACGTCCCATTCGTTATCTTTGTTGCTCTCCTGTCCATCGGTTTTCTCTCTATCTATGTCAAAAGCCCCACTCGCGGTCGATATCTTGCTTCCTGTGCTATATACCTTGGATCTCTTTTACGGTCTTTTGTGTTTCTACTTGCTATATTTTTTCTTTTGTGATACTCATTTCATTGCCCCTCATAATAGCCTTGTGCGTGTAATGTTACTGCGTCCTCGATTTCCTTCGGCTGGAGGCAGAATAGGATTAGAGCATTTGATACCACGGAAAGATCATGGACAATGTTGCGAATCCTTTCCTGACTCGCGGTCGCCACCAGGCGAGAGATAACCGACGTCAAAGTACTAATTTGATACGCGCCAATTAGGCTCCATCCATTCGAGCGGATACATGTGACTCGTTTTGACTGACATTACGATCGACTTGAAGAAAAGTTTCCTCTTGAACGACAACGCACTTTTGTTGCACCTTTGGCTACCAGTCGTAATGCAAATCCAGAAACCGCCCTGTTTAACGCAGGATGTTGCGATAGCCCGGGCCGAAGCGGCCTCCAAGTTTTTGGCTCCCTTGCAAGACTCGCGTCCTGGTGTGTGAACCCCAATATGTTAAATACTTTCATAGCTTACAATAACCAGTCATCCTATCGTACAGGCTATATCGATTTTTATCGCAGCTCGTCTAGGCCTGCTGAGCTGTCGGCGAGCTCTATCTGTTTGATGCTGAACGCAAGCAGCGATAACGACCATGGATGCAAGTAGGCTTTTTTAGGGCATCAGCCGCGCAGGGAATCTCATTCAGAACTGGCGTCGCCACCTCAACCGGCTTGGTAATTATATCCACGCAGCCGGCAGCCAGCCCCAAACAAGCAGCACATACATCTGCTCTGCTCGCCGTGGTCGCACCGTCGCAGGGGCCATCGTGATGATGGTAAGACCGATGACCACAAATGCGCGAGTGCGCTAACATACTTGCATGCATGGCGCGGGGCTAACGACCAGGGCCCTCAAAATATTTCGGCTACCTTTTCAGTGATGACCAGTCGGAAGCTTGTCAGCCAAGCCATGCCTCTCGTCGCGTCCTTCCAGGTTGCAAACGGACTCGTCGGGTCGTGCGGAAAAGGCCACCAAGAACTGGGCGCGCTATTCAATCTCGTGGCGTATCATGCTCTTGCGCTGCCAGTAGGGATCGCGCCGACCTTCCACCCGAAAAACGCAGATGGGCCTTCGGGGACTGTGGATCGGTACGTACCCTCCGTGTGCACGGGTTGATGTGCTCATTATCGTGCATTTCCGAACATGGAGGCAAAGTCCTGGGCGTTTTCTTGGTAGGCCTGGAACTGTATGTAGCTGTATGGCTGGGGACTGTATGGGACAAATAAGCTCGGCGGGGTAAGGAACAGGGACTAGCCGAAGCAAAGCACGGCACCCAAACGCCGAGACTCCAGGAGGCAAGCAAGCGTAAGCCGTACCGGCTCATTGTTTCCTTCCAGTCAGACAGATACAACAGCACAATATGTCACATCAACCAACGGCGAATGTGAACAGAAAGCCGACACTGTTACCCACCCAGCCTTCACACGAAACTTCGGATAAGAGCCCGTTGGTGGAATGTGCTTATCTAGAATTGATAATGTGTTATTGTGGGTCAATTGAACTCCTGCGGCGATGATACAGTACATGTGCAATTGCCAAAAGAAGGCAAAAGAAGAGTAACACTACAGTAGATAAGGTGCTCATCTAGTATCTGATAATGTATCATCGTGGTAATAATGCAATACATATAGAATTGTGAAAGAATTACGACAGTACTAGTAGCGCTGGAGAAAAGGTCCAAAACTTGAAGGTGACTACTGGAAAAGTGACATCCGTTCTTGCTTTTCGACAATGTCCCGCTGTTTCCCATCGCGCTTCTCTTTGAGATCTTTGAGGCGCCTTTCTTTATCTTCTTTATCCTCCCGCTTGAGTCGCCGCCCATCTGATTCTGGTACTGATGCTCGACAGCTAGCGCAGAGGTTGCTGCTATAACCGGCAGTGCTGCAATCATATTGGGGGTGAGCAGGCCATCTATTGCAAACCGTTTTGGCAGGAGTTGGGAAAGCTGCAAATTCCGCTTGCACTGCCACGACCTGGCCCTCCAAAATGTTGATAGCATTCTCTTCGACATCCGCGGAGTCGATGCTCAGTTCTTCAAAAGGCTTTTCCAACCCGAATATATCTCCCAGATCTCCCGAGAGATGATTAGTCTCGTAGCGCGCCTTGGCGCACCCATATGCCTGCCTCGCAGCCGAGATCCTGATGATATCCTCCACGCCCAACTTCATCCCCTCTTCGACAGTCAAAGGATCGGCGCGCGTGCAGACCGCCTCGTAAGCTCCGGGGAGCCAGTCCGAAATGCCGTACCGACGCCCGAGGACGATCTTGTCGACGGGAATGGCGGTTGCGGTGAGCTTATCGATGGCGAGGAGCTGGATGCTCTCGAAGCCCCATTTTGCTGCGAGGTGGAGGATCGACGTCCATTGGGCCGTGGTCTTTTCTGTAGAGCGGTGGAAGTCGCTGGTTTATATCAGAGTATTTAGTACACAGAGTCGCCCAGATGGAGGTGTGCGCTTACGTAGGATAAAGAACAGCGAGAAGCTCGTCAAAATCGCTGCAACTGACATCTGCTATAACGATTGGGTTCGCTTCGTCGGCTCCGTGGTCGCTTTCCAGAATGGAGCGGAAGTGGGTGGAGTCGCGCTCGAAGAAGTAACGATGGACATTGTAGAGCACCTCTTCAATCTATTGATAGGATGCGGTTAAGGATACATCTGTAGGAGCGATGGGGACATGAACTCACCAAGAAGACCGCATTCCCATCTTTGAAATAGTACTGGGAATGCCTTGTCCCTTTGGCTGCCAGTTCAATGCTGGCTTGAACCGCGGGCTGCGCAAGCTCGTTCGCGTTGCACGGCGACGAGCCACGAGATCCTCCAAAGGACACGAGAGAAGGGCTAGGTGGAGCAGACGTGAGGATCGAAGACATGGTGGATGGTGGTCGTGTAAGAAAAGCTATTGCCTCATGTTCAAAGGCGCTTGAGGGCCTGGTATGCTCGTCCGTTGCCGCTATTTCCAGCATTACATGCAATCTCGCGCATCCATAGCGCAGGCTGCATGTTCTGGCTGGTAAAATGTCATCAGAGAGGGCACCGATCGCAGTGATCCAGTCTGAGAGTGCCCGAGAGAAACGAAGGCATAAAAAGGGGCCAAGCTAGCAAGGCCCACTAACAAGCCTCAGAATGATCAAGAAAGGTTTGCAAGAAGAAGCGCCCGAAAGCTTTGTCGCGTCCGTGCAACGTCCGTGCATCTTTTTTCGCTCTCCCTCAGCGAAGCAACATGCATCGTTCCCCATTCATCTTGGAGATCCCGACTGCCACATTCGAATAAATCCAAGAAAACAAACATCGACACCGACTTGGGAGGGTATGCAAAAACTTCTGCGAGCCAGCACTGAATGATTCAGATATGTTGACATTAGAAGGCTGGGGGACCATTGATCAAACAGACGATTCGCTCCTGATTGAAGCAGGGGTGATGAAGCCCCCGTATGACTTTATACGTGGCCTCCCCGGGCTCCAGGGGTTCACGATTTAGCCTATGGCTGATGTGTTACCGTGCGCACTCGCATATCTAGCAACGCCGCGAAAGTTCTCGGCGCCCATCAATGGCCTGACCGTGTCGTCGATGCAACCCTCCCCAAGAAAATTTAATATCTTGAAAACGTCAAGATCCATGTCAAGGGATTCGAATTCGAAACAGCGGAAATTTTCGTCAAGCTGATTTTGGCGCCGTTTTTGAAGACACTTGTCGTTTCTGTGGGTGTCTGACCATCAATGCCCGTCCTGAAACAACTTTGTGCTATATTGCACAACAGCGCTCGCTTTAACTTCTTGATTCTATGGAACTGTTGCTGCATCGCATGGAAGCCAGCTACGGTGAACTTCCACGTCTGGATCCGCAAGCCATGGAGCCCTTGTTGAAGTTCGGCAATATGAGCAAGTTCGTGATGAAATTAGGTCTGTCATAAAACTAGGTCTGTCATAAAACGGTACACAACACACTCCCCAAACGGATGCCCGATGTATGTCGTTTGTTGGAGGAGCTCTGCATCTCGCACCACTATGAAGACGTCGTACGTGAAGCAGGGCCTTTACTCGAAACTTACAAACTTTATAAGTCAAGTTGGCGTTTGATGCAGCATTCAGCGCCCCGGATTTCCACCATCTCAAATGCTCGTGCATTGGCGGCAGCCCTTGCAGATATATTCCCATATCTAGCGGGTATCTGGTCATAATTGTCTTGCTCATACACATGCTACGAGGAGCCCGGTGACCAAGCCCCGCTTTAGCGAGAGTGCAGCGAATTTTACAGATGACAGGAGATGCAGCAACTCGCATGTGTACTCGTAGCGGCAGCGTACTGAGATCAACATAAAAGTACCAGGCAGGCCGGAGCACCAACTACCCCCTTTTTCCACCCACCATCTGCAGCTTGCGCGGTGGCTTTCGCATGAGAGTAGTTGGCGAAATTAAAGCCTGGGAAGGTGCCTATCTAGCAACTGAAACTTTATCATTGCGGGTCAATTCAACTGCTGTCGTGATGATACAGTACATATGTATTGTCAAAGAAGGCAGAAGAAGGGAACCACTACAGCAGTATCCCTCGAAAAAAGTCTAAAACTTGGAGGTGACTACCGGAAGAGCAGTGACATCCGTTCTGGCTTTCCGGCCAGGTCCCGCTGCCTCACATCGCGCTTCTCTATGAGATCTTTCAGACGCCTTTCTTTGTCTTCTTTATCCTCGCGCTTCAGTCGCCGCTCGTCTGATTCTGTTGATGCTTGACAGGCAGGGCAGGCTCCATTGCCATATTTACCCACCGAAGCGCAATCAGGAGGACCCCAGTCGCAAGAAGCAGGAGTTGGAGTTGAAAGAGCTGCGAATTCCGCTTGCACTGCCGCGACCTGGGCCTCCAGGATACTGACAGCATTATCTTCAATATCCGTGGAGCCGGTGCTCACTTCTTCAAAAGGTTGGAACAACCCAAAGATATCTCCAAGATCTTGCGCGAGATACTTAGTCTTATAGCGCGCCTTGGCGCACCCATATGCCTGCCTCGTAGCCGAGATCTTGATGATATCCTCCACGCCCAATTTCATCCCCTCCTCGACAGTCAAAGGATCGGCCCGTGTGCAGACTGCCTCATAGGCTCCGGGGAGCCAGTCGGAAATGCCATACCGGCGTCCGAGGACAATCTTATCGACGGGAATGGCGGTTGCGGTGAGCTTATCGATGGCGAGGAGCTGGATGCCCTCGAAGCCCCATTTAGCTGCAAGGTGGAGGATCGACGTCCATTGGGCTGTGGTCTTGTTCGTAGGGTGGCGGAAGTCGCTGGTTTATACCAGAGTGTTCAGTGCACAGGGTGGCGCATATGGAGGTATCGCTTACGTGGGATAAAGAATAGCGAGGAATTCGTCAAAATCGCTGCAGTTGACATCTGGCAATATGATTGGGTTCTTTTCCTCGGTTCCTTGGACATTCTCCAGGATAGAACGGAAGTGGGCGGAGTCGCGCTCGAAAAAGTAGCGATGGACATTGTAGAGGACCTCTTCAATCTGTTGACCGGATGCGTGTGAGGATGAATTTGCAAGAGCAATCGCGACAATGACTCACTAAGAAGATAGTGTTCCCATCCTTGAAGTAGTACTGTGGATGCCTGGTCACTTTGGCTTCCAACTCAATATTAGCTTGGACTGTGGGCTGCTGAAGCTCGTTCGAGTCGAGCGGCGACGACGCACGAGAGTTTCCAAAGGACACGAGAGAAGGGCTGAGTGGAGCAGACGTGAGGACCGAAGACATGGTGGATGGTGGTGTGGAAGATAAGCTATTGCCTCATGTCCAAAGATACTTGAGCGCCTTGTATGAGCGGTATTCCAGTCCCGTTATGTCCAGTATGGAGCAGTCTAAGAGATATACTCATTCATGGCGTGGGTCGGCGTACATTCTGAGGCCAACGCTGATATCCTGAGACAGCAGAAAATCACCATGATCCAGTCTGAGAGAGCTCGAGGGAAACTATGGCATAGAAAGCTTGCGGACCAAGCTTCAAGCTTGAAATTTGAAAGCCCATGGCCAAGCCTGAGCAAGCCTGATCAAGAAGTTAAGAAGCGCCCGATTTAAAAGCTCTGATGGTCGCGTCGACGTCCGTTCACCGCAATGTTTCTGTTTTTAATTCTCCCTCGCCCAATTATTAACATGCATCGTCGCTTGTACATCTCGGAGATCCTAACTGCTATATTTGACTCCATCCAAAAATCAAATCAAATCTCAGCACTCTACCGACTTGCGAGGTTCTGCAAAACCTTCCAGTGCGAGCCCACGCTGGACTTGTTATGGGGAGACTTGCGGCACGACTTGAAGATAATACTGAAGTATTTCCCGCGCGATTTACTGGCTTCAAATCCCTCTGGTGCAATGCTGACCGTCTACTCGAAGGCTTTTGCATTGACATGGGGGCGAATTTCACGCGATGGCTTCCAAACCACTGGCAGGATATGTCGGTGCATCCTCCTCTCTTTGCTGCATACTTTTAGTTTCCCGCTGGAAATACACAGAAGCTTTCGTATAGCATACATTTATCTGCGCGGTCGTAACCAGCTCAGCTCATTGGCAATACGCTTGTCAGCCAGCTAGGTCATACTGCCCCATTGCTTGTCGGCGGTGAAGCGAGGCAAGGGAAGCCTGGCTACTGAGTACTCGCACTGCAGAGATATTTGAAGCTGCGCATGCTCTGTGATGTGATACGCGGATAATTATAAGGATGCATATAATATATACTCATACATACCTTTTGCTTTTCAGGACACGCACTGCTCATAGCTCAAGGTCTCCAAGAGCCCGCGAAGAACCGCGCACCCTCGCCATCCGGTACGGTAATAGTCTGCGCACGCCCCGTCTTGCCGAGTATGGCGATCGCCTGGCGGAGTAGCGTCAGTGGCAGATCCGTCAGGGGCGATTCGATGGGCGGGTTTGTGATCTCGTAGAAGGTCAAGATTTTTTTGAGTTGCGTGGTGGATGTTATCTATGCACATTATTATCGTCAGGCATGGCGAGATGAGGGTATTGCGAATTGTGCATGGAGGAAGACAGCACGCACCCATCCGTGGAGGACCTCTGCCCATTCCTCGGGCAGCCGCCAATACAGCAGAATGGATCGTGTCTGCTTCGGCGGCTCGTAGCCCGCGACGTTCTTCGCCACCATGTCGGCGAAGATATACGCTAGATGCGCAGGCAGAACACGCCCTATTTCCGAGCTTCAGTCGCAATCCAAGAGACTCGCGGATATGGGGGGCGGAGCCTGAGGGCAGACGCACTGTTGATTCGCTCATTCAGCAAGACCGCACCCCATTCCCCGGTCGTGGCCACTGCGTCCTCGGCGCGGAACATGAACAGCTTGCGATGTCGCGCATACGCCAGGATCAGACGCGTCCATTGCTCTGTCTGCGTGGAGAGCGTGCCTCGGTTCGGCTGTTGTCTGTGTCACGACGCTGGTTCATGGCAATATCCAGATAATAGGGCAATTGCGACTGACGTGAAAAAGTGGGGCATGGAGTGGATCGGTGGGAGCAGAAAGCCTGATATCGCTACGCCAGCTAAGCGCATGGCGCCCGTCTCGGTGTTGGCGGTGGTGGGTTCATTTGGAAGGCGTCCTGCGGGTTCCATTTCACGGGGATCTTTGGGCCTTTCATCCACGGTGACGATGTTGTTGATATAGATATTCGCATGTTGGACGTAATCAATGTGATTGTGGCTTTGATAATCGCCCATGGTGAGATTGCCATGGACATTGTTCACCAGCCCGCCTGAGGTCTGATGGGCGTTGAAAATCTATCGAGATATGCCAAAATGAGTACTAATAGAGATGGGGTCAGGGCTGTTTTCTGACCACCGTTGCCTTATTGCCCGCTTCCTCACGTTCTAGTGTTGTGTCCATTTTGCAAGCAGTCTCTAGCGAGAGGTGTCAAGGTGTAGAAGGAGTGCTGGCTTGTCCTTATTGTTGAGGACCGCCCGTGCGCTTGAGCCTCAGGCCTTGAGGAGAGCACGCGCCAAGACCGAGAGAGAGGGAAAGTGGTCTGGATGGACACGAGAAAGACGGAGTGTGCTGCTTGCACCGGGCAGTAGTTGGGCTTGACTTAAGCTTGACATCTTGGCACGCTGATAGAAAAACGCTGGCGGTGCAGCACAGCATTGATACGGCAAGGGTGACCGGTGCACCGGGCCGCATCTAACTCAATCTCAATTGCTCGGCCAGTTGTCGAATTCAAGTTGCCACGGGCCGTGCAGAGTCCGGGCATCCGGATGACACAACTTCAACTTGAATCCCACAAGGCGATTTTCCGGGTGATGTCTTTGATTGACATCGTCCCGACTCCCAGGCATCATATTCATAAGTACCTCAACGGTAGTCGACTTCTTATGCTTAAGCTTGCCCCCCTCCCCCTCAACATCGGACTCACAATAGCACTCGTTCACTACACCACGCTCGGCCTCCTTGGGTCTCCCTTTGGTCTATCCCTTGACTTATTGGCTTTCACTCAGTCTTTTAGCGCCCTCATAAATGCGTGGAGCGAATGATACTTGGACAGGGTTTCAGTTCAAGGCGGTCATGGGCTTTCGCAACTGTTGGATCTTCTTGAAACTAGTGATTTCTGGAATCTCGGGAATGGCAAGATCTGGCGTATCTTGCCCCCCTCGCAGTCTTTCGATTACTTCTTCAACGATGACCTGGCAGTCGCGCAGCTCGCCAGCCAAGCCATGCCCTTCGTCGCGTCCTCCCAGGTTGCAGACGGGCCGTTCTGCAAGGACAAGGCCACTAGAAACTGGGCGCGCTATTCAATTTCGTGGCGTACTATGCTCTTTCGCTGCCAGTGGGGGTACGCTGGCCTTCCAACCGCGAACGTAGATGGGCCTTCGGGGTGGGTGGATCGGTGCGTACCCTCTGTGTGAACGGGATGATGGCGAAAGTTGCTCATTATCGTGGATTTTCGGATCTGCAAGCCAAGTTCAAGGCCTTTTCTTGATAGTTCTGGGGCTGTATGCAGCTATATGGCTGATGACTGACTGGAGAAAGATGCCGACCGGGGTTGAGGAGTGGGGACTGGTCAAAATAAAAGCACAGCTCCCAACCGCTGAGACTCAAGGGGACGAGCAAGCGTAAGCCATACCTCTTCTAGGTCATTGTTTTTTTTGCTAGTCAGGACAACAGCACAATATGCCACCTTTCGCTCACTCTTGAAATCCCCAGGCCGATCGAGATCACAGCTCTGGTTGCTAAAATCAAGCCAATGCACTTGCGTTATAAAATAATGCATTGTGGGTTATACAAGCACAATGAACAGTCATGGACTCATGGTGCTGTAAGTGAAAGGAATTGTATCAACGAACGATGAACATGAACAGAAAAACGATACTGGCAGGCAGCAACGACTACTGGGACCCCCCGGCCTTCCACAAGAGCCCGTTGACGGAATGTGCTTATCTAGCAATTGATAGTGTGTTCTAGTGGGTTGATCCAACTCCTGTGGTGATAATGCAGTGCATATAAGATACTAATAGGGCTCATGCAAATACGACGAGCATCACGTTATTAAGAAAATTCAATAACAACTCATGTATCTCGTCTCTCCAAAATCGGATGGTTAATTCGAAAATAAATCTTTCGAATTAACCATTGTCTTGGATTTAGACGAGAGGACCGTAACGAATTGTTATTGAATTTTCTCGATCACGTGATGTTCGTCGTATTTGCAAGCCCTATCTTATAATTGTCAAAGAAGGTAAAAGAAGGGTAATATTACAGTAGCAGCAGCGCTTGGGTATAAGTCCAAAGGTTGAATGTGACTATTGGAAGAGAGATATCCGTTCCTGTTTTCCCATGAGGTCCCGTTGCTTCGCATCGCACTTCTCTCTGAGATCTTTCAGGCGCCTTTCTTTGTCTTCTTTGTCCTCCCGCTTGAGTCGCCGCTCGTCTGATTCTTTTGCTTTTGGTGCTCGACAGCTAGCGCAAGCATTAGTGCCATACCAGCCCTTGGTAGCGCAAGTGTCGGGGTAGTTAGCATCAGTGCAGGTGCGTTTGGCAGGAGTTGGAAAAGCTGCGAATTCCGCTTGCACTGCCACGACCTGGTCCTCCAAAATGTTGATAGCATTCTCTTCGATGTCCATGGAGCCGCTCAGGGCTTCAAGTGGCTTTTCCAACTTGAATATATCTCCTAGATCTTCTGATAGATGCTTGGTCTCGTAGCGAGCCTTAGCGCACCCATAAACCTGCCTCGCAGCCGAGATCCTGATGATGTCCTCCACGCCTAACTTCATACCCTCTTCGACAGTCAAAGGATCAGCGCGTGTGCAGACCGCTTCATAAGCTCCGGGAAGCCAGTCGGAAATGCCGTAGCGGCGTCCGAGGACGATCTTGTCGACGGGAATGGCGGTTGCGGTAAGCTTATCGATGGCGAGCAGCTGGATGCTCTCGAAACCCCATTTTGCTGCGAGGTGGAGGATCGACGTCCATTGGGCTGTGGTCTTGTTCGTAGGGTGGCGGAAGTCGCTGGTTTATACCAGAGCGTTCGGTACACAGGGTCGCGCATATGGAGGTATCGCTTACGTAGGATAAAGAATGGCGAGAAACTCATCAAAATCGCTGCAGCTGACATCTGGCAGTACGATTGGGTTATTTTCGTCGGCTCCTTGGTCACTTTGCAGGATGGAACGGAAGTGGGCAGAGTCACGCTCGAAGAAGTAACGATGGACGCTGTATAGGACCTCTTCGATCTATTGACCGGATGCGTATGAGGAAGGAATTTGCAAGAGCAATCGGTATATCAACTCACCAAGAAGACCACATTCCCATCTTTGAAATAGTACTGGGAATGCCTTGTCCCTTCGACTTCTGGTTCGATGCTGGCTTGCACCGTGGGAAGCTCAAGCTTGGTCGGGTCGATGGGCGACGAGGCACGAGATCCTCCAAAGGGCACGAGAGAAGGGCTGGGTGGCGCAGAAGTGAGGATTGAAGACATGGTGGATGGTGGTTTCTGAAGGTAAGCTGCTGCCTCATGTTAAAAACCTTGAGGGCCTTAGTATACTTTGTGAGCGGTATTCCAGTTCCGCTATGTCCAGCATGGCATGCAATTACACGCATTCATGGCGCAGGCCGTATGTTCTGGCTTGTAATCAGAGGAAGCATCGGTCTCAGAGACCCAATCTGAAAGCGCCTGAGAAAACCATGGCATAGAAGGGAATCAAGCAAGGCCTAAGCCTCAAACTGATCGGGATTCAAAGAAAGGTTAGCAAGAAGAAGAGGTGCCCAAAAGCTCCGAGTCTGTCGCGTCGAGTCGGACGTCTCTGGAGTCTGTCCACCCCTGTTGCTCTTTTCACTCTCCGTCACCTATTCACATGCATATTTGCTCATTCATCTCGGAAATCTTGACTACCATTTTCGAATATATTCAAGAAAGAAAAAAATAGACAGTGACACTCGAGGCTGTGCAAAATCTTCTGCAGGCCACCACTTGACTTGCCATGGGGAGAACTGTGGATGGACTTCAAGTTAGTACTGGCATGTTTGCCGTCTGATTTCCTGGCTTCAATTTCAATTGTTGTAATGGTGACTGCCAATGGGCTCACCGTCTTCCCGATGCAGCCCTCCTGCCGCAAATTTTGTGGTCTTAAAGACGTCCAGATCCACGTTGACGGATTCGGTACAACCGAATCTTTCGTCCAGCTCATTCCTGCGCCGCTCTTCAAGACACTTGTCGTTTCGGTGGCCTTCCAACTATCCATGCCTGTTCTCGCTTCATCTTCTCGATTCTGCAGACCTTTTGCTGCATCGCCTAGATGACAGTAACACTGAATCTCCGCAACTGTATCCGCGGACGGTCGAGCCGTTATTCAAGTTCGGAAACATGCACCGATTCGTTTGGAGTCTGCGCCTTTTACTCGAAACGGCGGACAGTTCATTCTTGAATGCGTGGCCTTTGGTGGAAGAACTCTGCATCTCTTACCAGTTTGACGACAAAGACGACGACGAACGTGAAGCACCACCTACACAGATCACTGTTGATGTGTTTCGTGCCCTAGTCACTTGCCGGAATCTTACAAAGTCGAGTTGACGCTTGCTGCAACTCTCCGCACCACATATTTTTACTTTGCAGTCCCTGTCGCGGCTATGGGAGCTTGCAATATCAGTCACCACCATCTCAAGTGCTCGTGTATTGGTGACAGCGCTCTGCGACATGTTGCCACACCTAGCGGATATCAGATCATAATGGTCTGACTTGGACATCTACTGTTACGGCGAGCTCGATGACCTGTGCGTGCTTTGGCTGGAGTGCAATGAGCTGTACCGTTGGTTTGCTGGCGTCCAGAAACGAGAGCGGGAATTACAGCGAAGAGTGAGTGCCAATTGAGATACCTTAGATCCACGAACCTGATCATGTTACTAGCAATAGGGCTCGCAGTTGAAATCAAGCAACCACTGGGAGTTCAACATCGAATATCCTGAGATTTTGGCACATTGTTTATAATGCGGTTTTCTGACTATCCTACGAAACGTGAACAATGATCTGATTAATTCGAATCCATGATGCTGACCGTGGATGGATAGTGCTCCAAAGTGATTTTGATATATTGAAGTTAGTAATGTAGTCGCACAGTTAGCCTTGAATCGGTGTCAAGCCGGGCGCATAGAACATAGTGTATTGCAAAATGTACGAAGATATAAGATAGCAATAGTAGATGACATTGATGACCCGAAATGAAGCAACTCGCATGTGTAGTAACAATGTATAGTATGAACAGAAACGTGCCAGGTAGGCCGCAGCACCAACTATCCCCTCCACCATCTGCAACCTGTGCACTGGTTTTCGCATGAGAACCAGTTGGCGGAAGCCTGAGTAGTGCATAGCTAGGAATTGACATTGTAATCTTGTAACTTCTGTGGCGATCATATGGTGCATGCATAATGGTCAAAGAACGCACAAACTAGTCAACATTACAGCAGTAGCACCAGAGAATATGTCTAAAACTTGAATGTGACTACCGGAAGAGTGACATCCGTTCTTGCTTTTCGGCCAGGCCCCGCTGCCTCACATCGCGCTTCTCTTTGAGATCTTTGAGGTGCCTTTCTCTGTCTTCCTTATCCTCCCGCTTGAGTCGCCGCTCGTCTAATTCGTTTGCTACTTTACAGCCAGAGCAGGGATTGTCGCGGTAATAGCTTATACTATGAGTAGCGCAAGTATTGGGATTATAAAATTTGATGCAAGCCGCTGTGGCAAGAGTTGGAAAAGCCGCAAATTCCGCTTGCACTGCCACGGCCTGGTCCTCCAAATTGTTGATAGCATCCTCTTCGATATCCGTGGAGCCGACGCTCAGTTCTTCAAAAGGATTTTCCAACCCGAAGATATCTCCCAGGTCTTCTGATAGGTGCCTAGTCTCATAGTGCGCCTTAGCGCACCCATATGCCTGCCTCGCAGCCGAGATCTTGATGATATCCTCCACGCCCAGCTTCATGCCCTCTTCGTCAGTCAACGGATCGGCACGCGTGCAGACGGCCTCGTAAGCTCCGGGGAGCCAGTCCGAAATGCCGTAGCGGCGCCCAAGGACGATCTTGTCGATGGGAATGGCGGTTGCGGTGAGTTTATCGATGGCGAGGAGCCGGATGCTCTCGAAACCCCATTTAGCTGCGAGGTGGAGGACAGAAGTCCATTGAGCCGTGGTCTTGTCCGTAGGGCGGTGGAAGTCGCTGGTTTAAATCAGAGCATTTAGTAAACAAAGTCGCCCAGATGGATGTGTGCGCTTACGTAGGATAAAGGATGGCGAGAAATTCGTCAAAATCGCTGCAGCTAACATCTGGCAATACGATTGGGTTCTTTTCGTCGACTCCCTGGACAGTCTCCAGGATCGAGCGGAATTGGGCGGAGTCGCGCTCGAAGAAGTAACGATGGACATTGTAGAGCACCTCTTCAATCTATTGGCCGGATGCGTGAAAGGATGAATTTGCAGGAGCGATGGAAACATATGAAATTGACTCACCAGGAGGACCACATTCCCATCTTTGAAGTAGTATTGTGAATGCCTTGTCCCTTTGGCTTCCAGGTCAGTGTTGGCTTGATCCGCAGGCTGCTCAAGCTCGGTTGAGTCGAGCGGCAACGAGGCATGAGTGCTTCCAAAGGACACTAGAGAAGGGCTGGGCGGAGCAGAAGTGAGGATCGAAGACATGGTGGATGGTGGTCGTGTAAGAAAAGCTATTGCCTCATGTTCAAAGGAGCTTGAGCGCCCTAGTGTACCTGTTAGCGGCATTCCACTCCCGCTATGTCCAGCATATCATGTTTGAATCTCATGCATCCATAGTAGGGGTGGTCACCGTAGCCGTACATAGCCGTATACGGTCACCGTAATACGGTCACCGTAACCGTTCCGTCAAGCTCTCGAGCGAGAACTTGGGTATACGGTTACGGGCCGTATCGTAACCGTATCTCACCGTAAAAATACGGGATATACGACCGTAATACGGTCTTACGGGAAGTTCCTGAGCAACAGTTGTAAGCTGTTAATTGGGGGAGCTTGCCTCCCCCTATTTTCTCACTAGGGGCCCAATTTTCTTAGTGCTTACCAATCCACGAACCACGCTGACAATAAACAAAGACCTGTCGCGCAGCGTTTGCAGCTGCCGGCCCGTTCCGATACGGACTCTCGGACTTTGTACTTACTTCAATCCCTTCCCGCTACCTCCCTGCTGGTGTTTTGGCCGTTTCTTAAGCACTTCACCTTTAACCACTCCACCAGTACGTATCTAAGCATTAAATTGAAGTGAAAAAAGCCCCATATCGCTATTTTAGGCCCAAACTTGCATATTGTATGTGCAAAGCACTCTAATCCACAACAGATCCTTATCAGTTGGCTATCTTTCTAGGTCTTCCTGCTCTACTGCAGCTCATAGCTCATATCCGAGCTACTGATTACCCTCCTGGATCCTGTGAGCTTCAATTTACTATCCTGTCTCATCTTCAGAGCCATCTGTAGCCTCAAATGCGCTTTTTTGACCTAATTTCTCTCATTTCATAGGTTTCTGTGTCTTCCAAGGCCCACTATACAGTCCATAACCGAGCTCTATCTCTATCTCTTAGGTAAGACTCACTTCCAGGGCTTTACATATGCATACTGTCCCCCCAACTTCGCTTTTGAGAAGATTTTGACCCAATTTCCGCTAATTTTAAGGTCTCAGCCTCTTTTAAGAGCAAGTCCTGTGTGCTAGGGTCATCCTCTGTGTCTTTTAAGTATTTTAAGAAGAGGTGAGACTCTTTTTTTGCTGTCACTGGCCTGCAATATGCCCTATTTCGCTATTTTGGCCCTATACTTGCTGACTTTTCCACTATTTTACAGGTCTTTATACTTGCTGTAACATTCTACACTCTTCTATAGAGCTAAATACATCGAATACATTACAGTAAGCATCTATTATTACCTCTATCCGCTATCTACTACCGATGTTTTGCTTAAATTTCGCCTTTTGACTTGTAATTTTCGCTGATTTTCGCATTTTCAGGTTATTCCACCTGTTTGTGTTGGTCATTCTACACTCTTCCATAGAGCTCAATATATTGAATACCTGACAGTAAGTATCTCTTATCACCCCCACCACCATCCACCACTGAATTTGCTGAAATTTCGCTTTTTGACTTGTAATCTTCGCTAATTTTCGCTTTTTCAGGTTTCCCCCTGCTCGTGTTTGACGTTCTGTGCTCTTCCGTAGAGCTAAGTACATCAAATACTTTACAGTAAGCATCTATTCTCACCTCTTCCCGCCATCCACCATTGAATTTTCTGATATTTCGCTTTTTGACTTGTCTAATTTTCGCTTTTTAGGTTTTCCCCCCTCTACATTCCGCACTGTTCTACAGAGCTAGATATATTGAATACCTGACAGTAAGTATCTATTCTTACCCCTACCCACCATCCACCATCCAATTTGCTGAATTTTCGCTTTTTGACTTGTAATTTTTGCTGAATTTCGCTTTTTCAGGTTTTTCCCCTGCTCGTGTTTGACTTTCTGGGCTCTTCTACAGAGCTAGATATATCAGATACCTGACAGTAAGTATCTATTCTCATATCTACCACCCCATACACCACCGGTTTCACTTTAATTTTGCTTTTTGACTTGTACTTTCTTTTGCTAATTTTCGCTTTTTTCAAGCTTTTCTCCAACTTGTGTTTGACTTTCTGTGCTCTTCTATAGAGCTAGATATATTGAATAGTGTGCAGTAAGAATCGAATCCTATCTCTACTCCCAATTCACACCCAATTTCGCTTAAATTTCGCCTTTTCCCTTGCAATTTTCGCTAATTTTCGCCTTTTTAGCCTTCCCCACCTTTTGGCTGACTCTGTGTCTATCACATACCACCCAGATACCTCATTAGCATCAGTAAGTGTCACTTGCATCTCATCCAAGACTCTTTTTGCACCAAATCTATCCCCTTCTTCACTGTAAAATCCGCTTTTGGGACTTGAAAAATTTCTGACTTGCCAATTTTAGATTTTCAATCATCCAAATTTCCTACTGTAATGTAAGTTCTTCTTCTGTATCTGTGATCTCTAGTAAGTAAATATCATAATTCTGTCAGGGATTTTCCACCTCCTGTCCAAGGCAGTGATATCTCACCTGAGCGCCAGCATTCTGCTGAGCGTGCTCGTGATCGTGCTGAGAGACTGGCTCAGATGACTGGTTAGTATCTCCTATTCTTAACACAGTGGTTCATTTAACTGATATGCACCAGGGACTGATGAGCGCCGCAACCGTCGCAGCCGTAGTGGATCTCCAGTCCAGCCTGGGCCTATTCCTCAGCCTGTCTTCTCACATGTAGACAATATTCCCCAGGTTCAGTTTCCGGCCAGCTTTGGTGCCCCATTGAGAAACCCCATTCTTCCATCTACCAATACAGACATGGATGTTGATCCCTTTTCTATGCCTGCCCCAGCTACTAGGGTTGTGAACTTGAATGATAGCCCTCCTCGTGGGCGTGTTACTGGCTTCAATTTTGGATCTACTGGAGGGCCTGTATCTGGCCCTTCACATTATGTTGGTGCTATGGCACAGCCAGTTGCTGGCCCTTCCAATTTTGCTGGTGCTATGGCACAGCCAGTTGCTGGTCCTTCTAATTTTGTTGGTGCTATGGCAGAGCCTAGAGCTGGCCCATTGTCTGTACATGGCCCATCTGCATTTAGTGGTTCTATTGCACAGCCAAATCCTGGCCCTGTGAACTTGGCTGTTTCCAGAACAGAGCCACCTGCTGGGAATCAAGTCACAGACCAGATTCACAGACTTGCTCATAATTATGGCCCTCCTAGAATTGTGGCTGGGGCTCGACATACCACTGCTCGAGTTCGAGTCAGGCATAGAGCTCGTGAGCCACATCCAGAAAATGCTGCATTGCTTTGGTGCACCACTGGCAAACACTATATTCTGAACACTATATTTGGTGATCTACAAACATGCACAAGATGTCGTGAAAAAGCTCAGGCTGTCGTCGACCCGACTAGCAGGCTCTGGCAGGTTATTATCTATACCCATGTACCTTCACCAGCAAATGAAATTGACTCAGGCACTATCATGACGCTTAAACTTGCATACGCTACAGCTTTATCTTTAATCTCCTCTACTTCAGCCGGTGGGACCAGTGTCTACAGCTGAAATGACTTTTAGGCTCAGCAGCGACCCAAGGAACAAACAGTTCTACAACTGGTCCGCCGGCTTAACCTCAAAATTCAGCGAGTAAAGCCGGGAATACCGCCACTGGAGCCGCCTGAGGAACCGGGGCAGGAACCTACTTGGAACGAGCTTGAGGAAGAAAAAAGGAAGGAAGAAAAGACTTCCACGGAACCGCCCACACCGATGAAGCCAACGCCGCTGGGAACGAAGAGCTCCAAACCTCGCGAAAAGAGGCGGGGTCTACTAGAGCGCAGATCCGACGAACAGTAAGAACGTAACTCGGCGCCGCACTGGAAGGAGCATCGTCAACTTCGTATGTTTCCGCAACCGTAGCTGAAGGTATCCCCGTTACGGGACTCTCAAACCTTTGCTGGACCGAACACTTAATTGACATCGCCGTCCACAACACCAGCTTCTAGCTCTAGCGGTCGACAATAATCTACAACGACCGCAGCTCCCTCACCACCATAACCGGACCCCCAACGCAGCCCCTCGCTTGAGGAGAAAAACCGCAAGCCGAAACTGCCGGCGTAGAGACTCAAACAGATAGCTGCTGTACAGCGCCAGGGTCCACCTCTATCACAACGATTAGAGGACAGAGTCCGGGGCCGCCTTGGAAAGCGCCTCTAGCCGGAACACCATGAACCAGGCGTACCGCTGGTACAACTTGAACGACCTCATAAGCCTGTGGCACTCACACGGGACCCTGTAGGAAAGCTACCGCAAGGACCGCAGACGGAACCCCAGACAGTCCATGGTGCGAAGGAACTTGAACTGACACTTTAGTAGCTTCAAGAAGTACTCCATCAGGCTTAGGAATTTCTTCCTGTAAACATGTAACAGAAGAAGTAGCAGACTTTGTGACCTCAGCTTCCTCAGCTGCGAAGGTAACGCCGACACCACCCAACCTCGGAACCGACGAACATAGAACCGCAGCTCCCACAAAGAGTATATTCCAACCTGGGTAAGAGGGCGGAACGGAAGCGTGTTGGGTATCTGCTCCCTATTCTGGAAGAGCAACCACAGTATCTAGTACCGCAACCGGAGCTTCATGGTAAGGTCAGGCCACTCCTTTGCAAGACGTAGCGAAGCAAGCGGAAACTTAGACCGCCCCTGGCATGGTTAGAAAAGTACCGCTAGCCCAAAACAAAGAGCTAACCGCAGTCGAAGCTGAAACCGAACCCGGCAACGTAACCGGACAAACGGTAAAAGACTCTCAACATCATCATATAACTACTCTGAAACAACCAGCCGACCCCGAACTGGGACCCGGACCCGACCATACAAACGCGAACGACGTCGCTACCGCAGAGACTGTGCGACACGCTGTATCAGGCACTCGCGGACAACTAGCTAGACCCGTTAGTTGCGGAGTCATCCCAGCTGGCCGTAAGAACATAGGCGAGGGAGTCTAGGGTACAAGTTCCTATTTCTCGAACCCCACAACCAGGAAGCTCACAGACTGAGGAGAGGGAGCACCAAACTCTCACGCAGCTTCATTGAAGGACAAACTACACTGCAGAGCTCCACCAGAAAGCTACCACACATAGCACCATTTCCTGCGCCAAAACCCCAGCTTCCAATATCGCCGATCCTCCTCCACGCCACTGCTGCCCAAAGAAATGACACATAGCCTGTGCCTTCACCTACACCGCAGAAAACGGCTACATGGTTTACCCAGCCTCCTAAAAGCGAAACACCAGATCACCTGGCCCCAACCTCAGCAAACCTAGCTACCTCCTACTAGCCCTTCTGTGCTACCTTTTGAAAGAATCTCCAGGCCTATACCATCACGAAGCTTTGCACCTGAACCACCTCCACCTTCCGGAGCTCCACCACATTTCATACTAGCAACCGCTGCCTCCCCAGCCACTAGCCCCAAAGATCAAGAACCATCCTAACGCGCATGCCCGAGTCGACCGGATCATCGCTACTCCTACCACTGGTCTTCACGCTTCGACCGGTTCTGCATCCGCTCTAGCCTGCAGCAACACCCATGAACGTGGCGCCGAACGACGAGTTCTCAGGCTTACAGAGATCTGCCTACAAGCTCCGATTGCGAAGGCCTATCTCCCACAGACTATCATTAACATTCGCTCCTTGAGCTTCAAGTGAGTTCTCATGTCCACTTATCCGACTAGACCACTACCATCGAATAGGATTACAATGCTGCACATAAGCATCAGCAAGGGTCTACCCGGAATATCACCCCAACGAACTTATCGCCACATCACTCCATAGTTGGGAACACCAACTCTCGCTTATGTTCAGTGAACTCTGTTTCCAATCTACTATAATTTCCATATCATTCACTCTGACATGGAACTCTGTTTCTCCTATTCGATTCCAGAGTTCCAGATTCAGCGACAGATGAACATGATTGACATTAGATTAGCATGACTACTAGGCCCCGGGATTCCCATTCGTATAGACTGTTATTCCCCGGGCCCCTCAGTATCTACGCATACATTTCTAGGCAACTATCACCTGCTGCGCACCTATCTGTACGCTGCGCACTTCCAACACGACTACTTGCGCCTCATTGCAGCCGTGCACAGCACCCACTTCATTCAGGCACTATCTTATCTTACGCTACCTTACTACACCTTCCTACACCTTGCTATACCTTAGCCTACCTTACACAACCGGCATACTGTCCATCTATCCCCGTTGAGCACTGTGGTGTAATAATTTTGAGGTGTGCTAAAAGAAACGTGGCGTTGGGGGCCTACTTCTGTAAGTGTTCGCGGGAGAGGGTCAGTGTCGGCTGCTTCTTATGCTTTAGCTTTTCCAGGAGTTGAGCTCCTCTATAGTGCCTGTCGAGGTCATGGTCCAGTATGATGATCCTTCGAGTGGGCGGCTCTTTTGGACCGATGGGCGGCCTTTAAACGATGTGCGTGTTTTAATGTAGCTGCTAAAGATGCTGAGTTTGGGGCTGCGGCTCTTCATCATAGCAAGTCCCTGCTTGCTAAAAAGCTTCCCCCCCCATGACAGTGCTCAACGGGAGGTGGTGCACGGTGGTATGAGAGATAAGTAATGATAAGTAAGATAAAGAAAGTGTAAGGTACCAGAAGGCCTTGTAAGGTGCTCTCAGATCCGGTACTGCAGTAAGTAGGTCACGCGAGATCTGGATCAGATCTGACAATACAGTAGAGATAATGGACTAACAGTGAACATGGATAATAATCGTGGACGAAGCAGTACGAGTGAGTCGTCCGAGGTGGATCGAGGTGTAACGCGTCGTACGAATGACTATAATAATGCTTCTAAGGGAATCATATCCAAATAAGAGAGTGTCCGAATGGTTAGGCGTCATCCGGATCGTCATATATCAATCGTGGTAAACATGCTCCCTCGAAGAGATTCGAAAAGGAGAAACACATTGTTGCTTCTTATGATAAGAGATAGGTTGTAGGAGAAGAGAAACTCGCTGAGTCGGCATGAGTAAGCCACCAACCTATATATTGCAGTCTTTCCCAAGTAACCCCCACTTCTATGCTATTCGGTAAAGCTCAACAGAGAACCCCTTGATCGGGTAGACGGATGAGCACTGT
>KV417581.1:23742-37742 GCA_001630335.1 Athelia psychrophila
CCTTTTTGAGTAATCCCATTCTTTCTTCGATTTTCTCCATTTTGAGTGTAAGGGCCTCAATTTGCCCATGGAGGTCCGCATTGCTCATTCCCTCGTTGAGCTTTTCTTCGAAACTCGTAATCTTCTTCGTCAGGGTCTTTACTCGTTCCTCGAGCGTCACCCTTTCTTCGTCTTTCGACGAACCCGTTTTGGCTTCTTTCTTCTTTGGTGGTTCTTTCTTCTTGGTAATAACCTTCCGGTAAGGCGCTTGCTTCGGGGCCTTACAATCACTCCTCATATGTCCTTCTGCGTAGCATTTAAAGCAGATGACGGTGCCCTTTTCGACCTCAATTGGGGAAAGGTCAGCGGGACTGTTCGCTCTTGTCGCAGCTATGGTGGCGACTTTCTTCGTCAGGGTCTCGATATTCTTTTGTAGAAGATCTACCCTTTCTTCGTCCGTGGACGAACCCGTTTCTTCCTTCTCGATGCGTGTTGCGGCTATGATGGCCGGCTTTTGGTGCTTTCGGTTCTCTCGGTGTCTTTTCTTCTTCGGGGTACTCGGTGTATCCGGTTCCTTCGGCGTGTTCGGTGGCGTATTCGGCCAATTCTTTTTCCGTTCTCCCGTATAGTTGACATATCGGAAAGGCGCGTGCTTGGCTGCCTTGCACTGGCCCTTCATGTGCCCGATTGCGTAGCATCGGTAGCAGACAATGGTATTGGCGTCTACTTCCATCGGAGCGGGAGTCGGAGCGGGAGTGGGTAATAGTGGCTTGTCGTAATCGACATCCATCGGAGCGTAGTCCGGTGGTTCGTCTCTTCTCGTTGGGAATCCGGGTCGGGGACCGTGGTACCAACCTATGTCGTCTGTCCTTTCTTCGTGTGAAGGGCGCTTGTTGCGCCAGTTGTCGTCGCCTGGGGAATGTCTGGTCTTGAAAGTCCTCCCCGTAAATTCTTCCTTCAATTGTTCGGCCTTGGTAGCGGCGGCCTGTAGTTCGCGGAGGGAGTCCATCGGTCGGTCCCAACCGGCAATCGTCTGGCGGATCTCTAAGGTGAGACCCCGTTTGTATTTCTCTCGGAGATAGGAATTGTCGTATCCGGTCTTGGGTGCGACCATCATAAAATCCGTTGAATAATCTGAGACCGATTTGGAACCTTGTCTCAGCTTCTCGATCTCGTTCCTTGCGTCGGCTTTCGGGTCGACGGGGTACCATGCTTTCTCGAATTCTTCGCAGAAGTCAACGAATGTGTTGATGATGTAATCGTCTGCGTCGTTCTCGGAGTAACAACTCCTTGCGTCTGAATCTCGTTCCGTTCTTTCTTTCTTGAGTAGAGCCTGTCCTCGGCTCGAATGAACCATATATGGTTGAATCCATTTGCCAGCCTTTTCTTCGCATAGACTGAAGCAAAGGGCTAACTTCTTCTCGTCGTTGTCGTAAATTCCTCGGTTGCCGTAAATGTAGAGCTCGAGGGCTGTCAAGAAGCGTTCGGCGTCGCTCTTGTCTCCTTTGAATTTGGATGGCACAATGCCAATTTTCTCTCCCTTGTCCTTGCTAGCGGAGATCGCCTTCTCAATTCCTTCGGCGATACTTTGGGACGTGTCCCGGTTGAGTTGGGATAAATGGGTAAACATCTTCTGTATCCAACCCGTCATGTCTGCGCTCGGGCCGGTGGGTACTTCAGGGGCTTCCCTTGCAAAGCTTGCTTCTCGTGAGAGCCTTTGTGCCCATCTTGCTTCGACCTGGGCTTCGACTCCAGCGGATACTCTTCGACTGAGCTCTGCGGGGCTAACCATCTCGACATCGGGTGGCGTAGTCATTGTTTCTTTAAGGACTGGGATAAGGTAGAGCCTGAAAATAGGGGCTCGGAGTTCGTGGCGTGTGAATAGGTGGACTTGGTGGAGGTGGTAGGCCTCGAGGTGGCGTAAAATATGATCGTTGATGATGAAGTGTCCGACGAGCTGGAGTTCTGGCTCGTGGGAGAATCTCGAGTGTAGGTTCTGGTGGCCTTGTGATAATGAAGGCAATAATCAACAGTATGAGGCTGACAATGATATACGTCAGGTCACTGATGGTATCCGTGGTAATAATTCTTGAAATTCTTCGTAAATTCTTGATGGGCTTGATAAGGGTCAGAGCCTGATCTGAGAGGAACTCGTAGTTCACTCAATCACACAGGGCTTATGTGACTATTTTCTTCGTGGGTCTACGGCTCGCGTGGGGAAGAGAAGCCTTTATGCAAATGAAAATAATAGGTAATGGTTCGTGCTACTACTGTGCGATATAACTGCTTCGCGGTTGCCCTGGGAATGCCCACTGCCTTTGATTATTTCGCAGCGCTATTCCGCAACAGGGAGGGAGTGATGCGTCCCAACTAGTCGTTCACTAAAGAACAAACTAGCACAGCTCGAAGGGTAAGGTAGTGCGAGAGCTAATTGTAAAGGAATATACGAAAAGGAACTTCCCAAAATGCGAGTCTTACGATGACCAAATCGTTTTCTTGATACTGCTTGATGTTCTTGTCGAGGCTAAGGTCGTTGACCGTAGTCGTCCGCGTGGAATGTCGTTGTTCTTCTTTCTTCGATAAAAATGGAGACCGTGGGAATCTACTGTACCCTTGGGTCTACCGAGTGGATGCGCACTCGGGTGGTGGTTACTGGGATTGTTGAACTTCGACTATCGAGGGCGGATCGAGGTGGGTGTGACGTTCCTCGTAGGGTAGGGCGGATCGGGGTAGGGAAAGCTTTTCCTAATGTCACGAGTAGGCAGATGGGCTAGTTCCCCAAGAGACAACTCGAAATGGCTTATCGTATCTTCACCCCCAATGAACCCTTTCTGACGTTATATATCCAACCACCGAATGAGTACGGCTGAGTCGCTCAAAGAGAAGAGGATGTTGGATAGAGAATAGTATTCTTCGTTGTTACACAAAGAGGAAAAGCTTAGAGAAGCTCCCTCGTACAAATGGTGCTAACTATATACTGCTAGGCCTACTGCGGATTGGTAAGCCTGTGAGAGAATAAACCTATACTAAGGGAATCTTCGTAATAATATCAGTAAGCATGCTGCGCAATGTGGAGCTAGGTGGAGCCTGCTGAGTGAGCATGACGAAGCAGGTGCTAATAATAGGTACAAGTGACAATCAGGTAATAGAGATGACATAACGGTCTAGACTAGGTCTAGAGCGCACTGGATGAATGACGTCATGGCCTAGACTCTCGTGGAATGTTCCGGAAGACCATGGAATGTGAAAGAAATAGAATGAATAGTAATGAATAGAGAGTATGGTGGCACGTGGTGGAGGGCAACTCGTGACAGAGTCGTAGGCCATGCAGTGCAGCGTCAAGTCCAAATGGCTGCTGCAGCTGAGACACTTGCAGCTCAAATGGAGTTAGATAATCAAGTCCCTCCGCCAATGCCTATGCCAATGCCAGAACCTGCTGCAGCACCAGAGGAAGGTGCTGATCCAATGTCTGCACCTGCCATTTCCGCAGATGACAAGATTCTTCTGGAAAACTGCCGCCAGAAGCTGATGGACATATCTATGGAAACTTGCAACCTTTGCCATGAGAAGTGGTTTGACTTGAATCTTAACTCTGCAGGCAAATGCACTAAATGTGCCAAGTCTACCAAGTTCATGGATTCAAATGCCATGTACCCTGGACCTGATCCTGATCATCTACCTCCTCTGACTCAAATGGAGGAGATGTTGATATCACCTGTTCATGCACTTGTGCAACTTTGGCAGATTCGAGGTGGCCAAACCAAATACACTGGTCACATTTGCAATTTTCCTAGAGAGAATGCTATATTTCTGTCAAAGGTTCCCATCTTGCCAGAGGACTGTGATATTATCATCATGCGCCGTGCAGGGCAGAATCCCCAGAATGATGAACAGGTTTATCAAGACTTTCGAGTGCGTAGAGAGGTCCTCCGCACTTGGCTAAAATACTTGGAGCAGAATCATCCTACTTTTCAAGCACGTCGAGTACAAGTTGACTATTCTGTGCTTGATGATCTGCCTGAGAATGGTCTTGTGCACCACAGACTACGGACAGTTGAGAACCAAGATATTGAAGGGGCATTTCAGGAAACTGGACCCCCTGATGGCCCCATCCCAGAACCTGAACCTGCACCTGCACCTGCACCTGATCCAATCTACTCTGCAGGATTTGCTCCAAATATGCAGCAAAGGCAAACTGTTGTTGAGCAACTGCAACAAGCTGCTGCTCATGATAACAATCCAGTGATATTATCAATGCCTTCTCTTCGTGGAACCCCAATTAGTGAATTTGAAGGTCGTCAAATTGCCATAGATGCATTTCCCACTTTGTTTCCTACTGGAAGGGCTGATTTCAATGCCCCACGTGCTTTGAAACTTGACATGAAAGAATGGACTGCTCATCTGCTACGTCTTGAAGGTGGACGTTTTGCTCGACATCCACGTTTTCGCTATTGGGCACTGAACACTATAATGCGTCAGACTGCACAAAGTGCTTCAAATTGGTATCTTAACACCCACAAAGACGACAAGAATCTTTCTGTCGCTGACATCAGAGAGATGTTGCAGTCTGGAGATGCAAACAACTTGGCCCAGCGAGTGTCTCACTCAGGGGCAAAATTACCTGGGTCAAAGCCATTTTGGCAAAGTGCACAGTCACAACTGCTTGCGCAAATCCGTCAGCCAGATGTTGGCACCCCTCATGTGTTCTTTACTTGCTCTTCTGCAGATATACAGTGGCCTGACATGCATCAGCACATGCCAAATTTCAACCCTGGAGAGCCTGAGAATGCTACCTCTTATAGGGTTAGGATGAAGGACTTGAACGAGAATCCTGCCATTGCAGCGTATTACTTTCAGAAGCGATGGGAGATATTTTTTAAAGAGGTTTTGCAGCCCAAGTTCAAAGTCAGAGACTTCTGGTGGAGATATGAGTGGCAGCATCGTGGCAGCAGTCATGTGCATGGATTTCTGTGGTTTGAAGATGCCCCTTCAGTGGAACAGCTTGATAGAACAAATCCTGAATCTGTGAAGCAATACATGGACTACTGGGATCAGCACATCTCTACTTGGCATCCAAATTTACAACAGCCTGCTGCTGAAATTCATCCATCTGCACGTTTCTTTAATACATTGCAAGACACAAAAAAGGAGCTGGCAGAAATGCTAAACAGACTTCAGCGGCATACATACTGCACACCTGGATACTGTGAGCGCAAGAGAAAGGGCACAGGCGACAAATTTTGCAGATTTGGCTATCCCAAGCTATGCAGAGAGAGTTCAGAGATCTCTAAAGACCCTGGCAGAGATTTTCAGGATTTTAACACTCGCAGAAATGATGATCGTTTGAACTCATACAATTCAACATATATCTTGGGCTGGAGAGCCAATGTTGACATAAGGCCAATTATGGTTGTGGATGCTGTGGCAAAATATGCAGCCAAGTATGCGTCCAAAGGTGAATCTTCATCTTCAACATACCAGGACACCTTGCAGAAAACTATTGGGAGTATGTCAGATACAGATCCAGCTGGAAAAGTCTATCGAAAGATGTTGTCTTCATTTGCTGCTGAGCGTGATATCTCTGCACAGGAAGCTTGCCATATCCTTCACTCACTTCAACTTGTGAGATCCAGCAGAGTCTTCCGTACTCTTGACATAACACCCAACAAAACTTCTGAGGCTGTCAACTTTGAAGCTTCAACTTTGGAGAGGAAGACTATTTTTGACAGATACAAGGAGCGTCCTTTTGAGAGTGACCGTCGTCTGGAAAATGTCTCACTGCTGCAACTTGCTACTTCATGGGACTGGAAAGGCCAAAAATACACACCACGTGGTGGTAGAGGTGCAAAGCCATATGTTGTAAATGTCTTCCCACGGTATCAGCCTGACAGGGATCACCCAGAGAATTGGGAGAAGTTCTGCTACACAAAAATGGTCCTGCATCATCCCTTCAAAAAGGATCCTCAGGAACTGTTGAATGGCCACACCAATTGGGCAGCTGCATATCAAACAGATTGCATTGAGCAACGGAACTTTGTCTGCAACCCTCCACTGCATTGGCACTTGGACTGCATGCCTGACACAGTCAAAATCACAGATGATGATGAAGAGGAATCAGACTCAGAATCAATTCCAGATGAGGATCAAGGTGCAAACAATTATGTTGCAGAATGGATGCAGTTTGCTGGAATGGGCCCCAATCACGCTGTACTGGCTGACTTTTCAAACTTGGGAAAACGTGATTTGGATCTAGCATATGACTGGAATGAGAACTCAGGGCCTCTAGCTGAAACCAATCTTGCATCCAAGTGGCTGGCAGATCAAATCAAACAAGCTCCAAATGATCTGGCACAAGACTTGCCTGATGTTGACTATCGTAAACTCAAAGGTCAACAGAGAGAAGTTTTTCTGCAAGTTATGGCCTACTTCAAAAAGATGAAGGAGAATGATGGGGACCTCCCTCCACCCTTTCACATCAATGTTGATGGTACAGCTGGCACTGGGAAATCATTTCTGATCTGGACAATCACCACAGCACTTAGGCTACTTTGGCATGAGGAGTTAGAAGGCCTTGATCCTGTAGTACGTCTTGCGCCCACAGGTGTAGCTGCCTTTGGCATTCGAGGATGGACTATAAATTTTGGGTTGATTATTCCAGTTAAAGAAGGGAGAGAATTTTCTCAGCTGGGAGAGACAGGTCTTGCACGTCTTCAGGCACGTTGGCGAAAAGTCAAAATTTTGATCTTGGATGAAAAGTCTATGGTTGGCAGAGCTCAATTTGGACGTATAGACCGAAGGATGCGCCAGGCCAATCCACACTCAGCAGATGAAATTCTTGGTGGCATGCCTGCAATTATCTTTGGCGACTTTGCCCAACTACCACCCATTGGTGACACTCCTCTATATTCAACTCGTGAGCCTAAATTCAAAAAGGCACTGCATGAAGAAGGCCGACGAGTGTTTGAATCTTTTACACAGACTGTTACACTGGGTCAAGTCTTTCGCCAAGAAGGTGATGACCCTCAACAAGTCAAATTTAGGGATGCCTTAATGCGATTGAGAAACTACTCTACTACACAAGAAGACTTTGACTTGCTTGCACCACACATGTGGGACAATCTTACCCCTGCTCAACGTTCAGAGTTTGATGATGTCTTGCATCTCCTGCCAACAAGGGCAGCAGTTCATGAACTCAACTGTCGCAAACTAGCTGCTACAGGACAGCCTGTGTTATCCTGTCCAGCAAAACACAATTTGCCAGAAGCAAAAAAGGCCAGTGATGATGACACTGAGGGTCTTCAGAAGGAAATTCTGATTGCAGAGGGTGCCAAAGTTATGCTCACTCGTAACCTCTGGACTTCAAAAGGTCTTGTGAATGGCTCACAAGGTGTTGTCAGAAAGATTTGGTTCAATCCTGGCTCCAATCCACACACTCATTTACCTGCGGTCATCTTTGTGGAGTTTGAAGGATATGATGGGCCCAATGTACCTACATGGAAAGACATACAGCCAAGATGGGTTCCAATTGTTCCTTCAATTGTACAGTGGGAGGACAAGTCAGGAAAAAATTTATCACGCACACAATTCCCTCTGGCCATGGCTTGGGCTATCACAGTCCATAAAAGCCAGGGCTTAACACTTACAAAGGTTGTTGTGGACCTTGGTGCTACAGACTTTTCACCTGGATTGTCATTTGTTGCTGTCTCACGTGTTAAATCCCTGGATGGCTTGGCCTTTCGCTCACGATTTGATCTATCTCGTCTTACAAAAGTGAAAGAGACAGACACTAGGCTGATGCTTAAAGAGTACAATCAGGCACGAGAAGGGGTTATTTTCCATCATAATACCTATGGCATGGACCTTAGTGAATATACCTTCACTGAATGAGCAGACATACTGAATCTGTTCACAACTAAATTATACTTATATATATGGCCAAACAAGTAGATAGACTGCATCTGTACTGTACTTAAATATTCCTAATGATAAAGCATTGCCTAAATTACGCGTGTCTAAGCGAGCTCCCCCACCCCAGGGACGAGGACCTGATCATGTTTAATGCACGCGTGATGTCGAGATTCTTGCGATCTGGTTGCAACGTGACTGCAAAAAATTGAGCTGTGGCAATACAGGGGCTAATTTCCCCGGAACGATCTGGGCCCGGGCTGCCATGACAGGTCCAATTTGCGCCACTACGTTCGGTTCTGTGGCCGCACCGCTGAAATCAACTCAGGAACGCGACACAAGCCACTTTCGTCGCGCTTGCGACACAGCAATGACTTACCCTATCTTACCCCTCGGATTCCTGACAAGAGTTGTGAGTAGTTATATTTTATTATACCCGATGTGCCGTATGACCGTATTACGGTCGTATACCCATAATTGGCCCGTAACCGTTCCGTTGGCCCTCGAGGACTTGCCAATACGGTCAGCTACGGTTACGGTAATACACCGTAACGAACCGTACATTGTACGGTCGTAACCGTATACGGTACGGTGAGCACCCCTAATCCATAGCGTAGGCCGTAATCAGAGGCAGCAGCAATCGCAGCGATTCAGTCTGCGAGTGCCCGAGAGAATCGTGGCATGAAAGGGAATCAAGCAAGGTCCAAGCTTCAGGGTGATCAAGATTTAAAGAAATAGTCAGAAGAAGAAGCGCCTAAAGGCCTCCAAAAGGCTCGGACGCGACCTGAGGTCGCGTCCGTGCTCTTTTCACTCTCCCCCATAGAATCGGCATAAATCGTTGCTTACTGTATCATTACGATCTGAAGTTCGTCACCTGTCCCAAGGCCTTCTGAACTGAGCCTATTTCGTGTGACTATCACACGAAAATCCAGGCAATGAACATATTCTGTGACAAAAATTTCGCCCGAGCCTCGCCCGAGCCACCAAAAAGCCGCGCAGATTGCCGTTTTTGATCTTGTTTTGAACCAGAGGCAAGTTCGTCCAATGTCACAAGCACATGTGAACATGTGAACTAACCAATTTCCTCGGTCACACGAAATCAGGCCGAACCTCAGATCGTAATGATACAGTACTCATTTCGGAGATCTTGACTGGTGTACTGTACCATTTCGACCACAAGTTCACGGGTTGTTACATGTTACCATTTCAGTCGCTATAAGATTCAGTTCAGGGCCAATAGTTACTGTTTCACTGTCAAAAATAAGTTCAGTTCAAAAAATTATGCAACGCAACTCAACGTCAACAAACTCAACATGATTGGTGACTCTATTAATGAACACTCGCTGAGGAAATTAGTGGTTCAGATGAGCGTGAGTCGAAGGACCGTACTGGCGAGACACAGGCCGCAGGGGTAATAATTGCCTCAACCCCAGCTTTGATGTGCGAAGAAATTTTTCTGGGAAAATGCATTATGTTACTTACAGTATGTCCAGTTCAACTCGCTCTGTTACCTGTTACAAACCTTGAAATAGTTCAGTTCACCATACCCCGTTACACGTAACTGAACTTGTGGTCGAAATGGTACAGTATTCGAATCTATCGAAGACAAACAAAAACCGACACTCCATCGATGTAGCAGGGTAGCCTTGGTTGGGTGGTGGTAACTTATAATGACTCGGAGTGTCGGAGGGTAGCGGTACCCCTGCAATGTGTAACAAAGTTGTGACGAGCCTATAAGGAGTGTCGGGGGGTTGTGGTGAGCTCGAGTATACAGTGATCACAACTTGGTCGGTCGTTGCCGAGACAGCCCAAATCCGATTGACGTCCGAACCGTTGCTTGCTCTTGATTAGCACTTGCTTTACTTGTCTCTGCTCCAGATCTCCGCTCTGCCTCTACTTAGTTATACTAACTCGGCATATGCACACAGGCGGAGCTTGAAATGGACTTCAAAAGAAGTTCGACGGCAAATGCCTTTTGAATCCGTGCCACCACCTTCCCGTCCTCTTCCTCTCCCTGCGCATCTCCTCTACGCGTGCCCTCCCTCGCGTGTACCTATAGTTTCCCCTCTCATATACCCTTTCCGCATCCCTTTCTTCTGTCTGCCATCATGCTCCCAGGCTGCGATCGCCCCCCCTTTCAATTGTCTATAGACAGCTGCCTACCGGATCCCCGACCGCGTGTCGAGAAGAGAAATTTCGCCTTAAGCTGACCAAAGGTGTTACGGGTCAGGCATTCGCAAGTAAGTCGCACAAATATTGCACCTAGATATAACAAACCGCGCCTCATTTATCGGTCCACCTATGTGGACAGACGAGATCATTCGGTATGTCTTCCGACTTTGCGCTGTGATCCTTTACTCATTACTGACGCGTCCTTCCAGCGCAGACATCGCGGAAATTCCTTCTGGAGAGCCGGCTCTTTAGGTCGGCTCTTCTCGACACCGACTAGCAAGTGCCTCATACTTCGCAGCTACGCTACTGAACTGATGTTACTGCTACATTAGCAGCATTCCTTTATTCTGTTCCATCGTTAGCTGCGTCATAGTATCATGTGAGCCGTTTACTTACTCTCCTTCTTACTCACCAATACAGCCTGCTCCAGTCCCGCTCTCCGAACCGCTCACCGCCATCTGCTTGTCTTGCGTCTGTGCCACCCGACGCTCCTTTCGTCTAGCGACTATGTTACCCTGTTGGTCCTACTGCCATCTCACTGGCGCCGGTGCTTTGTATACTGCATCGTGTATTAGCTACAACTAATATGATTGTTTTGAATCATCTTTCATTGGGTCTGATTAGAAGTAGGAGTAGTGGCGAGCATCCTAGTATATTGTGTTGGCCGCCTTGAGTGGCCTTGTATACCCTGGTAGGCCTGACCAGGCTGACATACTTTATAAGAAGTAAAACCCTGAAACATTCAGGTCGCCCCTGCCCATTACCAGTGATCGAAAGCAATATATTATATATCGGTCACCAGGCCGTTAGATCTGTTACACACTACAGTACTACCTACAACCAACGACAAATATGAAGAGAAAAATGCCCCTGGTAGACGGCAACGACTACTGCCCTTCAATCACAAGCCTTTACACGGGGCTTCGGATAAGAGCTCATTAGTGGAAGGCGCTTATTTAGCAATTGATAATGCGTTATTGTGGGTCAATTCAACTCCTGTGGTGATGATACAGGACATGTGCAATTGTCAAAGAAGGCAACAGAAGGGTGACACTACAGTGGCAGCATTCGAAAAAAAGTCAAAACCTTGAAGGTGACTACCGGAAGAGAAGCATCCGCTTTTGCTTTTCGACGAGGTCCCGCTGTTTCGTATCGCGCTTCTCTTTGAGATCTTTGAGGCGGCTTTCTTTGGCTTCTTTATCCTCCCGCTTCAGTTGCCGCTCGTCTGATTCTCCTGGTGCCCGACAGCCAGCGCAGTAGTCGGTTTGACTATTATATCGGTTAGCGCATTTGGATACGTGACTAGGCCATCTATTGCAAGCCATTTTGGCAGGAGTTGAGAATGCTGCGAATTCCGCTTGCACTGCCACGACCTGGTCCTCCAAAATGCTGATGGTATCCTCTTCGGTATCCGTGAAGCCGACGCTCAGTTCTTCAAAAGCCTTTTCCAACTTGAATATATCTCCCAGATCTCCCGAGAGATACTTAGTCTCATAGCGGGCCCTGGCACACCCATATGCCTGCCTCGCAGCTGAGATCCTGATGATATCCTCCACGCCCAATTTCATCCCCTCCTCGACAGTCAAATGATCGGCCCGTGTGCAGACTGCCTCATAAGCTCCGGGGAGCCAGTCCGAAATGCCGTAGCGGCGTCCGAGGACGATCTTGTCGACGGGAATGGCGGTTGCGGTGAGATTATCAATAGCGAGAAGCTGGATGCTCTCGAACCCCCACTTTGCTGCCAGGTGGAGGATCGAGGTCCATTGAGCAGTCGTCTTTGCTGTAGGGTGGCGGAAGTCGCTGATTTATAACATAGTGTTTAGTACACAGAGTCGGCGAGATAGGTGTGTGCGCTTACGTGGGATAAAGAATGGCGAGAAATTCGTCAAAATCGCTGCAGCTGACATCTGACAACACGATTGTACTCTTTTCATTGACCCCTTGGATACTCTCCAAGATGGAACGGAAGTGGGCGGAGTCACGCTCGAAGAAGTAGCGATGGACGCTGTAGAGGACCTCTTCAATCTATTGGCCGGATGCGTGTGAGGAAGGGATTTGCAAGAGCAATCGGTATATCAACTCACCAAGAAGACCACATTCCCATCTTTGAAATAGTACTGGGAGTGCTTTGTCCCTTTGGCTTCCAGCTCAATGTCGGCGTGACCCGCGGGCTGCTCAAGCTCGTTCGAGTGAAACGGCGACGAGGCACGAGAGCTTCCAAAGGACACGAGAGAAGGGCTGGGCGGAGCAGAGGTGAGGATCGAAGACATGGTGGATGGTGGGTGGTGGTGCGGAAGATAAGCTATTGCCTCATGTCCAAAGAGACATGAGGGCCTTGTATGAGCGGTATTCCAGTCCCGTTATGTCCAGTATGGCATACAGTCTAGGATAACGCAGGTCGGACATTCTGAGGCCAACACTGGTATTCAGAGAGAGCAGCAAATCCCCATGATCCAGTCTGAGAGCTCGAGGGAAACTATGGCATGGAAGGGCCCGCGGAGTTTGAAGCACTTGAAGCTTGAAGTTGCTACGGGCCGTCGCGGAGATGACGCGTGACGTAACATCGAATTCGTCCTGATTGTAAATAAGCAGTTTCGCAGTGTGATTTTCCTTTCATACGGGGCTTTGATTGACATCCTCCCAAGCATCATAAGTGCCTCAACGGTAATCCTTACTTATGCTTATTTCCCCCCTCAACATCGGAATCACAATAGCACTCGTTCACTACACCCCAATCGGCCTCTTTGGAGCTTGGTCTATCCTTGACTTACATATGACTTTCATTCGGTCTTTTAGCACTGCACGCTGCGCTCTCACAAACACGTCGAGCGAATGATATCTGGGCAGGATTCCAGTTCAAGGCGGTCATGGACGCTCGCAGCTATTGGATCTTCTTGAAACTGGCGATTCCTGAAATTTTTGTAGCTGGCACAGAATGGCGCGCGAAGATATGGCGCACCCTGCCCCCCTTCGTTGACCAAATACCGGCTACTAGGGCTGCTTTGAAGTCCTGATGGCCACAAAAGACGTGAGTGCGCACCTCACATACTATGATACTTGTATGCATGACGCGGGGCTAACGGGCACGGCCCTCGCAGTCTTTCGGTTACTTCTTCAGCGATGACCTGGCAGTCGCGGAGCTCGTCAGCCAAGCCATGCCCCTCGCCGCGTCCTTCCAGGTTGCAGACGGGCTCGTCGGGTCGTGCGGCAGCGTTCTGCAAGGACAAACCCGCTAGGAACTGGGCGCGCTATTCAATTTCGTGGCGTACTATGCTCTTTCGCTGCCAGTGGGGATCACGCTCGCCCTCCACCCGCGAGCGCAGATGGGCATTCGGGGGGTGGATCGGTGCGTACCCCGTGTGCGCGGGTCGATGGCAATAGTTGCTCATTGTCGTGGATTTCCGGATCTGCAGGCCAAGTTCTGTGCCTTTTCTTGGTAGGTCTGGGACCCGGACTATATTGCTGGGGACTGACCGGGGAAAGAGGTCTAGCGGGGTAGGGAGCGGGAATTGGTCAAAGAAGAGCACAGCTTCCAAGCGCTGAGACTCAAAGGGACGAGTAAACATAAGCCATACCGCCTCTGGTTCATTGCTTCTTCCTAGTCAGACAGAGACAACAGCACAATATGATACCTTTCGCTCGCTCCTGCAATCCCCCAGGCCTATCCAAATCACACCCCTGTACTCCCACATAACATAATGCATTGCGAGTCATGCGAGCACAAGAGGCAGTCATGGGACTATAAGTGAAAGGAAAATTAGAGAAATGCATCAACGAACGACCATGAACAGAAATTCGCCACTGAACGGCAGCACTGACTACCGTCCACCCATCAGCCTCCGCACGAGGCTTCGGATAAGAGCCCATTGGTGGAATGTGCTTATCTAGCAATTGATAATGTGTTATTGTGGGTCAATTCAACTCATGCGCCAATGAAACAGTAC
>KV417581.1:41409-98009 GCA_001630335.1 Athelia psychrophila
CGCCGCTCGTCTGGTTCTTTTGATGCTCGACAGCTAGTGCATACGTCAGTGCCACGCCAACCTCTGGCGGCGCAACCAGGAGGACCGTAGACGCAAGGCCCGGGAGCAGCAGTTGGGGAAGCTGCAAATTCCGCTTGAACTGCCACAATCTGGTCCTCCAAAACGTTGATAGCATTCTCTTCGATATCCGAGGAGCCTACGCTCAGCGCTTCAAAAGGCTTTTCCAACCCGAAGATATCTCCTAGATCCCCTGAAAGATGCCTGGTCTCGTAGCGGGCCTTGGCGCACCCATATACCTGCCTCGCAGCCGAGATCCTGATGATATCCTCCACCCCCAACTTCATTCCTTCTTCGACAGTCAAGGAGTCGGCTCGTGTGCAGACTGCCTCATAAGCACCGGGGAGCCAGTCGGAAATGCCGTAGCGGCGTCCAAGGACGATCTTGTCGACAGGAATAGCGGTTGCGGTGAGCTTATCGATGGCGAGGAGCTGGATGCTCTCGAAACCCCATTTAGCTGCGAGGTGGAGGACAGAAGTCCATTGGGCCGTGGTCTTGTTCGTAGGGTGGCGGAAGTCGCTGGTTTTAATCAGAGCATTTAGTACATAAAATCTCCCAGATGGATATTTGCGCTCACGTGGGATAAAGAATGGCAAGGAATTCGTCAAAATCGCTGCAGTTGACATCTGGTAATACAATTGGGTTCTTTTCGTCGACTCCCTGGACAGTCTCCAGGATGGAGCGGAATTGGGTGGAGTCGCGCTCGAAGAAGTAATGATGGACATTATAGAGCACCTCTTCAATCTATTGGCCGCATGCGTGTAAGGATGAAATCTGCAGGAGCGATGGAAACATCTGACATCGACTCACCAAGAAGACCACATTCCCATCTTTGAAGTAGTATTGTGAATGCCTTGTCCCTTTGGCTTCCAGTCCAATGTTGGCTTGACCCGCAGGCTCCTCAAGCTCGGTTGAGTCGAGCGGCGGCGAGGCACGAGTGCTTCCAAACGACACTGGAGAAGGGCTGGGCGGAGCAGAGGTGAGGATGGAAGACATTGTAGATAGTGGTCGTGGAAGATATGGTATTGCCTCATGTTAAGACGCTGGAGGGCCTTAATGTACCTGTTAGCGGCATTCCACTCCCGCTATGTCCAGCATGTCATCTAATCTCACGCATCCATGGCGCAGGCCGTAGCCAGAGGTAGTAATCGCAGCGATTCAGTCCAAGAGTGCCTGATAGAATCATGGCATGGAAGGGGATCAAGCAAGGCGTGCAAGCCTCGGACTGATCAAGAGTGATCAGGATTCAAAGAAATGGTCAAGAAGAAGCGCCCAAAAGGTTTGGTCGCGTCCGTCCACCACTGTTGCTCCTTTCTTGCTCCTTTCCATCTCCCTCACAGAATCAGCATGCATTGCCGGCTCATCTTGCGCTCGGAGATCTTGACTGCCATATTCGAATCTATCGAAGACAGATAAAAACTGACACTCTATCACGACTGGCGAGGTCGAATATGCGGGCATCGCATATTCGTCCGCAATCCTTCCGAATGTTACAGCTGTTCCAACCAACCTTGTCCAGGTCGCTGTTTTCGTCTTTTTTTCGCAAAGCACCCGCCCCTAATTCACGGTCATTGTGGGGCTGTGCGCTTTTCCTTTTTGAGAGGCCAAATCTCTCGTGCCTTCGTTGTGGTGTCCCTCCGCCCAGCCCGTTCCAGGATCGAAAGTGAGAGGATATTCCTCCCAACCAAGAGGTCAAACCAAGTGAATTGGGCAAAAAATGAAGGAGTTAGATTGCGAAAGAAAACTGGTGGCACAGGGCTCGGAGGAGTAGTGTAGAGCTCCCGACGCTAAAACAACATGATGTTATGTCACGCTTCGGTTTCTTCCGCCCTCTTGACGCCGCCCGCCCTCGTGCCACCAGGTATCCTTCGCAATCCAACTCCTTCATTTTTTTACCGATCCGCTTGATTTGACCTCTCAGATGGAAGGAATACCCTCCCAATTTCGATCCTGGAACGGGCTGGGCGGAGGGACATCACTACGAAGGTGCGACAAATCTGACCTCTAAAAAAGGAAAAGTGCCATCAATTGCGCCCACAATGACCGTGAACTGAGGGCGGGTGCTTTGCAAAAAAAAAAAGAAAACAACCTGGACAAGGTTGGTTGGAACAGCTGTAACAATATGCGGAAAGATAGTTGATCTCCAAAAAGTGCTTCCCAAATTAGAAATATTAGAACTAATTTGTGACGCTCGCAGATTTTAGTCAAATGTTCTAAACAATTGTGCCACACAGATTCGGAAAGCCCCGGTAACCTAAGCATCTGCGATACACCATTAATTAAAAAATGTGGACAAGATATGCGAGCCGCGCGGATTCTGTCACAAATACTATGCGAAGGAATATATCGGCATCACATAGCCTTTCTCAAATATTTATTATGCGGAAGGATTACGACCACATATGTGATGGGCAAATATCCGATGCCGCCAGTCGTGTATTGATGTAGCAGGGTAGTGGCAACTTTAGAGGGACTCAGAGTACCCCTGCAATGGGTGTAGCAGGGCTGTGACGACTCACGAGTCGATAAGGAGTGTCGGGGGTGGCGAGTATACAAAATGATCACAACTTGGGGGTTGGTCGTTCAGACTGACGTCACCGCTACGAGTGCCTCTGCTCTAGATCTCCGCTCTGCCTTTGATTATTTATAACACGGCATATATGCTTAAGCTTGCCCCCCTCCCCCTCAACATCGGACTCACAATAGCACTCGTTCACTACACCACGGTCGGCCTCCTTAGGTCTCCCCTTGGCCTATCCCTTGACTTATTGGCTTTCATTCGGTCTTTTAGCTCTGCACGCTGCGCTCTCATAAACGCGTCGAGCAAATGATACTTGGACAGGATTTCAGTTCAAGGCGGTCATGGACTTTCGCAGCTGTTGGATCTTCTTGAAACTGGTGATTTCTGGAATCTTGGTGGTTGGCACGGAATGGCGCGCCAAGATCTGGCGTATCTTGCCCCCCTCGCAGTCTTTCGTTTACTTCTTCAGCGATGACCTGGCAGTTGCGCAGCTCGTCAGGCAAGTCATACCGCTCGTCGCGTCCTCCCAACTGCAGACGGGCTCGTCGGCTCGTGCGACAACGTTATGCAAAGACAAGGTCGGGGTGGGTGGATCGGTGCGTACCCTCTGTGTGAACGGGGTGATGGCGAAAGTTGCTCATTATTGTGGATTTCCGGATCTGCAAGTCAAGTTCTAGGCCTTTTCTTGGTAGGTTTGGGACTGTATGTAGCTATATGGCTGGGACTGACTGGGGAAGGATGCCCACCGGGGTTAGGAGCGGGGACTGGTCGAACCAAATGCACAGCTCCCAAGCACTAAGACTCAAGGGGACGCGCAAGCGTAAGCCATACCGCCATGTTTCTCTCAGTCAGCCGGGCCAGAGACAACACCATCGCTCACTCGCTCCTGCAGTCCTAAATTACAGCTCGCCTCAGGCCGCTAAAATCAAGCCAATGCACTTACACATATCACAATGCACTGCGAGTCATGCGAGCGCAATAAATAGTCACGGTACTATAAGTGGAAGGAAATACAGAAATTCGCTACTAGCAGGCAGGCAGCACTGACTATCGTCCACCTACCAGCCTCTGCACGAAGCTTCAGATAAAAGTCCGTTGATGGAAGGCGCTTATCTAGCAATTGATAATGTGTGATTGTGGGTCAATTCAACTCCTGTGGCGATGATACAGTACATGTGGAATTGTCATAAAAAGGGAAAAGCAGGGTAATATAACAGTAGTAGCACTCGAAAAAAGTCCAAAATCTGTAGGTGACTACCGGAAGAAAGACATCCGCTCTGGCTTTGCGGCCAGGCCCCGCTGTGTCGTATCGCGCTTCTCTTTGAGATCTTTGAGTTCCCTTTCTTTGTCTTCTTTATCCTCCCGCTTCAGTCTCCGCTCGTCTGATTCTCCTGGGGCCCGACAGCCAGCGCAGGCGCTACAGCCGCGAAGACCACAGTAACCGTGAGATTGACCAGGAAACCTTGTACAAGCCGTTGGGGCAGGAGTTGGAAAAGCTGCGAATTCCGCTTGCGCTGCCACGACCTGGTCTTCCAAAATGTTGATAGCATGCTCTTCGATATCCGTGGAGCCGACGCTCAGTTCTTCAAAAGGCTTCTCCAACTTGAAAATATCTCCTAGATCTCCCGAGAGATGCTTAGTCTCATAGCGCGCCTTGGCGCACCCATATGCCTGCCTCGCAGCCGAGATCCTGATGATGTCCTCCACCCCCAACTTCATGCCCTCTTCGACGGTCAAAGGATCAGCGCGCGTGCAGACGGCCTCATAAGCTCCGGGGAGCCAGTCCAAAATACCGTAGCGGCGTCCGAGGACAATCTTGTCGACGGGAATGGCGGTTGCAGTGAGGTTATCAATAGCGAGGAGCCGGATGTTATCGAACCCCCATTTTGCTGCGAGGTGGAGGATCGAGGTCCATTGGGCAGTCGTCTTTGCTGTAGGGTGGCGGAAGTCGCTGGTTTATAACAGTGTTTAGTACAGAGTCGGCGAGACGGAGGTGTGCGCTTACGTGGGATAAAGAATGGCGAGAAATTCGTCAAAATCGCTGCAGCTGACATCTGACAACACGATTGCACTCTTTTCATTGACCCCTTGGACACTCTCCAAGATGGAACGGAAGTGGGCGGAGTCACGCTCGAAGAAGTAGCGATGGACGCTGTAGAGGACCTCTTCAATCTATTGACCGGATGCGTATGAGGAAGGGATTTGCAAGAGCAATCGGTATATCAACTCACCAAGAAGACCACATTCCCATCTTTGAAATAGTACTGGGAATGCCTGGTCCCTTTAGCTTCCAGCTCAATGTCGGCTTGACCCTCAGGCTGCTCAAGCTCGGTTGAGTCGAGCGGCGACGAGGTATGAGAGCTTCCTACCGACGCGAGAGAAGGGCTGGGCGGAGCAGAGGTGAGGATCGAAGACATGGTGGATGGTGGATGGTGGTGCGGAAGATAAGCTATTGCCTCATGTCCAAAGAGACTTGAGGGCCTTGTATGAGCGGTATTCCAGTCCCGTTATGTCCAGTATGGTATACAGTCTAGGGTATTCATCACGCAGGTCAGACATTCTGAGGCCAACGCTGGTATCCTGAGAGAGCAGCAAATCACCATGATCCAGTCTGAGAGCTCGAAGGAAACTATGGCATACTAGAAGGGCCCGCGGAGTTTGAAGCGCTTGAAGCCTCAAGTTGCTACGGGCCGTCGCGGAGATGACGTAACATCGAATTCCTGATTGTAGTTTCGCAGTGTGATTTTCCTTTCATACGCAGCTTTGATTGACATCCTCCCAAGCATCATAAGTGCCTCAACGGTAATCCTTACTTATGCTTATTTCCCCCCTCAACATCGGAATCACAATAGCACTCGTTCACTACACCCCAATCGGCCGCTTTGCAGCTCTCCTTGGTCTATCTATCCTTGACTTACATATGACTTTCATTCGGTCTTTTAGCACTGCACGCTGCGCTCTCACAAACACGTCGAGCGAATGATATCTGGGCAGGACTCCAGTTCAAGGCGGTCATGGACACTCGCAGCTATTGGATCTTCTCGAAACTGGCGATTCCAGAAATTTTTATAGCTGGCACGGAATGGTGCGCGAAGATATGGCGTATCTTGCCCCCCTTCGTCGACCAAATAACGGCTACTAGGGCTGCTTTGAAGTCCTGATAGCCACAAAAGACGTGAGTGCGCACCTCACATATTATGATACTTCCATGCATGACGCGGGGCTAACGGGCTTTCGGTTACTTCTTCGGCGATGACCTGGCAGTCGCGCAGCTCGACATGCCCCTCGTCGCGTCTTCCCAGGTTGCAAACAGATTCGTCGGGTCGCGTGGCAGCGTTCTGCAACGACAAGGCCATAAGGAACTGGCCGCGCTATTCAATTTCGTGGCGTACTATGCTCTTGCGCTGCCAGTGGGATCACGGTCACCTTCCACCCGCGAACGCAGGTGGGCATTCGGGGGGTGGATCGGTGGAAACCTTTCGCTCGCTCCTGCAATCCCCCAAGCCTATCCAAATTACAACTCTATACTGCCACATAACATAATGCATTGCGAGTCATGCGAGCACAAGAAACAGTCATAGTACTATAAGTGAAAGGAAATGCATCAACGAACGAACATGAACAGAAATTCGCCACTGAACGGCAGGACTGACTACCGTCCACCCATCAGCCTCCGCACGAGACTTCGGATAAGACTCAGAGCCCATTGGTGGAATGTGCTTATCTAGCAATTGATAATGTGTTATTGTGGGTCAATTCAATTTATGCGCCGATGAAACAGTACATGTGCAATTGTCAAAGCAGGCAAAAGAAGGGTAACACTAAAGTAGTAGCACTTGAAAAGGTCCAGAAGTTGAACGTGGCTACCGGAAGAGAGACATCCGCTCTTTCTTTTCGACGAGGTCCCGCTTTTTCATATCGCGCTTCTCTTTGAGATCTTTGAGACGCCTTTCTTTGTCTTCTTTGTCCTCCCGCTTCAGTCGCCGCTCGTTTGATTCTCCTGGTGCCAGACAGCCCGCGCAATAGCGATGGGTTCGAGTAGTATATTGGTTAGCGCAATTAAATTCGGAATTAGGCCATGTACTACAACCCGTTTTGGTAGGAGTCGGGAAAGCTGCGAATTTCGCTTGCGCTGCCACGACCTGGTCCTCCAGGATGTTAATAGCATTATCTTCGATATCCGTGGAACCGACCCCCAGTTCTTCAAAAGGGTTTCCCAACCCGAAGATGTCTCCTAGATCTTCTGCAAGATGCCTGGTCTCGTAGCGGGCCTTGGCGCACCCATATACCTGCCTCGCAGCCGAGATCTTGATGACATCCTCCACGCCCAACTTCATCCCCTCTTCGACAGTCAAAGGGTCGGCCCGTGTGCAGACCGCCTCATAAGCTCCGGGGAGCCAGTCAAAAATGCCGTAGCGGCGTCCGAGGACGATCTTGTCGACGGGAATGGCGGTTGCGGTAAGCTTATCGATGGCGAGGAGCTGGATGCTCTCGAAGCCCCATTTTGTTCCGAGGTGGAGGACCGAAGTCCATTGGGCTGTGTTCTTTTCTGTAGGGCGGCGGAAGTCGCTGGTTGATATTGAAGTGTTTAGTATAAACGTCGCCCAGATGGATGTGTGCGCTTACGTGGGATAAAGAATGGCGAGAAATTCGTCAAAATCGCTGCAGCTAACATCTGGTAATACAATTGGGTTCTTATCGTCGACTCCCTGGACAGTCTCCAGGATGGAGCGGAAGTGGGCGGAGTCGCGCTCGAAAAAGTAGCGATGGACATTGTAGAGCACCTCTTCAATCTATTGACCGGATGCATGTAAGGATTAAATCTGCAGGAGCGATGGAAACATATGAGATTGACTCACTAGAAAGACCACATTCCCATCTTTGAAGTAGTATTGTGAATGCCTTGTCCCTTTGGCTTCCAGTTCAATGTTGGCTTGACCCGCAGGCTGCTCAAGCTCGGTTGAGTCGAGCGGCGGCGAGGCACGAGTGCTTCCAAAAGACACTAGAGAAGGGCTGGGCGGAGCAGAGGTGAGGATTGAAGACATTGTAGATGGTGGTGGTGGCAGATAAGTGCTAAGCTGTTGCCTCATGTTAAGACGCTGGAGGGCCTTAGTGTACCTGTTAGCGGCATTCCACTCCCGCTATGTCCAGCATGTCATCTAATCTCACGCATCCATGGCGCAGGCCGTAGCCAGAGGCAGTAATCGCAGTGATTCAGCCTAAGAGTGCCTGAGAGAATTATGGTATGGAAGGGGATCAAGCAAGGCGCAAGCCTCGGGCTGATCAAGAGTGATCAGGATTCAAAGAAATGGTCAAGAAGAAGCGCCCAAAATCTCGGTCGCGTCCGTCCACCACTGTTGCTCCTTTCACTCTCCCTCACAGAATCAGCATGCATTGTGGGCTCATCTTGCGCTCGGAGATCTTGACTGCCATTTTCGAATCTATCGAAGACAGATAAAAACTGACACTCTATTGATGTAGCAGGGTAGTGGCAACTTTATAAGGACTCGGAGTACGCAATGGGTTGGTATACAAAGTGATCACAACTTTCGTTCAGACTGACGTCACCGCTGCGAGTACTAGTGCCTCTGCTCTAGATCTCCGCTCTGCCTTTGATTATTTATAACTCGGCATATATGCTTAAGCTTGACCCCCTCCTCCTCAACATCGGACTCACAATAACACCCGTTCACTACACCACGCTCGGCCTCCTTGGGTCTCCCATTGGTCTATTCCTTGACTTATTGACTTTCATTCGGTCTTTTAGCTCTGCACGCTGCGCTCTCATAAACGCGTCGAGCAAATGATACTTGGACAAGATTTCAGTTCAAGGCGGCCATGGACTTTCGCAGCTGTTGATCTTCTTGAAACTGGTGGTGGTGAGGTTCGGTTTATTTTTCCGACACGTTCCCTGTGCAAGGGATCGCGCCGGTATCCATACTAAGTACATCCGTGATTACTACCTATGGAGCCTCCACCCTCTTAAACGCGGGCAGCCAATCTCTAACCCTGATTAGTGTATCATATATATACCAGTTACTCCCCAATAACTAGATATATAAAATATTAAACAGGGTGACCGGGGAGGGACGAACCCGGGCCCAGACCCCTGGGTAAAATTTGAAAAAAAAAACCCAGGAGCGACCAGTTCCCTGTCCAGTGTGATAGAGACGGAGTTTTCTACTTTTTAACTAGTCACGGACAGCCAGTATGAATCGGGGGAGGGTAACCAGTTGACAATTCACAACATGACGTCGAGAGCCGACAGCCGCGTGTCATCTCGAGGGGTCTGGCCCCACCTGGCCGTGCAGTTTTCGCATGATATAACGTTTACAATGTGGGTTCCCACGGGTTAGGAGTAAACCTTAATTTTGGTGTACACAGAGACCAGGGGCCAGCGAGGGGCACGGGCAGCGATAAAATGTAATGCTTTTGTGGGAAGTACAGGGAGCTGTGTAAACGGTGTAATTGAGAAGCTTAGGGGTCCAAGCAGTATTTGTTTTTCTTGGGGGGGCAGACGTTCGGGCAAAAACGAGGGCCTAGTCCGATCTCAGCAAGACTTGACTGATGCGCGTGGGCCTCTTTTATCGAAGGCAGTAGCTCGATCTCGACGAGGTTTTACGTCGCGGAGAGCCGAGGGATGTCCAGGGGGAAAGCGCGTTGCGACTTTTGTTTTTTAAGGAAGTAGCTGGTGCGCTATGCGTCTAATTCCTAAGGCAGTTGCCCGATCCTGTCTTCAATTCGATGTGTGCACACCGATGCGCTATGCGTCTAATTCCGAAGGCAGTAGCCCGATCCAGTCTCCAATCCGGTGTATGCACAAGCCGTGTGCCAAGGGACTAGGGAGGATGCGCGTTGCGACTTTTGTTTTCCAAGGCAGTATGTAGCCGATGCGCTGTGCGTCTAATTCCAAAGGCAGTAGCCCGATCCTGTCTTCAAGCCGATATTTGCACAGACAATGTGCACTGGGTAGCTTGATATTTGAGAGCTTTGGCGTTGTGCGTTGACGAAATTGAATTTTTGGTGGTGGTGGTTGTTTTGAGAATGTGTTTGATTTCTGGAATCTTGATGGTTGGCCCGGAATGGCGCGCCAGGATCTGGCGTATCTTGCCCCCCTCGCGCTCTTTCGATTACTTTTTCAGCGATGACCTGGCAGTCGCGCAGCTCGTCAGCCAAGTCATGCCCCTCGTCGCGTCCTCCCAAGTTGCAGACGGGCTCGTCGGCTCGTGCGATACCGTTCCGCAAGGACAAGGCCACTAGAAACTGGGCGCGCTATTCAATTTCGTGGGGTACTATTCTCTTTCACTGCCAGTGGGGATCACGCTGGCCTTCCACCCGCGAACGTAGATGGGCCTTCGGGGTGGGTGGATCGGTGCGTACCCTCTGTGTGATCGGGCTGATAGCGAAAGTTGCTCATTATCGTGGATTTTCGGATCCGCAAGCCAAGTTCTGGGCCTTTCCTTGATAGTTCCGGGACTGTATGCAGCTATATGCCTGGGGACTGACTGGGGAAAGACGCCCACCAGGGTTGGGAGCAGGGACTAGTCAAAACACAAGCACAGCTCCCAAGCGCTGAGAATAAAGCGGACGACTCGGAGCACGCGTAAGCAATACCTCCTCTGGTTCATTCTTTTTTGCTAGTCTGACGGAGGCAACAGCACTATATGCCACCTTTCGCTCGCTTCTACAATCCCCCAGGCCTGTCCAAATTACGGCTCTCGCTGTGAAAATGAAGCCAATGTGCTCTCGCATGACATAATGCATTGCGAGCCTTCATGCGAGCACAAGAAATGGTCAGGGTACTTTAAGTGAAAGGAAATACATCAACAAACGATGAACATGAAAAGAAAACTGATAGTGGCAGGCAGCAATGACTACTGGGACTTCTGGCCTTCGATAAGAGCCCATTGGTGGAATGTGCTTATCTAGCAATTGATAATTTGATGTTGTGGGTCAATTCAACCCCTCCGGTGATAATGCAGTGCATGTAGAATGGTCAAAAGAAGGCAAAAGAAGGGTAACATTACAGTAGCAGCAGCGCTTGGGAATAAGTCCAAAGGTTGGTTGTGACTAGTGGAAGAGAGACACCCGTTCTTGCTTGTCGACGAGGTCCCGCTGCTTCGCATCGCGCCTCTCTTTGAGATCTTTCAGCCGCGTTTCTTTGTTTTCTTTATCCTCCCGCTTGAGTCGCCGCTCGTCTGATTCAATTGGTAGTGCTCGACAGGCAATGCAGGGGTTGCGGATGAAATCTGCACGACCACTGGTAGCGCAGGATCGACCAATAAAAGTTATGCAAGGCGTTGTGACAGGAGTTGGAAAGGCTATGAATTCCGCTTGCACTGCCACGACCTGGTCCTCCAAACTGTTGATAGCATTCTCTTCCGCGCAGCCGACACTCGGTTCTTCAAAAGCCTTTTCCAACTTGAAGATATCTCCCAGATCCCCCGAAAGATGCCTGGTCTCGTAGCGGGCCTTGGCGCACCCATATACCTGCCTCGCAGCCGAGATCCTGATGATATCCTCCACGCCCAACTTCATCCCCTCTTCGACAGTCAAAGGGTCGGCCCGTGTGCAGACTGCCTCATAAGCTCCGGGGAGCCAGTCGGAAATGCCATATCGACGCCCGAGGACGATCTTGTCGACGGGAATGGCGGTTGCGGTGAGTTTACCGATGGCAAGGAGCTGGATGCTTTCGAATGCCCATTTTGCTGCGAGGTGGAGGACAGAGGTCCATTGGGGTGTGGTCTTGTTCGTAGGGTGCCGGAAGTCGCTGGTTTATGCCAGAGCGTTCAGTACGCAGGGTCGCGCATATGGAGGTATCGCTTACGTAGGATAAAGAATGGCGAGAAACTGATCAAAATCGCTGCAGTTGACATCTGACAACACGATTGGGTTCTCATCGTCGGCTCCTTGGACACTTTCCAGGATGGAACGGAACTGGGCCGAGTCGCGCTCGAAGAAGTAGCGATGGACATTGTAGAGGACCTCTTCAATCTGTTGACCGGATGCATGTAAGGATGAAATCTGCAGGAGATGGAAAAATCTGACATTGACTCACCAGGAAGACCACATTCCCATCTTTGAAGTAATATTGTGAATGCCTTGCCCTTTTGGCTTCCAGTTCGATGTTGGCTTGACCCGCGGGCTGCTCAAGCTCGTTCGAGTGGAACGGTGACGAAGCACGATATCCTCCAATGGACACGAGAGAGGGGCTGGGCGGAGCAGAGGTGAGGATTGAAGACATTGTAGATGGTGGTGGTGGAAGATAAGCGCTAAGCTGTTGCCTCATGTTAAGACGCTGGAGGGCCATAGTGTACCTGTTAGCGGCATTCCACTCCCGCTATGTCCAGCATGTCATGTAACCTCACGCATCCATAGCGTAGGCCGTAACCAGAGGCAGCAGCAAGCGATCCAGTCTAAGAGCGCTCGGGGGAAGCATGGCATGGAAGGGGATCAAGCAAGGTCCAAGCTTCCGATGATCGAGATTCAAGTGCCCAAAAGCTCGGTCACGCTGTCGCGTCCATTCACCTGTTGCTCTTTTCACTCTCCCTCACAGAAATTAGTATGCATGGTTGCTTAATCATCTCGGGGATCTTGACTGCTATATTCGAATATATCGCAGACAAACAAAAACCGACACTCTATCGATGTAGCAGGGTAGTGGCAACTTTGTAAGCCTGAGGACTCAGAGTGTTGGAGGGTAGCTGAAGGGTGGCGGTACTCTGCAATGTATATAACAGGGTTGTGACTGGTCTATCAGTGTCGGGGGGTTGTAGCAAGGTTGTGGTGACTCTGGTGAGTATAGTACAGAGTCAGTTTTGAGCCTGGGACGCGATATTTATTATCGATATCCTGAACGCTTGTATCAGCGTTCGTGTAGGCATATGGTGGCAACTTGAGTTTATACGACTGGTAAATAACTAAATATTTATGTAGCTGGCTAAATATGAAGAGTAGATAATATCTGAAGAATTAGTTCTGCCACCGTGCCTGATAATCAGCCGCAGAATAACTACGTAGCAATTTGCAACGCGTTGCGACATTCCTGCCAATCAGGTCCATGGACAAAGTTGGAGAGATCAAGTTCTGTCAGATTAACCGCTACGACAGCAGCATTGTTTGGCCAAACGAGCCCTGGGCGATACCAAGAAGGAGCCCAAAGCAACAGCTGAGAGGATGGTGTCGTGATCCAGCCGCTGTCGAGTATTGAATCATGTGTAAACCCTCTGGCGCTGTAGGCAGTTTAGTAGAGCGCCAGTACCCGAACAGCTGCCATGATGAAGCGTACCTCTCGGTTGGGCATTTCACGCTGTTAACCTCCCAGACCCTAATTGTGTTATCCTTGGAGCCCGAGACAATGTGCTTTCCGTCTGGCGAATATGCAATGGACGCGATCAAGCCGACGTGGACTTTGAATGGTGCCCAGAATGCTACACCGGTGTCAGCGTCCCAAACCCGAACCGTATAGTCGTCAGAGCCCGAGGCGATGTGCTTCCCGTCGGGCGAGTATGCCACGGTCCGGACTGGACCGCTATGTCCTTTGAATGGCGATCCAATCACCTTGCCGGTCTTTGCATCCCACGCCCGAACGGTGTTGTCCTCAGAGCCCGATGCTATGCGCGCGCCGTCGGGCGAATACGCGATGGACAAGACAGCGCCCCAGTTCCATTCGAATGGCGGCCCTACCGCTTCTCCGGTCGCCGCATTCCACACCTGGATCACCCCATCACGAGCACCTGAGACGATGGACTTCCCGTCTGGCGAGTACGCCACGGAATAGACGGTGTCTTTGCAACCTTCGATCGACATCACCTCCTCGCCGGTGATTGCGTCCCATATGCGAATGGTCTTGTCATCCGACCCCGAGACGATGCACTTCCCATCTGGCGAATATGCGACCGACCAGATCGTGGCGCTGTGCCCCTTTAATGGCGATCCTACCGCCTGGCCTGTCTCCAAGTCCCACCGCCTAATTGTCTTGTCCGAAGACCCCGAGGCGATACACATGCCGTCCGGCGAGTATGCGATAGAGTATACAACTTCGCGATGCCCTTCAAATGGTGCTCCCACCGCCTTTCCGGTTACCGCATTCCACACCTGGATCACGCCATTTGCATCACCTGACACGATGCTCGCTCCATCTCGCGAGTATGCCACGGACCAGAAGTCACTCAAGGGTTTTTGGAGTGATGCTTCCACTGCCTCGCGATCAACAATCTCCGCGTCCCAGACCCGGATGGTGCAGTCATCAGAGCCCGATGCAATGCGCGTCCCGTCTGGTGAGCATGCAACAGACCTGATGTAGGAGCCGTGTCCTTTGAATGGCTCTCCCACGGTATGGCCCGTCTTCACGTCCCACACTCGAATTGTGCTATCATACGAGCCCGAGACAATATGTTTCCCGTCCGGCAAGTATGCCACAGAAAGGACCTCTTTGGTGTGTCCTTCTAATGGTGATCCCACTGCCTGGCCGGTCTCTGCGTTCCAGACCCGGACCGTGCAGTCCTTAGAGCCCGAGGCAATGAACTTCCCGTCCGGGGAGTATGCTACGGACCAAATATAGTCGCTGTGACCTTTGAATGACGATCCCACTGCCTCGCCAGTCACTGCGTCCCACACCCGGATCGTGTGGTCGCCGGAGCCCGAGGCAACGCACTGCCCATCAGGCGAGTATGCAATGGAGAAGATCGTGTTGGTGTGCCCTTCTAAAGGTGAACCGACCGCTTCTCCGGTCTCTGCATCCCAGACCCAAACCATCTTGTCACGAGAGCCCGAGGCGATGTGCTTGCCGTCTGGCGAGTATGCAATGCAGTAGATCTCCGCGTTGTGGCCTTTGAATGGAGACCCCACCATCTCACCGGTCTCTGTGTCCCACACGCGAATCGTCTTGTCGTCGGAGCCTGAGGCAACATGTTTTCCGTCCGGCGAATATACGACGGACCGGACAGCTGCTGTGTGCCCCATGAGCGGTCCCACCGCCACCGCGCCCGTCTCTGCATCCCACACGCGAACGGTATTGTCACCAGAGCCTGTGGCTATCTGTGTGCCGTCTGGCGAATATGCTACGGAATAAACAAAGTTGCTGTGGCCTTCTAATTTTTTGAGCTCCGCAGGCCACTGATTTAACTTTCCTTTTTTCAAGCACATTGTGGAGGGGTATCTTGGGAGATATGTCTGAGAGACAAGGGACTCGCTTGGGGTAAAGGGGAGAGCCGACAGGTATATGTGTGGCGCGCTCCGGGAGATTGGCGACACAAACACATCAATAAATCTAATGGCGTCTCTCGCAAAAGCCGTTAAATCTGAGTTATAGGTCTAGATTCACCTGGATTAGAAAGGCGCCATGTTACGAGTCAAAAGCCACTGACCTTGTCCCATTTTGCAATTGAAGCCAGTGTTCTCGTTGCCGAATTCATGTATTTTGTCAAGCTGAGAACTTCTAGCCAGAACAGAAGCTCTTCGTGCAGGAACACTCGAAGCTCTTCCCTGACTCGGGTTTCATATGGAGTGGCCTGAAGGTGTGTACCTAAGAAGCGGCATGCATACAATAGATGAGGCGGAATGAACCGCCCTACACGGTCCTGCATATCCAGTACGTCGGTGTTGTGCACATGGGATGTCGGCAGATCGCATATGTTGAATTGAAGCTCGTCCTTCATTACCCCAAGGCACGCCAAAACGAACCGATGTTCAAGGTGCATCGGGTCCACAAAGAAAGCTCTACTGCGCTCCTCGTCCTTGAGAAAGTCGAAAAATGATGCATGGAGGGCAAGGATGGGGTTATCAGACTGAGCGGTACCGCGCAGGAGCGAACCTAGAGGTTGGACAATCATCTGTACATCATCTGGATGTCCGCTGATGCCCTGCAGTGCGGAGTGCGACTGTATAGATAGGGGCTCCTTTGCCGCCAAAATGCCACCCAAAACACGCTTGAACCGAGACATAACCCTTTCATCATTCTCGTCGAACACCAGGCGAAGGATGTCGATGTAAAGGCTGTCCGAGCCACTTGCATTTTTCACGAATGCATATAGAAGCTCGGTGGGATCATGATGGTCTTCATGGCCATCTAATATGACTCGACACGCCTTTTCAGCCCCTCGGAAGAGATGGCCTGATGCATCAATGAGCAAAATAATCCATTGGCCTTTAGGCCACCGATCTTCGAGAACGGGAGCGATGGCGGCAAGTTCATTTTGTACGAACTTCGCGATATCGTTGTCGGTGGCGGCATCATCCACAGCATCCGCGTATCTGATCTCGATGTACGGCTTATCTTTAAAGGCTTGGATGATATCATCTTCCGGACGTGTCGTGATGATGACACGGAAATTGCTAGGTAGCTGGGAGGCGCTCTTGGACAAGACCTGAAGGAGAGATCTGCGAGCCGATTTGTCACCACTCTCATCCAGCGCATCAATGACGATGATAGTAGGACCGGTTATTGGTGCATCCTTTGCAGGCTCTAGTATGAGATCCTTCATTTGTCGAGCTGGAGCAGCGCTTTTACGGAGTGAATCGTTGTTTTGAACGGCGTTGTATAGCGACAACTTCCACTGAGGATCGAGATTTGCGATGTCCTTCGCGATGGTGCTCAGGATGTTGCCTGGCCCTCGCGCCAGTTGGTCGTCCCGGCTAAAGAAAAAGCACGATCCAAGCCTCTTCAGATCTTCGTAGTGTTTCGCAATTGTGTGCGCAATGGCGGACTTGCCACACCCTGCCACACCTACAAATACGAGGATTCGAGGAGTGTCGGGGCCGTTTTCCACGGTGTCTAGCTTGTTGATCCAATGATGAAGGTCGTTAAGAATCACAGAACGTGTTCCCGGTAAGCAAGATTCATCGGGGTCGTATCCAGCACCTTCGGCGTACAACATACCGTCGAGGATGATGCTTTGGGCTGTGAGACGCACCGGTTAGCTTGAGATTTGAAAAATTGCGCGAATGCATACTTATGCTCTCCACATTTTTCAAGCCACGGAATATTGTGATATCCATTCGTTGCCCAAAATCTGTCTTCAATTCCTCAAACTTGTCGTTAAATTGCTTGATTTTGGCGTCAACGTCCGAGACAGTGAGCTTCGCAAAGCGTTTCCCTGCGGGAAGATTCAGCACTACATTTTCCCGGGAACGAATTGGCTCTTACAGAAATCTCTATCGGCGGTGTAATCCCGAATAAAATAAGCAGACTCCATTGTCAAGCGGCTCATGTTTTCTATCATCTTGCGATGGGACTCCACTTTCTTGAGAGGCTCGGCATAATTGACGAAAGAGTGCATGTCATTGATAGTCTTCATCAAGCCATAAATGGAATCGTCGCGATTTCTTTGAGCAATCAATGCCTGCTTTCATATTAGTAGATATTTCCTAGGAGAACAGGAATACCGACCTTGGGAACAGCTGACAGCACTGAGCACGCCATCTGAGCATATGGATGGACCTTCAGATACAAAGTCGTACTTGAGCAGTGAGGTGTCAACCACGAAGCGGGGGATCGCACCTCAGATATTACTTTAGTTATCTCCGTGAAAATCACGAGCTTGTTGAGGACTGATTCCCAGATACTGCCGAAAGATTCCGCATCATCCACAGCTTGAGTGTCCTCGACCTGTAGAAACGTTCCGACGACTGATGGAGATTCCATTTGTTCCAGGCCTTCTTTTGCTTGCGAGAGAGCCTCTTCCTCGCCAAGTCGGCCGACGTCTGCATCTCGGGCTAGATTCAAGACCGAAAATGCGATTGCGGTAGGTAACCTTTCCAGTTCACCTGCACCGGCTTTCCAAAGCTCACACGAGATATCTAAATAGGCCTCCTAGGTCGTCAAGAGGTCATTAGCATCAAAATAACGAGGCATACCACTGGATGATTGCTTGAACAGCGATTGGACCGTGCGCTCGACCGTGCCAAGTATCTTGTCCTTATGAAAGGTGCGGCGCTCACAAACCTGGAATTCTATGCTTGAAGAGCTACGCATTTCGCTACGAGCATTTGATCAGCATGTTAATAACCTATATCTCGTTTTCTGCTTACAACGTGTAGGTATCAACCCACGAAACAACAGAATCACTTTTCACAATCGACGTCGTGAAAGGTACCTGGCCAAACGATGAAATTTTGACATATAGCTTCCTTGAGATTTGGTTCTTCGGGAGCTGGGTGCACTTGATATCTGGAAGATATGTAAGACTTGCGGTTTCGTGTGATTTCGTCTGAACACGTACTTGAAATTTGAGCCTTCACAATCTCAATCTTGTTCACAACACTGTATATCCTTGAGCGAGCGCAGCAATGAGAGACATACACAAATCTTACGGTCTATTTGAATCCCTCTGCTGTTGCGTGCGGTTAGAGCTCATGGTGAATCGATGGAGAGGTGCGAGAGACGCTAGTGCCTCATGTTGTCTGATTGTTCTGATTGTTCTGCATAGGCGCCCAAGTTCCCGTAAGCATCCGCAAATCTGCTTGTTAGTAGATTATTTTCGGCAGGAAGTGAATATTCATCTGATACATAGCCGAGGGCACTCGCGATCAGGGAGATCCTTCCAGTAATATGGGTGCAATTTGGCGGAAGAGAATCACTGAAAATGAACCTACTACTGGAAAGGGGTCACGTGTCAACGTGTTCGAGTGCGGGTGTTTTAAAGGCAACGAATGATTCAATGAAAGGTACCAAGCGAAGCAATGAAATGATTTTTGTATGATTTTGTTCGAGTTTCAAGGGACAACGTAAATAAATCAGCACCATTAGAAGCGACTCTTGCTCAGCTCCTCATTCACAACAAACAACAGCATGCCCTCCCCAATCACATATGTTCTGGCCAGTAGTCAAAGGGGGCACATATGATGGGAATACATAAATATGAAATTTACACATGGTTGTTGCCTCTGTTCACATTTCGATATTGAGATACCACCAGGAAGTTTAGCACATGATCATATGCCTTCATTGGCCATAGACAAGATCATGCTCTTCACGCTCTCGGAACGGGGTGTTATCGCGCATTCGAAAGGTTCAGGGCGACTAAAGCGAATGCAATCAGATATAAGCTCCTGAAGATTTTAGACTCTAACTCAGCGTACCAGGTTAAAGCTGAAGTGTACTGGCCAGATGGCGTTATTTGACGCCCGTCAGCATCCAGAGCCTTTTCAATATTGAATGACGCTAGGACAGACGCAAGCGTATTCCACACGGTGCCGATGGCCATGTGACGGCCGGGACTGCGCTTGAGATTAATCACTGGTAAACCGTTTATGGGCAGAGAGACATGACGAACCAGATCCGCCGCCCGTACCCGAAGGCAGCCAATGCCGGATCCTGTACAGTGGGATCCAGTTTGCCTTCTTTCATGAATCGCTCGGGGTTAAACGAGAATGGATCAGGATATGTATCCTCATCATGCAGAATTGCCCTATGGTAGGAGCAGGTGGATTAGAGAATACTTCAGACGAAAGCTTGGGTCACTTACCAAGTGTTAGCGATAATGACTGAGCCAGCGGGCATGAAGTATCCGTTATAATAGTCGTCTGCGACCAATCTGTGCGGAATGCCAATAGGGGCAACGGGATGCCAACGCAGACACTCTTTCACGACCGCGCTGAGGTATGGAAGGGACTCCTCATCACCAAACGCAGGCAGACGTCCCTGCCCTATCACGGCGTCGATTTCGGCTTGAGCTTTGGCCTGTACTCCTGGATGCAAGACCATAGCCAATACGAATGTGCCTAGGACAGACACCGTCTGTTGAAGAGAAATACTCTGAATTTGAGGTAAGCGATATCAGCAATGCTAAGCTCACTGTGTCGACTCCGGCTAATGCATCAAAGGTCAATAATTCGCATCAGCAAGCAGGACTGAACAAAAGACATACCCATGTAAACTATCGCCGCGGTTTCTCGAATGATCAGCTCTTGTGCGCTGTTATCCACATTGGGCTTAAGCCTGGCAAGGTGTCGAGAACAATAAGACGATTTGGTTGAGCCCTCCGCCTAGTGATTATAGGTGAATGAGAATGAAGTTCAAGATGAGCCGAAAAGCCCTGACCAGATCTCCCTTGCAAGCATTGTAAGCGTCATTGACTGCATGGACCTGCAATTTCTTCCAAAATTTCGCCTTTGTTTGAAACCCAGCACCAGGTACCCAGGCAGGGATATATTTCAACCACGAGATGGCGTCGACCAAAAATGCACCAGGGACTGCGGCCGTGATTAATCCATTGATAGCTTTTTCAATGACACCGATGTAGGGATCATTCTCTGAAGCTACGTTGATTCCGTAGACGGTTTCGAGAGTAAATCCTCCTATGTGACTGTATAATTCGTCAGAATCATATACATTTTGGTTGTGAAAGGTACTTACTGGTTCAGGTGCTCTGACCAGAGACCCGGAGAGTCCACAAGACGGCGTAAGAGTTGTCGTGTCGCTTTGATTTGCCCTGAATGGTAATTTTCGACAACGGGGGGCTTGAATTCCTGGTGCATGGCCCTTCTGGAAGCTCGCCAAAAGTCTCCATATGGTAAAAATAAAACGGTGTTGCTCCAGCCCATGCTGCAATTTTCATCAGCAATGTGTACTCCAATGGAATGTACCGATAAGCTTACAGCTCGCCAATCATGACAGAGGGGGGCCTTTACATGGCGTTAGATGTTGCATGGAAAGAAGTCAGATCTGTATGCTTACCTGTCCGAGTAAAGGGACGAACGGCTTTCCATCAGGTCGCGAACAGACTTCATATCATGAAGCACGATCACCGACGTCCCCAAAATGTGCAGTTGTATGATAGACGAGTCTTTGAAAGGAACTTTAGCCTCCAAATAAGTTTCCATAGCGAATCATGCTTACCACACTCGCGCGACATAGCCTTATAAGCGACCCATGGTTCAGTTGTAGGGAAATTGAGAATGTTGCCCAGTAGTGGTAGCCCTGGAGGGCCAGGCGGGAGCTTCGAGCCTCGCATCCTCCTAACGCGAGCCCATGAGTTGCAAGCTGCAGTGATGACAACGACTGTCACAATCGTTAAAGCAACTTCTAGTGAGTGGATCATGTTGACAAGGTGAAAGCAACATCGCTTGGTCTCGACAGAATGCTTATAACGGGCCAGGAGAGTCGCGGGGACTAGGGAAAGCACCGGACGACATGCTAATAAGATTGCGACTCGGAGGCAGCAGGCATGGTTCGATCAGTCTTGTTACGTGATCTCGATGTTAGATAGGCTGCCCAGTCTAAGGGCTGCCCTGGATCCATGGACCGGACAATCAACCGAGCGTTTAATGCCAACACTACAAGATTGGAGGTGATCGCTTGAGATGACAATCAGCTCAAGCAGACCAGATCCCCAGAGAGTTGTCAACATGGTCCACGAAGAATTTCCAGAGGGCCAACAAGAGTATTTTGGCTTGGACGAAGCCTAGATTCAGAAAACAAAAAAGTACAAAAAAGAGAAAAGAGGAATGGGGAAGGAATCAGCCAAAAGCAACGAAACGAAGACATTCAAAAACAAAGAAGGGAGCGAACCAACCCCTGCAGGAACTACCTCGACCTACCTACTCCCTACATAGTACTCTCAAGGAATTTATAAGCCCAGTCAGCACTCAACATGGGTATGCAACTTATCATGGACCCCTTGATTCGAAGGGTCTACCACTCTCAGGATGAGACATAAACTTTGGTAATCGGTGCGATGCAATCGAATATATATTACGTTCTGCTCAGCTACACATTCTCATATGATAGCTCTCCGCCTGGTCATAGGCTTGGTCCGCTTGCGCTTCTTGCCCTCAGCGAAGGCATTGGCACTTTTCAAGTCACGTCCGAGCGGGTCTTCCTTCTTGACTGCGTAGATTCGGACCTGCGAGTGCAAATCATGCTTGTCAGCACATTTGCGTGAAGCGTATAGGGGGAATGAATGACTCACGATCCAGTTTTCTGAGGTATAGGCCTCCTCTGCAAAAAGAACGATGCGACATTAGACATGAGTCAGAAAAATGACAAAGATAGCGGCATACCGATGTAGTCGAGCGTAGGGCCAACCTTGGGCACGGCCTGGTTGCGCACTCTGTCCGTAGCCTGTTGGCCACCGAACAAATCGGAGAAGCTGGGAGCATAATCAGCAAACAGAACTAAGTTGTGGAATATGGAACAAACATACCGATAGTACGACATCTTGTACATCAAGCTGTCCTTCATGGCTTGGGATGCCTGGTCGTCGATCCTGTAGTCTCCTTGAGGGGTGAAGTAGTTCGGCTCCTGGATCTCGTCGGGCCAAACACCCTGGGCAATGCGGACCATCCACAAGAACTTGTTAATGTCGTCTCCCGAGTATCCGATGAGGCCACCGAAGATGATCAGGATGTAGTCGACATCGTGCTTGCGCAAGATGGGGTACGCGACCTCTTCGCTGCTTGACATGGCTTTGCCAACGGTCGCGATGTGGGCTAAACAGTGTTCGTGTCATGAGCAACCCTAGGAGTCAGGTAATCTAATGCACTTACTGTTGTTCCAGGTGTTGTTGTCGACCAGCGTGGGCCTGTCAGCCATACCCGCAATCTGGTATCCGTAATCCCACCAGCTCATGACGACGGCGTCCTCGGCAGTGTTTTGGCGGAGCCAGTAGTAAGCCTCACGGAAGTCGTCGATGATGTGCTGGCTGCCATCCGGGTTGGTCGACGCAAGCACGACAGAGGGGGACGAGTACGCGCTGGAGGTGACCCAGGTGCAGTGCGCGACGAAGAAGAGGAGCATCATGGTGGTGTTGAAAATGACCGCGATCCGGGTGTCGAGCCCGAAGATTCCGCGGGATTTGCTGGCCTTCTTAGTCTTGGCGGGTGCGTTAGCGTTGACAAGGTCGCTGATGGGGTTGGAAGGAGCGGCAGATGCGGCGGCAGCAGCTTTCTTGACCTTCTTCGAGGGTGTAGCTGCGGAAGCGTTGTCCGATGGCGCAGCGACATCCGCTACCTCTGCGGAAGCGTCAGGCTCTTGCGGGTCGATGTAGGTGTCCAAAAGCTCCGACAGCGCAACGGCAGCGGTGACACAAACGATGGGTGTGAGCGTCAGCATAAGACGGACCATGACACCGGCAAAGTAACTCGCGACCACAGCGTAGATGATGACGAAGAGGTGCTCATCACGGAGCTGCTTGAAGCAGTACACAACACCGGCAGGAAACAGGAAGATGAGGAACTGCAGGTCCATGAAGAATGAGGGCCAGGCGGTAGGCTGGTGCTCAGAGACAGAGGCGATGATGGGGATGTACCTGCGCGGAACATCCGGTAAATTACATGTATGTATACGTAGGATTAAGCAGCTTACTTCTTGGCGTAGCCGGTATCCCACATAGAGTAGAAACGTCCCGTCCAGGGGGCGATGGAACCCCTCACTGTGAGCGTGACAATGGCAGCGGTACCGAGGAGACCGATAGAGATGACAGAGCCCAGCACAACCGTCTTGAATTGCTTCGAAGGCAGATGCGAATGGATAAGCTGGCTGAACGCGATGATCTGGAGAAGACCAAACACGCCTGGAGTAGATTGATCAACTTTACGCTGAGATTAATTAATATTACTGCACATACCGAGAGCGCCCATGTGTTCGCTGGTGCTAACAGGCTGGAAGCCGACGAAAGGCACTTGCATGCTGGAAAGTGTGCCAATAGCATACCACGAAGAATAAGCCACGTAAAGACGGTTAGTGTATCGGCCCATGAGGATGAGGACGAGCGAGTGCAGAGGGATCATGTTCGTGATGAACGCATAACCACCTATGATAAGTTCAGATAAGTGTATTTATAGATAGCATAAGGGCCACCCACCCCAAGCGGCCACCATGTAGAAGTAGAAAACGGCGGCAACTGTGCCGAAGAATGCGCTGCCTTGCTTGAGGGCCTTGATCCACGCATAGAAGGTGAACATCAGGAGGAAGATCGCGATGGCCTCGTTATCGTAAGAGCCAGCTACGGAACGAGAGATATATCCAGGGACAATACCCATGAACGCAGCCGCGAGGAGACCGGCGCTTTCATCCTTCAGCTCCTTCGTGAACCTATTCGCTTCGTTAGCATATACGAATGAAACCAGTAGGAGAATGCGCACATGTACGTGGCCCACGCGGTGAGGGCACTGAAACCAGGAGCGAGCATGACACAAATGTTACGGATGTCGACGGGGAGGTTGATGGCGTGGAGAAAGCTGTAGATGACACCGCTGGTGGCCATCAGGCCGGGATAGATTGTCCCTCCCACTACACGGCCAAGAGGGTACCAAGCTGTTGGATCGAACCAATTCCAGAATTCCTGCAAGCCACATGTAAGCTGCGCGCTCAGTCCAATGCAGATGTGGACGTACGTAGAATCCTTTCTCGGCAAGGACTTTGGTAGCCCGGCTATAGAACACTCAGAAATACGCACATTTGACACATAGCAAGCCAACTCACTAGTTGAACCACGGATCGCTGAACACAACACCAGTCAGCAATGGCTTCTCGCATGAAAGACGATGAGAGCATACAATTCATGGATAATACTCTCGAAATTGACAACAGCGAACAAACGCGAAGCAATAGCAGCGCCAGAAATCAAAGCTAACGCGACAATGCGCAACAGCGAGGCAGTGTTTGCGACCGTCGCCGGCGAAAGGTCTTTAGGGAGTGGGTAGGCCACCGGCATGCTGGGCACTGGAAATGAAAACTTTCCCCGGAGTTGGTCGAGGATGGGGAGAAGAGAGTGGGTGTAGGAGTGTTCTACCCGTCAGTGGTCGACGTGTCTTGTCCCGCGACCTGTAACTGCGACCAAATTTAGAGGGTCATGTTACGTAACACCGAGGTTCTTCAACTTCCACCACCCATGCAGGTACGAAGAGAGACTCCCTTGCTAAAGCCAGGATCAGGATAAATATTGGCGGAGGCCATATAGCCAGCGCTGTATAAAATTTCTCCTCACAAGAGAAATGAACCCGCAGAGGCGCCATCTCAACGCCATTTCTACACAAAGATAAACAGCATTACACCGATGCCTTTCGTTCGTCGACATGCCTGTCCAAGCTTTCAATGGTAGACGACCCAATACTGCTATTGTTGGGATGGATGACCGATTATCAAGGAGTTGCAGTGCGCGATTGGGCCGTCCTCCATAGTAAGTACCAAGTGAGACGCGTTTTGGCTAACCCGATCCGTAGCGCCATGGCAGATGGTGTCGAAAATCTTATACCGTGGGTCCTGGTATGTTCTCGGAATCCTTCAAGGTTTTCGAGGACATTCCAGGCATGCGAACTTTAAAGATCAGACGCTGGCTGGAATGACAGGAGGCGTACATGTAAACAGGGCGTTTGCATACCCTCACACCCTTCCTAAAGTGGTCGGATATCAGGAGTTGCGTGCTGGTGCGTGCGGTTGATAGTATTGCGTTTTGAGCTTAGGTGTCGCGTTCGTCCGTTTAGCTTCACCTTTCGATGTATCCTGTTTGGATTCCGAGATGCATGCATATGACTAGTACTGATATGACTGCAGTACCAGTGTATCAGACCTCTACATGTGCGGTCGTGTCCGGCTTTGTTCGATGGCGATATAATTGTTAGATAGCCAGGTCTCGCTGCCCTATTGCTCGTCGGCGGTGAAACGAGACAAAGGATGCCCAGCTACAGAGGGCATGACCGCAACGGACATAGATATATCTAAAGCTGCGCATGCTCTATGATGTGATACACGGATAGTTATAAGGATACAGGTGATGGATACTCGTAAATGCCTCTGCGAATTCCCCGATGCTCAAGCCTAAGGTTTCCCAGAGCCCGCGAAGAACCGCACACCCTCGCCATCCGCCACGGCTATGATCTGCGCGCGCCCTGTCTTACCGAGTATGGCGATTGCCTGGCGGAGCAGCGGCAGGGGCAGATCCGTCAGGGGGGATTCGATGGGCGGATCTGTGATCTCGTAGAAGGTCATGATGGTGTTGAGTTGCGCGGTGGAGGTGACCTAGATGCACGTTGTTATTATTGTCAGGCATAATGATGATATTGTAAAGTATGAAGGACGGGGGAGAGCACGCACCCATCCGTGGAGGACCTCCGCCCATTCCTCGGGCAATCGCCAATACACCAGAATGGATCGTGTCTGCTTCGGAGGTTCGTAGCCCGCGACGTTCTTCGCCACCATGTCGGCGAAGATATACGATAGATGGGAAGGCATTATACGCCCTGTTTCCGAGCTTCAGTCGCGATCCAACGGACTTGCGGATATGGAAGACGGAGGGAGGGTACACGCACTGTTGATTCGCTCATTCCGCAGCACCTCATCCCATTCCCCGCCCGTGGTCTCTGCGTCCTCGATGCGCAACATGAACAGCTTGCGATATCGCGCATACGCCGTGATCAGACGCGTCCATTGCTCTGTCTGCGTGGATAGCGTGCTTGGGTTCCGCTGCTGTCTGTGTCATGGCGCTAGTTCAGGCTAAGATCTAGAGATTAGGGCTATGTGCAACTGACGTGAAAAAGGGGGGCGTAGAGTGGATCGATGGGAGAAGAAAACCTGATATCGTTGTATTGTTAGCATAGAACGCCAGATGCGAGCATGAGTCGAACCTGTGGGCGTGGTATGAGTTGTGAAGGTCATAATAGCTGATGTGGCTGTGGCCATCCTTCCTGTCACGTTCCACACGCGCCGATCTTCGTTGAACATGGCCTCGACACCCCAGCGCAACCTCGGGCAATGGGCCCTCGACATCTCCCTCTCCGACTTTGGCTCGCCCTGCTCAGTGCAGGGCTCGGGCAGCACCCTGCAGTATATCAACTCCCAGCTTGTCGCGCACGGCTTCACCACCGCCCCAGGTCTCTCGCTGGACGCGCTGGACAATGAGGAGTGTGAGGCGCTCGTGAAGTGCATGATGGGCATGCTGAGCCAGCGGGTGGTAAGTCTATTTTTTGAAGTTTACGGTTTGGATAGCAATGATATTAATGAAGAGCGGTGTAGGAGGACATGGCGCGCACGGAGGCGCTATCAACAAAATTCAAGACGCTCAGCTACGACCACGAGCGGCTCGTGTCGATGAACAGGACCGCAAACGAGAGGGCGGCGAATGCGGAGCGCGAGATGACCATGCACAAATCCCGGCTCGCGTACGTTCATTCAAATTGACAAGTGTCCACCATGAGCTCAACGCGTGTTTGGATAGCTCCGCTCAGCGCGCCCTCCAATCCACCGAAACCGCACACAAACACACAACCGCGGAGCTGCAGCGCACCCGCACCCTCCTCCAATCCCTCCGCCTAACGCACCAATCTGAGCTCAAGCGCAGGGACCTCGCCATTGATCGCATGACAGAGAAATGGTCGAAAGTCTGTGACACCCAGCTCCGCTTAGGGAGTGGGAGTGGGAGCGGGATGGTGCTACCGGTTCACGCAAACGTAAAAGTGGTGGACGGATCGGAGGTGCTGGGCAAGGGCGCGGGATACTTGGAGATCGCGCTCGACCAGGCGGAGAGGGGGCGCGCAGACCTCGCGGAGGATAACGCAGTATTAAGAAGCCTGGTGGTGGACGCTGTCAACGGCGTGCGGGGTGTGCTCTCCCATAACGAGGTACGCCTATGTATTCTTTGATGCATTTAATTTCTGCTGACATTAACACTTGCGTTTACAGCCCACACCTATGACACAAACTGCACTCTTCCCTTTGCACCCGCCCACGGCCGCACAGGACACGCTCGCGAGCCTCTTGTCCGCGCTCCGCGATGCGGTGGCTCGGAATTCCCCGCCCTCTCCCTCTCCTTCTATATCTCCCTCCTCCACCCACTCTGCACCGTCATCCGGACGGGCAAAAAGCGCCAATGGCGACAGGGAGAAAGAAATCGCGCTAGCGCGGCTGCAGGAAGTCGTCGATACCCTCCGCGGGGAATTAGGTGTGCTCAGTGTTCCTTTCACTCAATCCCTCATTCAATCTCAAATATAAATATGTTTGTTTTTCAGAAGAAGCGCAGAAACAGTCCCTCGCGCACGCCGAGTCCGCACAGACGCTCTTTGACAAGATACACGCGCAAGAACAGGAACATGCAGCCCGTGAACGTGAAGCGAGGGACGCGAGCGTCGAATTGATGCTCGCCCCCGCGCAAGATGCCGAACGAGAACTGATCGAGCGCACGAAGAAGGGGCTGGATGAGGAGCGGAAGAAGTTTACGGAGGCGGCTGTTAAGCTCGGGAGGGAGAAGGCCAAGCTCGAGGCGCAGCGCATACGATTCTTGGACGAGAAGCGCGCGTGGCAGGTCGAGCTCATGCTCGCCGAGCTCCCGCCAACGCCCGCGCCCGTAGCCTCATCCTCATCTGCACCCGTTCCCCCATCCTCGCCCGCCAAACACAAAAACAAACCCCCGTCCTCCCCGCGCAAGTCCCCGCGCAAAGTCGGCAGCGGCAGCCCCCGCAAAACCCGCACCCGCGTCTCGCGGCGCTCCTCGTCGGGCCTCGGGCTGGGCGAGCGGATCCAGCCGTCGTTCGAGACCGAGGTGGCGGTGGTCCCCTCCGCCTCTTCCTTCCCTGGGACCGCCCCTGTTTTCCCCCCGCCCCCGCCGTTTCCTTCGACCTCGACCTTGACATCGACGTTTGTGCTTCCCCCGCCGTCGCCGCATTCGTCGTTGCCCCGTGCGCCAGCTCTCCTCGGACTCGGGTATGGGGTCGATGTCCTGCCGATGACGATGCCGCTGGTGCTGGAGCCCAAGAAATCCACCACCGATGCAATCGTCACCATCACTGCTCCTACTGCTGCTGCTGCTTCCGCTGCTACAGCCGCAACAACGACAACATCGAAATCGAAATCGGCATCCCCCCCAGAGATGCCGTCCACCCCACCCGCGCGGAAGTTTCCTTTCGCGCCGCGCCTGGTGCACGCGTACTCGCCCGCGAAGCCGAGCCCGCTGAGCCGGATTCTGCTGATGAACGACTCACCCGCAAGCCCTCCTGATGGGACGCCGCTAGGGGACGTGGCCGAGGAGGAAGAGGAGGGGGACTCGCCCATGCCGGCTGTGACATTCGTAAAGCCGGATGCGAGACCTCAGGCTGCCTCCGCTGACTTGGGGACGGAGGACAGCCCGTTAAGGGAGAAGAAGGTCCCCGTGAATGCAGATAAGGAGAAGGATAAGAAGGGCGCGGCGGACGAGAAGGAGAAAGAGAAGGACCCGCGGTTCACGAGCAAGGAGAAGGGCAAGGGTCGGGCGCCTGCGCACGGTGTGAGCCGGCATGCGGCGGTGGAGAAGGAGAACACCCTGGCTGCGCAGGCGTTACCCACCGTGGCCGCCAAAGTGAAGGCGTCTGTGAAACCGGTGGACCCGAAGAAGAGTGTGAAGGTGTCAACATCGACAGCTAAGCCTGGGCTGAAGCTGGGCACAGGAGGGCCGAGGAGAGTGCCAATACAGAGCGCACAAGCTGGCGGGTGGAGGGGTTAGTTCCAAACCTGCTTGGCGCTTTTTTATTTATTTACATTGTCGATTGCTGCATTTCCTTTCTTCATTTGTATATCTATACTACTATGGCTGTTTCGTATGCCCGTATGACTCGTAATACACTATGTTCTACACACCGCCTGTCACTCATTCGAGGCTAGTTGCACATGTACAACCACATCGCCAACTTCAATGTGTCAATCACTTAAAATTCTTCAGAACCTACACACCCTCTACAACATCGCGCCTAACGCACATCCTAAGCTGCCAGTGGTTGCCAACTTCAATGCGTCAAAATCGCAAAATATCTTGATCACCCATACCTTTGACTGACGGCGAGGCTACGCTTGTCATGCATGTCGTGAAGCTGGTCACTCCTGCTATGTGCACGATGCAGGACTATGAGTCTATGATGCTGCAAAACCGTTGCTCACTGCTCAGTTCGTGGTATACTCGTGGCGGCGAACCTGTTCAGATAGCAATCATTGTTGCTATCTGGCTCTTTCTGGCTGAATCGTTGATTGCTGCTCTCTCTCTCTCGCCAGGCTTGGTCCCAGGGTCATGAATGCTTTAGATTGCATCATGGCATGCTGTACTGGACATAACGGAAATGCAATGCCGCCCATATAAGGCCCTTTTGCAGGGCCTTTGAACATGAGGCAATAGCTTATCTTCTACAACTACCATCTACCATGTCTTCGATCCTCACCTCTGCTCCACCCAGCCCTTCTCTTATGTCGGTGGGAAGCTCTCGTGCTGTGTCGCCAATCGACTCGACTGAGATTGAGCAGCCCGCGGGCCAAGCCAAAGCGACGAGGCATTCACAATACTACTTCAAAGATGGGAATGTGGTCTTCCTGGTGAGTCCATGTCAGCATCGTTCCTGCAGATGCATCCTAAACTCATCCTATCAATAGATTGAGGAGGTGCTCTACAATGTCCATCGCTACTTCTTCGACCGTGACTCCGCCCACTTCCGCTCCGTCTTGAAAAGTGTCCAAGGAGCCGACGAAGAGAGCCCAATCGTATTGCCAGATGTCAGCTGTAGCGACTTTGACGAGTTTCTCGCCATTCTTTATCCCACGTAAGCGCACACGCCCATCCAAGCCATGTTTGTACTAAACACCCTGATATGATCAGCAACTTCCGCCACCCTACGACAAAGACCACGGTACAATGGACTTCGATCCTCCACCTCGCCGCAAAATGGGGCTTCGAGAGCATCCAGCTCCTCGCCATCGACAAACTCACCGCAACCGCCATTCCCGTCGACAAGATCGTCCTCGGGCGCCGCTACGGCATCTCGGACTGGCTCCCCGGAGCTTACGAGGCAGTCTGCACACGCGCTGATCCTTTGACTGTCGAAGAAGGAAAGAAGTTGGGCGTGCAGGATATCGTCAAGATTTCGGCTGCAAGGCAGGTATATGGGTGCGCCAAGGCGCGCTATGAGACTAAGCATCTCTCGGGAGATCTGGGAAATATCTTCAAGTTGGGAAAGGTTTTTGGAGAACTGAGCGTTGGCTCTATGGATGCCGAAAAGCAGAAACGGATGTCACTCTTCCAGTAGTCGCCTTCAAGCTTTGGGCTTATTCTTGAGTGCTGCTACTCTACTGCTACCTACTTTTTCTGTCTTTGATTGTTCTACATGCAATGTATTATCATTACTTCATTTGGCTTTCAGGAATCCATTTTCAATGGCTAGCTCAGTCCCTACTTCCGCTGACGGACTCATTTGAACATGAAGCAGTACAAAAACTGGTAGGTGGAGGAGAGTAGTTGGCGCGGCCTGGCGCTTTCCTGTTTATATATATTGCTCGTTGCAGCATTTCCTTTCTGTTGTATATCTGTATACCATTCGTCACCACGTCTAGCTATTTTGGCTGCAAGTCTTGCAATCTGTAAGCTATGTTGTACACACACGCTCTGGCCACGATTCAAGGCTAGTTGTATAACTACATTGCCAACTTCAATTCACAATCACAAACTATTTGGAGCGCTATCCGACAATGGTCACCATCATGGATTTGAATCAAACAACACATTGCTCACATTTGGCAGGCCAGTGATATAACCACATTACCGACAATGTGGCAAAATCCCACCTGCATGCCCTGATATCTATTAGTATCATAATGAGTGCCGTGGATTCAAGTGCTCTCGTGGTACGCCAGTGTTGGAAGAATCCGCACATCTGGTGGGTCGGATTTCACGTACTCCAAGGTCATGTCTCTGGTTGATTTAACGTAGACCATTGCTTGGCGATGTGGCATCTCAGGGCCTCTGGTTGGGTGCCCGGGACGTTGAATGCACGAGGCTGCACTTGACGGTTCGAGGAAAATGACCGCGTTCTCAATATAGTAAACACCAATGCCTACTTCGAGAACTTGAACTGGCAAAGTCATGAAAATGGCTGTCTGGCGGTCGGCACCGGTTTGATGGGGAGCTGGGAGGCCTTCGCGTTTTCACTCAGGGCAATTCATCGAATGCATGCGGCGTATGATGAGACAATGGTTGCAAGTGCGAGAGAAAAGTGATTCGCAGATATTGTTATTCGATGTCCCATTTCGATTGACGCGACAAAGGGCAATCGTTTGACTGTTGACAAGGTCGGATGCTCTAACGAGGTCGGGGGGAACCATCCAGTCAAGATCACGAAATACATGCTCGGTGCTTGTGAATTAAATGCTGCAGAAGACTAAGTCGACGTTGTGCCGCTCGCGGTCGCGCTTGTAAAAATGATAAGCTCCCTGTTGGAAACTGATCGAGCGAAGACTTCCTTCATCTGGTGTCCAGGTTCGATGGTCGCCGAGAGTCCGACAGAGACAATACGGCACGGGCCGTGCGCTTTTATTGCCCAAATGTCCCCGCAGAGCTGGCAAAAGTCAACAGCCCACTCGTAGGTCAAATGGGCCTCGTAGACGGTGGGCACATCCCACTATCCCTGAAATGTCGGCTGCTTGATCATTTGTTTGAACTTGTCCTATTGGAGGGTCTAGGGGGCAAGGATGATGATTTGATAATGACCGGCTGTCGCCTCGGCCCAGAGATTACGCTCCGGCCTTGTGGCCTCGAACAGTGTATCACTGTGGATTGCGATGGCACTGACCCCCCTTTTGATCGAAAGTCGGAGGAATCAGATATGTTAGATATATGATTAAAGGACATGTTGCAGTCAACGCACCATATCACTCTCGAGGCAGTTCGTTGGCTCAATAACAATGCTGATCATGCCATTTCTGACCAGGGCCACAAATAGAATGAGCGCTGACTTTCCGTCTCCCGTTTTGGTGATGCAGAAGACATCCGTACCTGCTAGAATGCAGGCAGACTCGTACAGTTGGAATGGGCGGGGTTCGTGGGAGATTTGGGGCGCAATGGCCTTTGCAATTTGATCGAGGCCTTCAGTTTTCGAGTTCAGGCGAAGGGAGGCTGCAGGGTGGATATATAGTAGATATATCACCGAAAACTATAATACGTAGCCCGAATCAACAAGTTAGGGAGACGTAGAGCTCGCGAGAGCGCAACACGAAGGGACAGGTTTGCAACAGGTTTGAGTTAAGAGACGCGTTGTTGAAATTTGGCTGTGTTTGGCCCTAAACGTGACAAGCTTAAGGGCTTCTGGCGGTCAGATTCCCAAGGCACGAGGGTTTGAAATTTGAATAGCTTGTCCGGCTCAACTCCCAAAGGCAGAGAGACTACTCGCTTCCTTGCTGGTGTATGTCATGGTTTCACTCGGGCTGTCTCAGACTGGATCGCTGTGATTGCTACTGCCCCTGGTTACCAGCCAGAACATACGGCCTGCGCTACAGTGAATGCGTGAGATTGCAATGCATGCTGGACAAAGCGGGAATGGATTACCGCCCACAAGTATACTAGGGCCCTCAACAGTCATAACACGAGGCAATAGCCTATCTTTCACTACCACCATCTACCATGTCTTCGATCCTCACCTCTGCTCCACCCAGCCCTTCTCTCGTATCCTTCGGAAGCACTCGTGCCTCGCCGCCGCTCGAACCGACCGAGCTCGACCTGCCCGCGGTGCAAGCCAACACTGAACTGGAAGCTAAAAGGACAAGACACTCCCAGTACTATTTCAAAGATGGGAACGTGGTTTTCTCGGTGAGTCAATGTCCCCATCGCTCCCGCAGATATATCCTTACACGTATCCGGTGAACAGATTGAAGACGTGCTCTACAATGTCCATCGCTACTTCTTTGAGCGGGACTCCTCGCACTTCCGTTCCATTCTAGAAAGTGTCCAAGGAGTCGTTGAGAAGAACCCAATCGTATTGCCAGGTGTCAGCTGCAGCGATTTTGACGAATTCCTCGCCATTCTTTATCCCATGTAAGCGCACATGTCCATCCAAGCGATGTGTGGACCAAACGCCCTAACATCAAACAGCGACTTCCGCCGCCCTACGGAAAAGACCACGGCCCAATGGACTTCGGTCCTCCACCTCGCCGCGAAATGGGGGTTCGAGAGCATCCAGCTCCTCGCCATCGATAAGCTCACCGCAACCGCCATTCACATTGACAAGATTGTCCTTGGACGCCGGTATGGCATTTCCGACTGGCTCCCCGGAGCTTATGAGGCCGTCTGCACACGCGCCGATCCTTTGACTGTCGAAGAGGGAATGAAGTTGGGCGTGGAGGATATCATCAAGATCTCAGCTGCGAGGCAGGTATACGGGTGCGCCAAGGCGCGATATGAGACTAAGCATCTTTCGGGAGATCTGGGAGTTATATTCAAGTTGGAAAAGCCTTTTGAAGAACGGAGCGTCGGCTCCACGGATATTGAAGATGATTCTATCAATATCCTGGAGGACCAGATCGTGGCAGTGCAAGCAGAACTCGCAGCTTTTCCAACTCCTGCCACAACAATTTGCCAAAACTATCCTAATCAAAACTATCGTTGCGCTGACTATGGTTACGGCATTACTCATAGTAACTGCTGCCCTGCCTGTCGGGGACCAACAGAATCAGACGAGCGGCGACTCAAGCGAGAGGATAAGGAAGACAAAGAAAGGCGTCTCAAAGATCTCAAAGAGAAGCGAGATGTGCAGCAGCGGGACCTCGTCGAAAAGCAAGAGCGGATGACTCTCTTCCGGTAGTCAGTCACCTTCAATTTTTGGACTTTTCCCCCGAGTGTTACTACTGTAGTGTTACCCTTCTTTGACAATTGCATATATACTGTATCGTCACCATAGGAGTTGGATTGACCCGCAAGAATCAATTGCAAGTGTCAATCGCTAGATAAGCACCTTCTCAGGTTTCCACCCATTGGCTCATCCGAAAACCCGAGCTCTACCTGAATAGCGTACCCCATTCATTAGTCACCCCCAATAAGTAAATAAATGCGGCAGTAAACAGGGTGGCCGGGAGGGGATGAATCCGGAGCCCGGACCCCTGGGCAAAATCTGAAAGCCCCAGGAGCGGCTAGTTTCCTGTCCAGTGCGGTGGAAACGAAGTTGTCCATTTTTGAACTAGTCTCGGACAGCCAGTATCAGTCATTGAAACCGGGGGGATCATAACATAGCATTTAAGGCAGTGACACACCTGGCGTCCGTGGTGCTTTGTTCAAACCACTAGGCTTCCTAGGCCACGAACATCTCAGCTTTCTCAAACACCTTGAGTACGTCAAACGAATATTTGGCAAGAATTGGGACGAGATATTTAGACAGGAGCATGCGCTGCAAGATGACCGGTCTGTAAGCCAAAGGAAGGATACTAGATTCCGAGAAGCAGAATACTCTCATTGCTCGGGGGTTTAAACCAATCAGGCGCTGCAGGTAAGTGCGCTGTACTTTCTGGAGGGGGGTTGAGCAGGCACATGTCGACATCAAAAGCCGCTTCATAGACCGTCGTAAGATAAGGATCCACGAGTCTAGCATTGTAAAACCTCGTCCCCTGGAAGGGCGGAAGTAATCCCACGAATGTCTCGGCGCTGGACGTCACATTCGCGATGGACCGCGCCAATTTCTCTTTCCTAGCGTAGTATTACGCGAAGATGTTCCTGGCGTCCGACACGAGTGTTACACATATGTACGAGTATTCATTCGTAAGTTCACCAGATTCCCATCGAGTGTAAACGGCATGAGACCTCGCGGGATCGCGCCTTACATAGATCATCGTCAAAGTCTTTGTCCTATTGATGACCAGAGATTTCACCGCTGAGTAGTCTCACATGCAATTCATCTGTCGCTGCAGGCCTCGAGGCGATGGAGAGGGTAGCGCAACCTCATCTGCTTAAATGATAACTCCCAGTGGTACGTCCCCGAGGATCACATCATCATCATCATCATCATCATCCGCCGGGGGGCGGAAGTCAGCCATGAATGGGTTCCACAGGTTCAGGGATGCCGAGTCGCCTGCCAAAACCCCAATTATGGACGAGAATTCCTACGAGAGCAGGTCGTCTATAGTGATTTCGTAGAGCAGGTCAGAGTATAAAATACACAGCCAGTCGACTGTCGAAGAAAGACCAGCCAACCAGAGCCAACCCTTCCGAGTCGCGCATCCAGTTTTGCCCATAGTATTGGGCGATGATTGGCAGGGAAACCGTTCGTACAGTCTACAAAGCAGATGTACAATGGCTCGCCCATCGACCTAGCCTTGTCAATAGCACAGCGCAGAATGAAGGAGCTGTTGTTTGTCCGATAGCCCTCGCGGAAACAAGGTACCAGTTTGGGCGCTTCTTTATTGCGAGCCTTTCTTAGATATTGATCAGCTTGGGCGTTGCCAATGCTTGGACCCCGTCTGCGCCATGGTTTCTCTCGGGCACTCTCAGACTGGATCGCTGTGATCGCTGCTATCTCTGGTTACTAGTATGTACAACGGGTGAGAGTGCATGTCGTCATGCTGGACATAGCGGGAACGGACAAGCATACTAAGGCCCTCAAGCGCCTTTGGACATGAGGCAGTAGCTTATCTTCTACGACCACCCCCTACCATGTCTTCGATCCTCACCTCTGCTCCACCCAGCCCCTTTCACGTGTCCTTTGGGGGATCTCGTGCCTCGTCGCCGCTCGACTCGATCGAGGTCGAGCAGCCCGCGGTTCAAGCCAACATTCAAACGGAAGCCAAAGCGACAAGGCATTTGCAATACTACTTCAAAGATGGGAATGTGGTCTTCCTGGTGAGTGGATACCCCCATCGGCCCTGCAGATATATACTTAGAGTCATCCGGTGAACAGATTGATGAGGTGCTCTACAATGTCCATCGCTACTTCTTCGACCGTGACTCCGCCCACTTCCGCTCCATCTTGAAAAGTGCCCAAGGAGCTGATGAAGAGAGCCCAATCGTATTGCCAGATGTCAGCTGCAACGACTTTGACGAGTTTCTCGCCATTCTGTATCCTACGTAAGCGCGCACTTCCATCCGGGCGATGCGCGTACCAAACATTCTAACATCAAACAGCGACTTCCGCCGCCCTACAGAAAAGACCACGGCCCAATGGACTTCGATCCTCCACCTCGCCGCAAAATGGGGTTTCGAGAGCATCCAGCTACTCGCCATTGATAACCTCACCGCAACGGCCATTCCCGTGGACAAGATCGTCCTCGGGCGCCGCTACGGCATTTCGGACTGGCTCCCCGGAGCTTATGAGGCAGTTTGCACACGCACTGATCCTTTGACTGTCGAAGAGGGAATGAAGTTGGGCGTGGAGGATATCATCAAGATCTCAGCTGCAAGGCAGGTGTATGGGTCCGCCAAGGCGCGCTATGAGACTAAGCATCTCTCGGGAGATCTGGGAAATATATTCAAGTTGGAAAAGCCTTTTGAAGAACGGAGCGTCGGCTCTGCGGATACCGAAGACAATGCCATCAATATCCTGGAGGACCAGGTCGTGGCAGTGCAAGCGGAATTCGCAGCTTTTCCGACTCCTGCCGATCCTACTTGTGCTATTTATGCTAGTCGCAGCTACCGTTGCACCGAAACGCGTTGGGACCTTAGTGTCTACTGCGCTGGCTGTCGCGCACGACCAGTTGAATCAGACGAAGGGCGACTCAAGCGGGAGGATAAAGAAGACAAAGAAAGGCGTCTCACAGATCTCAAAGAGAAGCGCGATGTGAGGCAGCGGGATCTGGCCGAAAGACAAGAACGGATGTCACTCTTCTGGTAGGCACCTTCAAGTTTTGGACTTCTTGTCGAACGCTACTACCGTACTGTTACCTTGCCTTTTTCTTCTTTGATCATTCTACATGCATTGTATTATCACTACTTGATTTGGATTTTCAAGAATACGATCTGCTCTGCACACACGCTCTGCTCTGGCCACGATTCAAAACTAGTTGTACAACCACATTGCCAACTTCAGTTCATAATCACCAAATCTTTTTTGGAGCACTGCGCCATAATCAGCGCCATGGATTTATGTCATCCAAATCGGCACTCACTGTTCGCTCAAATGACTCCCGTTCTTGTTTCCGGACTGCAACAAACCAATGGTACGACACACTGCACTCTCGCCAAAGCGCGGACTGCTCGTCGGGCTGTTCGTAAAATGGGTCCGAGTGCAACCAATGGGTCCTGATGCTCTCTAGATTTGGGAACATCTCCGAGAGCACTGCCGCCAATGCACGAGCGTTTGAGATGGTTGAGTTCCCAACAGCGAGATAGCGGAGACTGATGTTGCAAGTTCCCATAGCCTGCGGTAGGGACTGCATTGTAGTAGACAGGGTGCCTAGTCTCGCATTGAACGCCACCTCGAATTTTGTAAGATTCGGACAAGCGGCTAAGGCACGAAGCCCGTCGACTGTGATCTGTGTTGTAGGCTGTAATGCACGGCCGTCGTGGTCGAGGTCGTCATCGTCATCATCCGATTCGTACGAGATGCAAAGCTCCTCCAGCATCGGCCATGCGTCGGCCATGCATTTCAAGAGTGTATTGTCTACTGTTTCGAGTGAAAGATCCAGATTAAAAATGAATTTGCGCATATTGCTGAACTTGAACAAGGGCTCGATGGCTCGTGGATCCAGTTGCGGGAGTTCATCGTCCCTGTTGCGCAGGCGAGGGGCAACCAGTTCCACAGAATCAAGAAGATGAAGCGAGCACTGGTTTTGTAGTGTATTGAAAAATTGTTTCAGGACCGGCATCGATGGTTTGATACCTATACGAATGTCCAGTTTCTTGAAAAGCGGCACTGGAACCAACTTGACGAAAGTTTCGGCTGTTTCGCACCCGTCCACATAGATCTCGACGTCTTCAAGATGGCTAAAACATCTGCAAAACGGTATCCGAGGGCTAGCGCGTCTTTAGCAGAGCGAACATGTTTTACAGCACATTTACTACAATTTACCAGTTGATGGGCTATGCTAACTACAAGAGGATGCGGGAACAACGATAATTTTTCGGGGAGTCTAATGGCGGGCGAGAAGAAAATTTAAAAACTCGGGAAACATATGTTTCAGCCCACGGTAAGACTTAGGCCCGCTGCAGATTCCAGATCAAGGGCTCACGATTCTTAGGTTACAAAACATGATTATGATAAGATTGTACAAAAGTTGTGCCACCGGCAGTCACGATAAGATTGCATCATGATATAAATTGCATTAACAAGGTGGGGTCTATTGATAACTCAAGATAGCGTGAAAGGTCTCCTTGCCAGCGAAATGGTTCACGTAGAAAGACTTCATGAGCTCCAATGAGTTATCAGAGTTAATACCATCCGCCATCCTCTTCCCAAACTTGGGTAGAAGTTCAACAAACTCGCGAATATCGGTCAATTTCAGTATGTCGCCCATCCGTGTCGTGCCGTTGCTCCGGAAGTGCCGATTGACAACGAACATGTCAGTTACCGGTTCGGGTACGAAAACCTCTTGGCCGTCGACCATCTCCCGGTGTTGGGGGGAGAATTTGAAGGATTCCCCGTATACATAGATATCAGCGGGGCTGTCGTGGCCAGAATATACAGGCTGGAATACCAGCCGAACTTGAATAACCTTGAACGCTGTATACATGCAATGTTCAGTGAAAATAAGAATGATAATTTGATATGAAACTCACCGCCGCCGTCTGAGTCCCCCAGGCCATCACCGCTGTCATCTCGAACCAGAACAGTGTTGCACCGTCCGTATGGCATCTCTGGTGTAGGTGCCAGAGCTTGGACAGTCCGCGTGGGGAGGAGAATACTGGAGTCTTGACTAGACCGCTGCTGCATGCGGAAATTCTGCCAGACGTTTAGCGCCGTGAATGGTAGAGAACATGTGTTGCTGCTGATGCGTTGGCCCCGTCTTGCCGTATGAGACTGGCGCAACCCGAAATAGTCGCCGAGAGCGCCATGGAGATCTGGTAGGGAAAATTTCAAGGCGGCGTCTGGAACCAAGATGCGAGGGTAATGTGGGCGAAGGGGAACTGAAAAGGCGATCTCCAGGTCATCTGAGACGGGGTGCGCCCCAGCTTTGTCAAATAGCGAGGGTTTGGCGGCGGCACCGCGGATACGATACTCGCCGACAGGGAGCGCGTGCGACAACCAGGTTGCTTCCGGGTAGTGATCAGCCACGGTTGATGCCTCATCAACCATCAAGTTAACGAGGCTGGCTCGATGATACGTGAGGTTGGTGTACAAGTCAAATAGGAGGGTTTTTTCGACGCGGTCCAAATACCGGCAGCATTGAGGGTGGAAGTTGCGTTTGTTGGAGCGGCGATAGGGTGTTTTGACGTGGGTAATATGGCAGCGTTCAGTGATATCGGAAGTATACTGATAGGGCGCGCCCATCTGCGAAGCGTTGTAGGTAACACGGCCCATGCCTTCAAGTTTGGGGATATTGAAGTGGGGGATGGGCCCGTTTTTGCCGAGGCGGCCGCCTGCAAGGATAAGGGCGTCTTTGAAGTGGTGGAACTCGCGCCAGCTTTCATCCATCGCGTGTTTCTGGTCCTCGAATAGATAGATGTTCTGAGCGTGGAAAATGAACTCGACGATGGAGCGTATCGCTCGCATGACGTTGTCGGAGACTGCACCCGCAATGATGGGGACGATGATTTTCTCGAGGTCCCGATGCTCACGACCTGTGCATTGTTTGAGTTTGGAGATCCCGTTTGGCCAGTGGCGTACGCCAACACATCGCTGAAGCGCTGCCATGCGCCGGTCCAATTCAGCACCGCCTAAAAGGTTGATACACCATTTTATGACATGGTCAAAAAAGAATTTGTGCCACGCGTGAAGCGCATCTGGTGTCAGGAATAGAGACGGATCCGCTGCACGCCAATCTCGCCAAAATGGGTTGAAAACGCCGTTGAGGCCAAGGAGAGCGGCCTCGCGGATGTAGACGTTTAGCCTGCCGGGATCTGCGCGCCTGATGGCCTCCTGGATGAGCCGAAGTGTGTGCTCACGCGTCCTTGGCGGTTGCTGCACGACGTCACCGAACTGGTCAAGGGTGGCCAGCGAGGTGGGAGATTGATTACTGAGTACGCAAGCAATCAGGCGCTGCTCGGGGAGGTCCGCGATCCAGGAAGCAAGCATTGGATGGCAGATGCGAATATGACCATTGGGATCAGGCATGGCATGCCCAGTTGTGGCGGCAGTGCGAAGTCCCTGGGTGATTATAGAGAGCGCGATATGGAAAACACGGGCAGATAGGGCGGCCTGCACGGGAGGCGCAACATCCTGGAATTTAGGAATAGGTAGGTAGCCGGCGAGGGAGAAGGCGTGCGAAGTGGCCTTCATGCGAACTCCGGCTTTGATGTTGGCCAGGGAGAGGAGTACAGGGTGCATTTCCTTGTTGCCGGTGCCAACTGTCAAGGGGGTTTTATCAGAGGCACCGATGACACCCAGCACAGTGTGTCCTCGAGGAAGCTCTCTCTGAAACACGAGGTTAGTAATATACTGTAGGTCAGGAGGATAAAATAGAACGCACATGACACTTGGATGCCCACTCTCCGCTCATGAACTCCCCCACCACCGGCCGATCATTCTCATCGAATAGCTTGTATGGACTCATCTCCATGCATTGTGCGAATATTGGATTGCAGAATAGGTGCTCGATGACCTCTAGCCCGTCTCGGTAATAAAGTATCATGGGTTCCTTGGTCGTGTAGTCGGGAAGTTTGATCTCGACAAATTTCCACGCTGGAACAGCAGGGAGCCCTTCGATAAGGCTGCGAAGACCAGCAGCAGACTTGAAAGATGGCGGAGCTTCCTTGATCTAATATTTTACTGATTAGCTAAAAGTAGAAGGCCATGTAATCACAGACGTACCTGGTCAAGTTTGAGAAATTTGTCAATATCCGCCTGGGACAGTGGAGAGTCGTTCAGCCATTTTGCGAGTTGCCAATCACGTCTTCCAGAGAATGGGTAGAAGGGAAGGCCTGTTGCACGCGCCTGCGCGGCCTCCGGGGTGGATCCAATGCCTGCTTGGATTTGCTGTAGGAGATTCATCCCGCCGAGATTTGAGAAACCGACAGATGGATATGGCTCCTGTACTCGTCGCAGAGCGGCTGTAGAGAAGTCAGAAGGTATTTCGTGCGTGGTGGGGGCTGGTGCGGGTTCGGGTGCGGGGACAACACCCTCGTTCATCTCATCAGGCGCGATGATAGATTGCGACTCTTCCTCTATAATCAAGTTAGTAAATTGAAGGGTGGCGTCTATGGGTAGTTTACACACCGTCTGAGTCCTGTGCATGATCTCCGACATTAACAATGTCTTGTGCCCAGACGGTACATGCCGTGCCAGGCACCGCCAGATGTGCGCACACAGCTTCATGATCAGTAAAGTGGTTGCCACATTTTGGGCAGCGGATATCGTCTTGATGAGCAGAAGAACTTGAAGATGGTGTAAAAGGGAATGTGGTTGCGGCAGCGCCTGCGCTGCTGGTGTTGGCTAGAGAAGGGGAAGACATTATATGGATTGAATGGTGGGGGGATAGACGATAACAGACCTTGTTATATAGGTCTTTGGACAATGAGAGTCTTTAGACAATGAGAGTCTTTGGACAATGAAGGTGCGTCAGATGAGGTTAAAATGGGGATACCATACCTTGGATATGTCAGTGTTTGACGGCAGTTCATGCGAGGATAGCATATCAGGAATGCTGGAGCGTCGAACAGACCTTGTTATGGGTCTTTGGACAATGGGATTCTTTGGACAATGGGAGTCTTTGGACAATGGGAGTCTTTGGACATTGAAGGGGCGGCCGATGAGATTAAATGGTCATGCGAGGATGAGCGTACCAGAAATGAAGTGATGCACGAGAAAGGTGGCGAAACAATGTCAAGTCAGTAACCGTCCCTTAACTCTCACCGCCATCCGATGCCAGCTTCAAACATTAATATTACTTGTCTACCTGCCCCCGATGACGATGCAACACCCACAACAAGTCTATTGGGGCCCACGAATCATTTTCGCCAGAATGTCATTTTTTCGTCAGGCGTCATTGTCACGAGTTGCCCCAACACGTTCATACATACAGATACTATACGGATCCATTTACATACATCAAGAACATTCTAGCAACGGACTTTTAGATACATCGTCACGTGACCTGATTACTCTCGTATCATGTGGCTTGGTCCCCACGTGACTCATTAGTTATTACGCTTACGAACGCCGAACGACTTCGGACTTTTACATATGCATCTCTGACTCACCGGGCCCCGCTTCGTCAGACACCTTACTACACGTATTGCTAAGCCTTACTCATTAGGACATATTCTCTCACGACTCTTTAGTATAAGTACATAGACCTGTCGACAGAGGATCCTCAGCTTATCCTCTTTGTCTTCAGGTATAGTTTGTCTTTTCTACTTACGATTGCAAATGTTAACTTTGTCTTCAGACTTACGTTCGCTCTCGACAACGGTCGATCTCTCTCTCTCAACGTCTAAGACACCAACTCGCTTATTAGCACCACGAAGAAGCCCTTTCGGGATTACGCACGTTACCTCGTAACAGTCATCCGGCGGTCCAAAGTCTCAGTCAGACACAATTTCCAGCAGCAGCTCTACGACCCAAAGGTATGCACATAAATTGTATTCAGTTTGGCCGGACTCTTACAAGTATCTAAGCTTGAACGCGTGGATCGTCGTCTTGTAAGGAATGCGGCACGACGGACTGTAGCGCTGACACGAGCAACCCGCGCTGCTCTCAGAGCCAAAGACCGTCGCTACACCACACGCATACAAGAGATCGAAGAATACCTTGGCTTGCTCAGAAACAAGCAAGCAATCGTTCAAAACCGATATGCAGATGCAGACCAGCAGATGGGATATGCAATGGATATACTCTACCAGAACCACATCCCAGAGCAGTCACTTTCCGACTACGAGGACGGCATGGATGACGATCTTCCCCCTCCCTCTGATGTCATCCCCGATGGTGGATCCAGCAACGGCAGCTGCAGCGACTCTGACTCAGACGCTTATCCCATTACCGCTTCAAGCACCCATCCGTTGGGTGATGTCCGTGTGGTTGAGGGACTTGGCGAGGACGAATGGGTGGGCACTGGGGTGTTGGAGGCTTCAACATATTCTCCTGCACAGGAGAAATTGGTGCATGTATAGAATCACATATTTAGTCTCTATTGTCATGTGTCTACTACATGTGTCTCCTATCTATCTATCTGACTTTGTACCTGTATACTTAGCAATATTGGCCAATGCTACATACATGTGATCTGCTGAATGCTCGGAACGCAAGTCATTGTTAGCGCCACACTGCACCTCTTCACTACTCTTTCACTATCTGTTACATATTATCGATTACCCGCTGTCTACTACTGTCCGATGTGACTCTGCCCACCTGAATAGAACCACTTTCACTATCCGTATCACATCCGCAGGCATTGCGTTAGAACAGGTGAGTAACCCGATCACCATTTCCCTTCTTCACCATATCCTTTCATCGCTGATCATTTTCGGATGCCTATAGTATCACTTCTGTTATTCTCGCGTCCTCCCTGAGAAACCCATCGCCCCACATGTCAGAAGAACGGCTGTCAACCCTCCGGCCCCGCGTAGTCCCAGCCCCTCCAGCCCCAGCCCCTCCAGGGCCTGCTGTCCCAAAGCCAAAGCCAAAGTCAAAACCTGCAAAACGTGCCAGGGATAGAGCGGCAGAGCAGCTGAGTACAATCAAAGAGCCAAGTATGTTTACATCCAGAGACTATGTCCCATCGGTCGACACACTGCCGTCCGGCGCACCACCAGTCAATGCGCCGCCCGACCACCACCACCAACAACAACAACTGCTGTATCAGCAGAGGCAGCCCTCGTATCAGCAGCAGCAGCACTTTCCGCAGGAGGGGCAGCAGTCGTACCAGCAGCTGGTGCAGCAGCCGCACCAGGAGCAGGAGCAGCAGTCGTATCCGCAGCAGTTGTATCAGCAGCCGGAGCAGCAGCTGCACCAGGAGCAGCAGCAGCAACAGCCGTATCAGCAACAGCCGTATCAGCAGCAGCCGTATCAGCAGCAGCAGCAGCACAACTACCCCCAGCAGCAGCTGTACGCCCAGCAGCAGCTCGACTACCCCCAGCAGCAGCCGTACGCCCAGCAGCAGCTCGACTACCCCCAGCAGCAGCCGTACCCCCAGCAGCAGCAGCTCGACTACCTCCAGCAGCAGCCCAACTTCTTTCAGCAGGACGACGGTTTTCAAGCTGCCGGCTATGACATCGACCGGCTGTTCGACGAGCCTGCCACGCGCGGGCTCGAAATTGAGGTTGGCAATGATGACGCTGATCTTGATGCCCACGGGAACTTACCTGGCGATGGCGATGGCGATTGCGATGGCGGCAACGGTGAAGGTGCCGAAGACTATCGATATTTTGAGCGCGTACAAGCTTCAAGATCAACAGCCCCATCAGCGGCAGCCTCAGTGCCGCTTGATATTCAACACTTATCCATGCAGGAATTGGAGAGAAGGTCGAATCTCCAGACACATACCGTGAGTGTGCAGTCCTTTAATATTAACTGGTACTAATGTCATCATTTATTAGTTATCTTCAGTGCCCAAGCCGGTAACAGGGCCTCAACGCACTGGCCGTGTATCAACAAAGCAGCCGTCGCCGTACACGCTCATGCTCCATGCTGGTACAGCATCGCGTATGCAATCTCTCATGTCGGACTCTGCATCGACCACCGCGACAACACAACTTGGGGGCCCAGACCCTGGTGACGCAAACCCAGGGTATACCGAGCGGATGACGGACGCTGGGCATACCCGCCTCGTCCATACAGTCAAACGTCGCTCAAATGTTCCGCCATCAGCCGTGCAGCTTACCGAGAATGATAAGATCAATCTCGTTGACGCTGGGCACCGACTAATCCTTATGATGTGCAAGACTGACTGTTGGCCGCATCATGGCAAACGCCCTCGCACTTCGCGAGACGGCACTGTTCTAATTGGGGTGGTCCAGATGACTGTAGAGGTCATCCTCGCCACCAACGCTCTCGCTCTCCGCGAACAGCGCGACAGATCACCAAGCCCGCTGATAACTGAAGTCTACTTCCGCCATCAAGTACGTTTTGTCATATCCCAGCTACATTTACTAATCATTTACTCCAGGTTCGTCATGCCGGTTCACTCTGGCGAGGTCAATTCAAACTTGCAACCATTGACTCTCTCTCTCGCTATGAAATATTTCCCACAGCGCAACAAAAGGAAGACCTAAAGATGACACCTGCTACCGAGGCTGCCTACACAAGGCAAAAGGTAGCCACGTTGCTGTTAGCGGAGGCCTTCTGCGACCACGGGGTTGACGAGGAGGTACGTGTATATGTATCCTTTAATCCCACTTACTCACCGTCTCAATCAACAGGGGTGTCAAGCTGTAAATAACCATCCCGTTTTTTTAGATATCATCAATAGCCATTTCTACGGAGAGAAAGGCATCGGCAGGATGTTCCCTGACGATTTCTACCCCCTCTTTCCGCTACCTGCCATGGCATATACCCGTACGATGGTGTGTGTCTTTTCATTGTCCAGAGTCACTATTCTAATTTATAGTTCAGATCCGGACAGTACTGAATGAGTACAAAGGCGGCTCTCACAAGCCAATCAAGCAATGTATTGACCTACAGGGGGTTGAATATCGAGACGACCTAGCCTTGGTCATGAAGCTGTCTGATCCTAGTCGAGCACCCTACTACGCACCTCGTATGCAAGTGACACGGAGGAAGATATCGGACCGAGGGCGGTGAGTGTATATACTTCCCTCTATTAATTCTTTCATTAACCAGTATACATTAGAGTGTTTACGAGCCAACTGACAGATCATCTCCAGGACGATTCATCGCAAGCTGCTAGCGGCTCGCGTTATTCGCACATTGACTTCAGCATTCCGGCTTTACTATATACTGCTGGTGACCCAGATTTGGATGCCGACGGTGATGTAGACCTCGATTTTGAAAACCCACATAACACATTGTATTAGCACTATTACTATCATGATCCATTTTCGCAACTGAACGTGAGATAAGATAAGCATTGAAGATAGTACCATCATTTCATTCATGAATCGCACTATGTACGGTGGCTATACTAGCATACTATTTTAGCTGCGGCTACGAAGGGCTACGAGGCTTCCAGCCTAAAAACCATCAACTTCTATCCCCTAACCTACCAAAGGTAAGTCTCTTTTTTTCAGCTATAATTTTTTTCCCATGAGCTTTACGGAAAACCAGTAAAACTGGTATATCGCTAAAATGACCTATGCTCCTGTCCAGACCGCGGACGACAACCCAGATGAAATTTTCGGACGAGGGCTGCATCGACGAGACGGTGGACCAATCGATGGACGCTGAGAGCTTTCGTAGCGCTGGTAGGTGCGCGAGCGCACAAAGCATATCTGCGCTGACGTCTCGGTAATAGACCGAACTGCCAAATTCCTGGAGCCTGGGGAGGCCCCCTATAAAGGCACAGAGCAGTTTCGTCACCCTTGCTTCATTAATGGACCAATCGCCCGTTTCATCGATGGCCTCCCAACCCTCGACCCCCCAGCCTTCTAACCTCAATGTATCCAGATTATTGATGCGTGAATGAATAGAGGGCAGAGCATCGGCCTGTTCCGTTGAATTCGCAAAGTGAACGTCTAGACTTCTGAGGCTGGGGCCGAGGAAGTCACTCATATGCCGTATAGGGGTGGTATCTGTATGTTTCCACTGGAGATAGTGGAGTTTGGGTAATATGAATGGTGATGTATCGGGCAGCATTGCGATAATGCATTGTAGGACCTTGAGAGTACCTGGAACAACAGCAGTACCTTCAAACTTGGTGGTCACCGTACGTGGAAAGGTCAAATAAGGGAGAGGCCCTGCCACAAATTTACGGATACGCCGCGTGTAATATTGAAGCCTTTTGAGGTCATGAGATGTGGGCTGGCGGGCGAAAGTCTGTATTGGGAGATAAGAATTGCGTGCGCAGATCACTGCAAGAGCCTTGGAGAATGAATATTCACCATTTCGCCAGAAGTATTTAAAACCAACAAGTCAGAGGGGAGACATTTCAACATTGTCTGCATGTCCACCCACCCCCATAATAAGTCAAGTGCGGGCTCGCAAAACATTTTGCAGACCCTCGCAAGCTGGTAAAGTGTTGCGGATTGGGTGCTATCTTCAATATAATCAAATATAGCTGTCAGAATCTCTGAGATGTTTAAGCAACGATGCATGTTGATTGGGCGAGGGCGTGAAAAACAAAGCAAAAACCAGATGGCGGTGGAAATTGGGTGGTGGGCTTTTTGGGCGCTTCCGTGATCGAAGCGTGAAGACGAGTCGACGACTTCCCAGGGTCCATACGCTTCCTACGATCTCTCGCAATGAGCTACCGAAAATCGAGAGAATGCACGAATGCAGCGATGTGCTGGATCATCGCACCTGCTTTGTTCCTATCCTGCTTTGCCGTCTTCTGGCATGCCCCAGCGCAGGACCGATCGTCCGCTAACGACCTGCTCTTCTTCCTCTCAAGTCCCGACAGCCCGTTGAAGGGCTATCCTGTGCCATTGACTGCAGGCGTCATACCGAAGCGGTTTCACTCTCATAACGACTGTGAGAACTGATTGCTTGGGTCGCAGCTTAGAGTTGAAAGTTGCATGCTTTTCCAGATGCACAGAACGTGCCTTTGTATAAAGCTTTGAGCTATGGGGCATCTAGCGTCGAAGCGGACATATACCTGGTGGATGATGAACTTCTTGTGAGTACTTTTCAGAGTCCTAACATCCGCACTGGACGTGATTTACACGTATATTGCACTCCGTAGGTTGGACACACCCCTTTTGATCTTTCCAAGGAGAGAACTTTAGCAGCGCTATACCTCGACCCCCTGATGTCCCTTATTCAGACTGCAAATGAGAAAGCAACGACTGGAACAAGGCGGTAAGAAGCGCCTTATCCGGCAACGGCAAAGGCAACGACAACGATCTAACGTGTTGGTGCATTATCGCGTTCAGCGGGATATTCGAGCTCGCTCCAGCTATAACTCTGAATCTTCTAATCGACATAAAAACCGATGGCCCCTCGTAAGTCGTCCTGATACCCTATCCACTGCCCGTTGTCCCAATTTGTTTCACAGCACATTCGATAAACTATACGCAGCCTTGGAGCCGCTCCGCTCCGCCGGTTACCTATCCACATATGACCCCCACACATCCTCCATCAAGCAGTCCATAATCACCGTCATCGGGACGGGCGACACTCCCCTCTCCAGTGTGCAAGCCCTGGGATCCAACAAGCGACGTCCTCGAGACATATTCCTCGACGCCCCCTTAGCCAAGCTTCCCGGAGACACGGCCAAGGTGTACAACCACACCAACAGCCCGCTGGCTTCCATCGACTTCGGCTCGGGCGTGGGGCTGTGGTGGGCGCTTCCCCCGGTCGGGAAAGCCAGGATACGCATGCTGGTAGAGGCTGCGCATGCGCGGGGCGTGCAGACAAGGTTCTGGAATACGCCCATTGCACCCATTTGGCTTAGGTATGTAACTTGGCTTGTGATCTGTTCCTCGTGATATATGTTCTTCTTTGCGTGAGTGCTAATGGTCTATACGTGGGATGGCAGGAACTACGTGTGGCAGATGCTGCTGGACGAGGGGGTAGATTGGCTGAACGTCGATGATCTCCCTGCAGCTAAAGATTTCTGAACGCGAACTTGTATTCCTACGAAACCTTATCGCCAGGGGATATCATATCTGTGACTCCTAGCATATACAGGAAATTTCAATTTTCACGGCTAAGTCGTGTGCGTCATGTTTACTGACCTTAGCGGCCGACACGAATTCTTGGAAATCATCTGTCTAGCCGGCTCTTGCCGCCGCAAGAGCTCATCTTTTTCTTATCACCGCTGCCAACCTCTCTCGAATGCCGATGCTTCTCGGCTCCCGGCACCTACCTTCTAAATATATGAGCCCTTTCACTCACTTTGATGAGCACGCGGGGGCTGAAGGAGTTTGGAGGCACGCGGCTTCGCCCTGAATTCAGCGGCGAAGCCCGTTAAGCAAAGTTACATTTGAGTGGAGGTGGAAATGTACAAAAGTAGTTACAAATATAAATATGTAGGGTGGGTGGGAGGTCAAGTGCTACATAGTGCGAGAGCAAATTTATTAGTACGGACAGTGTAGCGAGAACTTTACATACCCAGAGCGAGATTCACAAGAAGGCCACTCTGCGAATCTCAAGGTCTTATCTAATCGTAGGTGCAGGTGTGCGGGCTAGTAGCACAAGGGACGTAGCAGGCAATAGCACAACTGAGACATCGCGCTGGCACGGGCGGTGGGCCCGCGAACGTAGAAGATGCTCGCGTGCCGGCGCGGAAACCGAGAGCAGCCTCGAGGGCTCGGAAGCCAGGGAAAGAATGGCGCTCGCGCGCCGAAAGTGTCGAGGTGATTAGACTTGTGTAAACAAACGTCTAAACTCGACCAATCGTGGGTCCGGTTTTCGCGGGTTCCTGCCCGAGCTGACCCATCCTTTAACTGGATATGATATGATATTTGTGATACTGTACCAAGCAGTGCCTGCCACTAAGCCTTGTATGTGAGTGAGGAATCAGTTGATCAGTCTTATTACGAGGTCTCGGAAGTTCTGATATCAGGTTTGTATTAGGGACATAATAGCAAGACCGATCGAACCATGCCTCGAGGTAGTAGTGTTGCTGAGAGGTGAGGTTAAGGGGACCTCAAGGTGGAAGCCCCTGTCACCTTGTGGGGCCTTGTGGGTACTCGGTACTCAATGTCGGTACCAATCCACCAGTGTGGCGCGTTTGTGTCGCAGTTCTGCTCAACCTCTGAATTGCTTCTGCATATAATCACAATATGCAAGCTTTAGATAACGGGGGAAAGTTATATATCACGAGAAATTTTGGAGGGGTCCGCGCCCGAGAAAGCGATGTGAAGCCCAGTAATCCTGGCAACTGACGTGCGCTGTGACTTTTAAGTGTAGTTTTCGCCAATAAGTCGTAAAAATGGGTCATTTAAATTACTCTACACCCCCCTCGTTAGTCATGCTGCATTCGGGACTCACCAGCGACATCTAGATGGAATTTTGAGGCTTGAAGAGCCCCGGGACTGTGGTGTTGAAGAAAAGGAGCTCCGAATGACTAAGCATATGTAGCACGTGAGGGTACCGAGAAAGGAAAAGGGATTGATGGCAAGGCAAGGCAAGTAAGTACCTTGAGTTTGGCTTCAAGAGTCAAGGTAAGTTACCTCAATGTACAAATAAGGTTATCAGTTTGAGGTGAGGTTACCTCACCTCGGCGGCAACACCTCGAGGTGAGCTTCGTAATCTTATCGGGTCGTGCTGTACTATCCAAAGTACCCGTGGCTCCCCGGGCCCTTATAAGCGTTCTGTCGAGACCAAGCGATGTTGTTTTCACCTTGTCAACATGATCCGCTCGCTCGACATTTTAACGATCGTGACTGTCGCTGTCATAACCGCAGCTTACAACTACTGGGCTCGCATTCGGAGGATGCGGGGCTCAAAGCTTCCCCCCGGTCCTCCAGGGCTACCACTACTCGGCAACATTCTCGACTTTCCCAAAACCGAAGAGTGGCTCGCTTACAAAGCAATGTCGCGCGAGTATGGTGAGCTTGGGTCGTTATTGGAAACCATCTAGACACTCATCCTCCTTGAAAGAGTCGAATATCATACAACTGCACATTTTGGGGATGTCAGTGATCGTGCTCCAGGATCTCAAGTCCGTTCGCGATCTTATGGAAACCCGTTCATCTCTCTACTCAGACAGGTGAGTTATCGGACCTATGTATTTGAGCAGTATTTAACATATTGCAAAGGCCGTACTCTGTGATGCTCTGCGAGCTGTAAGTTTGGTGATGAACGCACGCTACATGCGAGGCCATTGCTGATGTCAGTTATAGATTGGGTTGGGGCAATAGTGTCGCGTTTATATCAAACGGCGACTTTTGGCGAGCGTCAAGAAAGGCTATGCACCAGGAATTCAAACCCCTTGCAGTGGAAGCTTACCACTCAGGGCAAATCAAATCTGCCCAAGACCTCTTGCGACGTCTCGTGGAGTCTCCAGAGCACTGGCTGGAGCACCTCAAGCAGTACGTACCTTTCGCATGCTAGATGTTTACAATGTTAACGAATGGTGTAGGCAAATAGGGGGGCTTACTCTAGATACTGTCTACGGAATAGATATGGCTCCAGTCAATGATCCATACATTGATAGTGTGGAAAAGGCCCTCGATGGGGTGACCGTCGCTGCCGTTCCGGGTGCGTTTTTGGTTGACGTGGTCCCTTGGTTGAAGTATATGCCCGCCTGGGTACCTGGTGCCGAGTTTCAAAGGAAGGCAAAACTATGGAAGGAATACCAGCGCGCTTCAACCCATGACACTTACGACGCTTGCAAGAAAGCTCTGGTCAGTCGTCGTCTCCAATTGTAACCTCATTTACTCATATTTCTAAACACTAGGCGGAAGGCTCAACCAAATCCTCATATTGTTCTCGACACCTCGACAGGCTTGACAACAGTCGAGACAATAGCGCACAAGAGCTCGTCATTCGAGAAACTGCGATTGCTTCTTACGGAGGTATGTTGCTTATACCTTTATTTGGCTATCAAAATCATTGAGTTGTGATGCGTTAGCCGGAGTTGAAACAGTGAGCTCTGGACTACTCAATTTGCCGAATATCCGTCTCTAAATTTGAATGATCAGACGGTGTCGGCCCTGGGTACTTTCTTCTTAGCTATGGTCATGCATCCGGAAGTGCAGGCCAAAGCCCAAGACGAAATCGACACCATAATTGGACCGGGACGCCTGCCTGTATTTGGTGATGAGGACTCCCTCCCGTACCTCAGTGCGGTCGTGAAGGAGTGTCTGCGGTGGCAGACTGCCCTTCCTAATGGTATCCCGCATAGATTGACTGCCGATGATCATTATAATGGATATTTTTTGTCTGCCGGCTCAATCGTCATCTCCAACATTTGGTAAGTGACCCAAGCTTCTGTGGACCGTCTGAGATATCCCTAATTAATCTTCTCCTGGCATAGGGCAATTCTGCACGACGAGAATACCTACCCTGATCCGTTCTCGTTCAAACCCGAGCGATTCATGAAAGATGGCAAACTGGACCCCACTGTACAGGATCCGGCAATGACTGCCTTCGGGTACGGGAGGCGGGTCTGGTTCGTCATGTTTTCCTGTCAATGTCCACTTACCAGGTACTAATGCCAAGCGCAGTCCTGGCCGCCACATGGCCATTGAAACTGTGTGGATCACGCTCGCATCTATCCTAGCGACTCTCAATATTGAGAAGGCTGTGGACGCTGACGGACGTCAGATAACACCATCTGGCCGGTATGTTTCGTCACTCACCAGGTACGGTGTTCGAGAACTGCTCTCTCGGGAGCCTACATTGACACCCGCATTCAGTCAAGTCGAGCCCTTCAAATGCGCGATAACACCGCGCTCTGAACGCGTGAAGGACATGATCTTATCTTTAACCAAGTGATGCTACTTGATATTGTGCTGACCAGACAATGGTTGTTTACCATAGTGTAGTAGATGCTCAGAGCAAATATGTAATTGTAATAGAACGATATCGTTGGATCTCTTCAATTACCCATTGATGCTTTCAAGATGATATGTGACTCGCTGTAGACCTGCGGTCCGCCATTGACAGTTGAGGACTTTCCGCCCTTGTCTTCTGAGCCGAAAGGGTAATTGCCTTTCGAAGGATAGTTCAGTTCCTTGAGGGTTCGACCTACCCGTATATGGTAATAAATTTAGCTGCGAAGTTTGAGTAACTTATTCTCCCATTGCGTCGGATCCACTAGGCCTGGAGCGCGTCAAAACCACCAAGTCCCTTCAGGTCCCTTCCCTGCCGCGAGCCGAAGGCTATGCTATTGTTGTACCTTCAGGTCAACTGCCAGTGGTATTTATGGACATGTACGTAGTGATGTCCGCCATGACTCATGTGCCGGTCATTGACCGGAATATCACTGATAACAGATCACCGTACACTCCCTAGCCAACGTGTGTTAAACTGTGTAGTGAGTTTGAAGAATGTCGGTTTCCCGTTGGTAAATGGTCAGGCCAGCGAGGACCAGCAACGAGTACGGAAGACGGCATGTAAACGGGTTAACTCAGGTGGGCTTGGAGTGTCGAGTGCCCTGTTACAACTCGATGAGATCTGGTGAACCGGACTAATCGTTTTGGGATCAGGAACTGAACTAGCGAGTCAAAGTTTGATTGGTGTTATTCGATCCGTACGTATATGCCAAATCGAGTAATTTCCCGACTGTGGCCGCGCGCCCGTGGCTGTGGCGCTGGTGATGGCAAATATGCGTCCTCGCCGTCGTTGACAGCGAGCTCGACTTTTTAATAGAATAGGTTTTTGAGCTTGGGTAAAGGTCAGAAAAATGGGGATTTGGCAATGATGTATATAAACAGTCATGACCTACTTGCACACTGCCCTAATATTGTGGCAAGACCCATATGATACAATGGGTGCTCATTTGCGGCTACACTATTGACGGGAACTTCTAGCAGTCACTATTTGTATATGTCATTGCAATTTGGGATTTTTTTCTGATTTTTCTCGAGCACAGCAACCAGTTATACTGAAAAGTCGAGCTCGCTGTCAACAACGGCGAGCGCGCATATTTGCCGTCACCGGGAACGGCAGCGACGGCCACGGGCGCGCGGTTACGGCCAGAAAGTTACTCAATGTGTCATTTACGTACGGACAGGCATCCACTAAACCGAGCCAAGTTAGCACGAGCTTAGCGAGATCCGATCGAGTTGTAACAGGGCACCGTGCACTCGTGGGCTTGCTGACAGAGTAGAGATCGAACGTAATAGAAGCTGTGGGTCCGAGGTGATTGAGAGGTTTCAAGTCATTACGGCCTTATAACCCTATCCGAAGCCTTCATGTACACAAGGGTACACACTGGTACACAGAAGCAATTCAGAGGTTGAGCATTTGATTGATACCGACTTAACTCATAGTATCTTGACACCTCAAGGCTCCCAAAACAGGGGCTACCACCTCACCTTACCTCGATCCTCCTCGATCTCACCTCGGCGACAACATAACTTAAGTCTTGGGGGTTTGGGGTTAAAACTTACATATCCCGACTCAAAAGATATCAATTCACTCGACTGTCGGATCACCATTCCTCTTATTAACATGGCTAGATTTCTCGCAGACAATCTGCGTAGTGGCTGCGACTTGATGGCCACGTTCTACACTCTCGATGACTATACCGACCTCTGCACATGTTTCACGCAAGACACGACGAGGTGACGCCCTACGCGTCGGCTCAGACAACTGCCAGTGCCTGACGCGCCAACGGCGCCAGCGTTGAATTCGTGACCGAGACGGGGGGCACAGGACACGTGGACACCATGCTTGCGATGTTGAATAGTGCGACGGAGTGGCTGGACCTGCGCCTCAATGGCACGGCGCCGGCTGCGGGGTGCTCGAAGGTGTCGTACTTTGAGCCGGGGAATCCGCTGAAGAGGGAAGAAGCGGACGGCGCCAATGCTACTCGTACGGCGCTGGCGACTCCTTGATTACCGGGAACATGATGGCCCTGAGAGCGGCTGGGCAGGCAATTCCTAGCTTGTGGTCGTACTCGTCATGGAAATTGTAAGGGAGAGATTCAACGCCATGTTAGAGATTTAGAGGGATGCGGGAAGCAGCCGCGCCATACTTATTACATATTTACGCACAGTCCTATTCTGCGCAACCCAGTTTCGTGGTACAACGCATACTGAGCTCTTGCTGTCATTACAGAATTGCCTTTCCATCCACTCACACTAATAATCATATTACTCCTTGATTAAAGCACCAGTCTCGTTTGGTTGGCAGTCCGCAAGTCGTCAGCGTCCGGACATCTAATCGTCGTCGTCGGCTGGACTTAGATAGAGCCTTTATACTAACTTTAATCATATCGAGCTCATCCAAAGCTCAATACAGTCGAAACCGTGATAAGCCATACCCCTCGGGACATCCGTTGCTATGGGGTATGCAGGTTATGGGTATGCAGGTCAGTTTGTGCCTACTTCGAGGGTTTGGTAACTGCGGTTTACTATGGGGTATCACGGGTTATGGGTTAGGGTGGGTATGGGTTATCACGGTTTCGACTGTAGATGAACATTCATCGAACTCGAGTGTCCGGTACGGGCGCTTAGCCAGATAAGTAGCGTTCCATGAGTTCCATGCCACATCAGTTTTGAAGCTCTCCTGATGCCCCCCTGCTGCCCTGTCGCCACGCATGCATCGGTAGTTACCATTAATTATGTACCACTTACGCCAGTCTAGGGCGAGCTGTTGGATTGAGGGAACAGCAGTATCAAGCCGACACGATTCGAGATCCTGCGAGAAACAACTTACAAGGTTGGCTATCTGAACATACATGTCGTCATTAGTGTGCGAGGTGTGCGGCGACTTGGAACTGAGCAGTGAACGGTCGATACACTACATTTTGACTGGAGGACTGACTTATTCGCCCAGCAATCGCGAGTTCGACTTTCCAAACACGTGGGACTGCGCGTTCGGCCCGGGGTTGCCTCCGACTCTCGAGTGGAACTGGACACAAACCCTAACCCTAATCCGAGTATTGCTGACTGATCCGTCGCCGAGCTGTGATTACGCATCCTTCGCCATCTTATACTTATAAAGCTCACCGCCTCCACCGAAATAGTAAGACTGAACCATCGCACAAGTACATGCCAGAACCAATCACAGCTATCACAGCGAGCCACCGAGGCGTGGCCTTAACCCATTGGCGCGTACGCCCAGACAGCACGCTTGGCCCTCACTCTACGCCCAGCTAGAGCAACTCAACGGGGTAAAGCCCCCGCTCGCTGCAGAAGCTGCTGTACAAAGGCAAGTAGGGCGGCCAGAAGAGTGACGCGGCTCTATCGACGGCAGAAATAAACAATGGGCTCAAGACCCAGTAAACATGGGATCCACCCAACACTGGGAGCTGATCGGGGGACTCCATGCAGCAGACACGGAGTCAGCAGAGCGATAAATAACAACCTGCGGGACAGGACTATAAAGGGCCCAACAAAGGACTTACGTGGCGCAATTTTCGATCAGGCCCGAACAGGTGGATGAGTAGGGCGGCCACTGAATCCGAGACTCGGGGGCAGAGCGTTCGTAGCCATATGTGTATGGCTACGTATACATATGTTCTAGCAGTCTGACTTTCTGCAATCGCGAGTTCGAC
>KV417581.1:108890-170638 GCA_001630335.1 Athelia psychrophila
GTGGGCTTGCTGACAGAGTAGAGATCGAACGTAATAGAAGCTGTGGGTCCGAGGTGATTGAGAGGTTTCAAGTCATTACGGCCTTATAACCCTATCCGAAGCCTTCATGTACACAAGGGTACACACTGGTACACAGAAGCAATTCAGAGGTTGAGCATTTGATTGATACCGACTTAACTCATAGTATCTTGACACCTCAAGGCTCCCAAAACAGGGGCTACCACCTCACCTTACCTCGATCCTCCTCGATCTCACCTCGGCGACAACATAACTTAAGTCTTGGGGGTTTGGGGTTAAAACTTACATATCCCGACTCAAAAGATATCAATTCACTCGACTGTCGGATCACCATTCCTCTTATTAACATGGCTAGATTTCTCGCAGACAATCTGCGTAGTGGCTGCGACTTGATGGCCACGTTCTACACTCTCGATGACTATACCGACCTCTGCACATGTTTCACGCAAGACACGACGAGGTGACGCCCTACGCGTCGGCTCAGACAACCGCCAGTGCCTGGTGCGCCAACGGCGCCAGCGTTGAATTCGTGACCGAGACGGGGGGCACAGGACACGTGGACACCATGCTTGCGATGTTGAATAGTGCGACGGAGTGGCTGGACCTGCGCCTCAATGGTACGGCGCCGGCTGCGGGGTGCTCGATGGCAAGGTGTCGTACTTTGAGCCGGGGAATCCGCTGAAGAGGGAAGAAGCGGACGGCGCCAATGCTACTCGTACGGTGCTGGCGACTCCTTGATTACCGGGAACACGATGGTCCTCAGAGTGGCTGGGCAGGCAATTCCTAGCTTGTGGTCGTACTCGTCATGGAAATTGTAAGGGAGAGATTCAACGCCATGTGAGAGATTTAGAGGGATGCGGGAAGCAGCCGCGCCATACTTATTACATATTTACGCAGTCCTATTCAGCGCAACCCAGTTTCGTGGTACAACGCATACTGAGCTCTTGCTGTCATTACAGAATTGCCTTTCCATCCACTCACACTAATAATTATATTACTCCTTGATTAAAGCACCAGTCTCGTTTGGTTGGCAGTCCGCTAGTCGTCAGCGTCCGGACATCTAATCGTCGTCGTCGGCTGGACTTAGATAGGGCCTTTATACTGACTTTAGTCATATCGAGCTCATCCAAAGCTCAATACAGTCGAAACCGTGATAAGCCATACCCCTCGGGACATCCGTTGAGCTATGGGGTATGACAGGTTATGGGGTATGGCAGGTCAGTTTGTGCCTACTTCGAGGGTTTGGTAACTGCGGTTTACTATGGGGTATCACGGGTTATGGGTTAGGGTGGGTATGGGTTATCACGGTTTCGACTGTAGATGAACATTCATCGAACTCGAGTGTCCGGTACGGGCGCTTAGCCAGATAAGTGGCTTTCCATGAGTTCCATGCCACATCAGTTTTGAAGCTCTCCTGATGCCCCCCTGCTGCTCTGTCGCCATGCATATCGGTAGTTACCATTAATTATGTACCACTTACGCCAGTCTAGGACGAGCTGTTGGATTGAGGGAGCAGCAGTATCAAGCCGACACGATTCGAGATCCTGCGAGAAACAACTTACAAGGTTGGCTATCTGAACATACATGTCGTCATTAGTGTGCGAGGTGTGCGGAGACTTGGAAATGAACAGTGAACGGTCGATACACTACATTTTGACTGGAGGACTGACTTATTCGCCCAGCAATCGCGAGTTCGACTTTCCAAACACGTGGGACTGCGCGTTCGGCCCGGGGTTGCCTCCGACTCTCGAGTGGAACTGGACACAAACCCTAACCCTAATCCGAGTATTGCTGACTGATCCGTCGCCGAGCTGTGATTACGCATCCTTCGCCATCTTATACTTATAAAGCTCACCGCCTCCACCGAAATCGTAGGACTGAACCATCGCCAAGACATGCCAGAACCACTCACATCTTTCACAGTGAGCCACCGAGGCGTGGCCTACCCATTGTCGCTACTCCCAGACAGCACGCTTGCGTCACTCTACGCCCAGCTCGAGGAACTCACCGGGGTGCCCCCGCCGCTGCAGAAGCTGCTGTACAAGGGCAAGCGGGCGGCAGACGAGGACGCGGCTCTATCGGCGGCAGGTATCAAGAATGGGCTGAAGATCCAGATGCTGGGATCCACCCAACAGGAGATCGGGGGACTCCATGCAGCGGAGACGGAGCAGCAGAGGATAAATCGCATCCTGCGGGACAGAGCTTTGAAGGGCCCAACAAAGGTCTGTCATATCATATTGTCTCTTGAATGCCCCGGCCGTGCTCACGAGCCTTGACAGCTGCGATCCACCGGCTCCTCCAGCAGCGGGGCACTCAGCTACCGCTTCCACGCCATCCAACCCCTCCAGCACCTTCCGAACCCATCCTCTGCGCTTGCCATGCTTACGCGCCTATCCAACGACCCTGCCATTCGCCACATAATGCAGACGCACAAGTTTTCTGTCGGGCTTCTCACCGAGCTCGCCCCCCACGAGCATCCGGAGCTGTTGGGCCTGAACGTGAATGCCGGACAAGAGATCAAGCTGCGCATACGGACGAATGCCTACGACGGCTTCCGTCTGTACAGGGACATCCGCATGGTCCTGTGCCACGAGCTAGCCCACAATGTCTGGGGCGACCACGACGACGACGTACGTCCTGCCTCCTGTACCGTATTGACCACAAGCTGCCCTTGTGCTGATATCGGCCTTTCGCAGTTCAAGGAGCTCAACTCGAAGCTTAACAAGGCGGTCATCGAATTCGAGCGTGCCAGTGCTGCCGGAACGCACACCCTCATGGGCGACGTCGCGGTGTATGAGCCGCCCGCCGAGCTGGAGGCAGCGGCCCGCGCGAATGTGCTTGGGGGCAGCGACCCTTCCCGCTTGTATCTCAACGAAAGCATGGAAGAGCGGAGGGCGAGGGTGCTGAATGCGACTATGAACAGGCTGCGCAAGGCAGAGGAAGAGGTGGAGACAAGTTGCGGAACTGCCGGGCCCGCAGCTGGCGGCGATGCCACCAGCCCTTCCACATAGCTGACACCACTCTCCGTTCAATAGCTTATATGCATATGTAATGTTTTATCTAATTGGACATAATGATCGTGTACATCAACAGGCAGAAAGCTGGGGAACATAGTAATACTAATAGGAAGTGTTTATGCCGCAATCACTGCACGGGTCTCGCTCGCAAGAATGCTGCAAAGTAGGCTTTCGCATCCTGGACGGCCCCAAAGGGAAACACCAAACCGACATATCCATCCGGCCGCACCACCACCACGGCCCCCTCACTCCCAATGCCAAAATTCTCGTATGCGTGCCCCCCCTGCCTGCCCAGCATGTCGACATCATCGACGAATACTCTTCGTGGGCACGACCCATGAGCATTGAGAAGCCATCCCAGAAATGGAAAAGAACTCACTTGGACCAGTGGCTGCGCAGGAGCGCGGGGACATCCGCGTAACCCACGTCCTCCTTCTTCCCCGAGCTGATCGCCAGGACGTCGAACGTCCCCTCCACCGCCCCGCCCGCGCCGAACAGGGCGAGGACGCCGTGCAGCTCCCCCGCGAGCCGCTCCACGCGCGCGCGCTGTGCGGGCTGCGTGGTGTCCCCGGCGAAGACGAGGATCTTGAAGCGCGCGTCCGCCGGGAGGAGGTCCTGCAGCTCGTAGGGGCGCGCGTCGGCGGCGCGGAGGAGCATCTGCGGCGGCATGCGCTGGCCGACGGTGATGTGCTGTGCGGCGGCCTGGTGCGTGGAGTCGACGATGGCCGAGTCGGCGTAGTGGATGCCTATGCCGCTGGTGAATGCGCCGAACGTCTTGAATGCGCTGTGTATTTTGAATTTGGATCCCGGTAAGTCAGCGGATGAGTCGGGGGGGATGATAAATTTCAAACACACGCACCCGAAGAACTCTTCGTGCGACACGCCCTCGGTGTCGTTCTCGTGGCTGCGCGGTTTTCGCGAGAACAGCGCGGAGAACTCGCGGTCGAAGCTGATTAGGTCTTGCGCGAACTTCCTGCGCTCCAGCTCGTACTGCGAAACACGTCGCGTATCAAGATTCAACATGCAGATATTGATATTTGTGAAAGAGAACGCAGGCGGCTCACAGTTTTCAGCAGGGACATATCCGCCGTCCCCCTCAGGACCTGTGCCAGCTTCCAAACTAGATTGCATCAGCTTCCCGCCACATATGCATACGCATCCAGCGCTGAGTAAATGCGGTTCGTACCAAGGTTGTGGCTGTCGGACATCGACGCATTCATCCCCTGCCCGGCCTTGGGCGAGTGCGTGTGGCACGCATCTCCCGCGATGAATACCCGCTCGTTGGCAGAGAATTGCGACGCCACTCTTTGTCCGACTGTATCATGCATCACCGTCAGCCCCCACATCAGTGCCCGTAGATGCTGGTCTAGCCACAAAATATACGCACTGATGTATATCGTGGACCACTCGAACTCTTTCGGCGTGGCGATCGTGTACGGATGCAAGGACCGACGCGCAACCTGTGAATTAAAATCGACAGCAGCAACTCAGCACGCATACGAAAAGCCCCAAGCAATCACGCAATCACGAACCTCGAGAATCTCGCTGGGCCCCATCTTCGTGGGATCTACGCGCCCGGTCGCCGGGTCGACGACATCCGTGTCGGAGAGCTGCACGTACAGGCGTATGCCGTCGCCCTCGCGCGGGATGATCATGCACGAGCCGTTGGCGGAGTGGATCGCGCACCGGCTCCGCACGTCGGGGAAGTCGGTCTCGGGGACGAGGTCGAGCACGCCCCATATGTACTCCGTCTGCGCGCCTTCCATGGCGATGCCGAGCGACTTGCGGACCCACGAGTGCGCGCCTGGTCGGAGATGAGAGATGAGAGATGAGATGTGCCTGACTGGGCACCGGTAAGGGGCACGTACCATCCGCGCCCACTACGAATTTGGCGTGTATCGTCTCCGTCTCTGCGTCGCCTTGTGTGGCATTGCTATCCAGATGCTGCAGCACCACCTTTGAATTTATCGGTGGTCAATAGGTGTCATAGATGAGACTGCTGCTTTGGCGAGGACAGCACATACATGAACAGGATACGCGCTGGGATCGTTCAGCTCTGCGGCATCTTTGGACAGCTGCATGGACACGGGCACCGTCTGCCGCTCCACCACGAGCCCAAGCGGCTGCATGGCATCGATGAAGATGTCCTCGATAGCGCCCTGGTGTAGTGTGGCCTATACAGCATGTGTTAGTACTAGAGCAATATATTTCTAATGCATACGCGGGTACGGCCAGCTGAAGGGGAGGGGAGGGGAGGAGAGGAAATCTACCTCGAACGGATATCGTGCCGTGGGGGCTGTCACGTCGGGTATGCGAGCGACTCTCTGTATCGTATCGACGAAAGTAGGGATCAGTACCTAATGAGCTTGAATTTTGCATTTTGGTTTTCAAAATCACGAACCTCGACGCCGCCATTCGGACCGGGGTGGTAGAACGCCTGAATTCGAACGCGCAATGGTAGTAGTTAGTCATAAGTTGTAGTATGCATACATTTAAATGGTGGGTCAGTGAATAGTGACTAGTGACTCACCACCCTGTGCAACTGACACGCCTCGCGCAGGAGCCTCTCGGCTAGACCGTAGCTCTGGGCCCGGGATTAATATTAGTACAGAGAAGCAGGCTGATCTGGTAGTATCCGATGCGCACCTGCAGCACCTCGATGGTCCGCGGTTGTATCCCATCCGCCTGGCCGGCTGCGATTTTGTCGGCTCTTGATTCAATTTAGTCAGAAAGTCAGATTGGGCGCATGCACTGTGGCGGATTATGGGTACCTCTTCTCGACTATGCGCACGTTGACGCCTGCTTTGGCCAGTCCGTACGCGCACATCAGGCCAGCGGGACCGGCACCGACGACGAGCACGTCGACGCTGGATTCATTTGCGGGGTGGGACATGTGATGGTTTGAGTTGTTGTGGGAATGGGAGATGGGAGATGTGGGTTTGAACGTCGGTAGCTGGCCAAAGACACTTGATATTTATACACCAGCTGTAGGGACGTCACGATCGCGTCACGAGCGTACTTTGGAAGCTTACTCTCCGAAATGCACGACATATCCTCGAGAAAGGTGGTCCGTACATGGCAAAGTTGACATATATGGACCAACGATCCCTCGAGAAACATGAGGCAGTCGGCATCAGAGGTGAAAAGGCCCCATAATGTAGTTGAGGATGCCACGGCTGTCCGAACAAAGACCCCAAAGAGAGATATTGTTCAGATTGCATGATTCATCAGCCAACGAGTGCCCTAACAGAGATATTGTTCATGATTCGGTCATCGAGTGCCAGCAACAAGTTCGTAATGAGTCTTTGAAATTTGATTCTGAAGGTTGAGGTAAACACAATCCTCACGTGACCGCTTAGGACCGACGTCATGATGAAAACATTGAGATGGTCTCCTCTGAGTCTCTGCGCATACCTCTCTGCTCCTCTCGGTCCTGTCAAGTCCCTTCTGCTGCGCTACGACTTGCGCTACGGTCTTGCGGCCAATTTCTGGCTAATATATCATCTACCTGAATGTCAGGAGTGCTTCTTACTGCCATACATTGCCAATCCTGGGATGAAGCTTCGCATCGATATCGTCCAATCACCCAGCTCGTCTTGGGCAGCCTACTGAAATTGCACACGACAGGCGATCGAAAAAACTGACATATATGGGCCAACGACCTCTCGCTAGCATAAGGCAGTCGGGGTTGGGGGGTGTCCAATCTTCAGAGTCGGGCAAGGACAACATTGCCATCATTGTCCTCAAAGACAGCCCGAAAAGAAACGTTGTTCAGATTGCAATTAGATTGCAATTGCATGATTTATCAGTCAACGAGTGTAAGGAATGAGCAACAATGATAATGTACTCGAGTTCTGTGTGAAGATAGTGTGAAGAGTAAGATCAAGAAAACTGTTACTCGCTCAGGCATCCGAAGAGATTCGGAAGGGCTGTGAAGGGGAGTCAGGAGACTCCTACTTAGGGCCTGCGCTTGTGATGTGACCAAGTATAGAGTTATTAATGGCCTCGCACGCCGACATGCATTTGCCTGCCACAACCCTGATATCTTGCTGATAATAATATCGACCCAAGGAGGTTTTCAGCGGGGCAGTCGGTGATTTCGCTTACAGGTGCAGTTTTTCATCTCATTCTCGGTATGACAGCAAAGTGCGAGTTGGTAGACAATCTCACGTTTGGGGTTTTTTGGGTCACCTCAAGGTCACCTGCCCGATATGTGCTCAGCAACACTGACACAGCACAGCACAGCTCCCACCACTTTTGTGCCATCTTGCTCATGAGCCGCCATAGACACAATGAGATATTTTTGAGCAAGATGTATATATATTCCCATTACCCGCAGACATAACAGAATGTGAAAGGTACTTAGTATTGCAGGGACAAGAGGATAGAGCTCGAGGTACAGCAGGATCGTTACGGAGCGAAGACGGAATGGTGGGAGCTGTGCTGTGCTGTGTCGGTATTACTGCGCACATATCGGGCAGGTGACCCCCCAAAAAAACCCTCAAACGCGAGATTGTCTACCAACCAACTACCAACTCGCACTTTGCTGCAAGCTGCTTAACACCACAGTATGTGAATATAGGAGCTGTGGCTGTTATGGCTAGTCCTTACTAGCCGATACCCTCTTTGCATGCACACCTCGGAACTATTTTTACAACCTAGGAACCTCTCACTTCTGGATCGAGGTTTCGTCCAAGCCAATGAACTTCTGTTGATCCTCTGGACATTCTTCGTGGATCGTATTGACAACTCTCTTTTGGGAATGGTCTGCTCGAACTGATTATCATGTCACCTCCGGCCTAACTTTATTGGCACTAGTAGACGCTCGTAACGTTGCAGTTATCCGACGTCAGCAAGGTTTCACGGCCTGACCTCCATACTGCTCCATTACAGCTGTTTTTCATGTCCGTTGGTCGTCACAAATAGGCAGGTAATCTGGCCCAGCTATCGCAGTGTTTATGGTTGCCGACAGTTCCAAATCTTTCGTTTTTACTCGCCGGGAGTGTGTCGACGGCTACGGGTCAATGTTATGTGTGAGTTGAGGGGTTCAATTGTGAATGTTGCATGGCTCGAAAACTGTAGGCTGCTGTAGGTGAGGCTGGGAGGCTAGGAGAAACGGTGATGGGCTACTCCATTAGGAAGCCCACTGTGAAATGGGAAACGTACCTACGGACATGAAAACAGCTGTAAAGCGGGGCGACGCTACCTAGCCGAGAGGGTGCTGAAAGGTGGGGGAGATCTTACTTACGATTCCGTCTAGGGTAAATACGCTACGTTCAACCAAAGGTTCTTCATCTTCAAGTTCCTCTTCTGATCTCAGAAGATGTTGTTCAGAACTGCACTTTTAGGCCTTGGCCTTCTCCTCTCAGCGCAAGCTGCGGTTCCCCTCGACACTCAAGCCCGCAACTACGCTGTTGATAGGTGTCACAGCCTCGGATGCCCCACTCGAGTCGTTAGCAGCGACCAGCTGGTCTATGAGACTGTATGGGGTGCAACTACCTACAGAATCCTCGCCGCAGCTCCTACTGCTGCAGTAGGTGCATCAGCTGCCAAAGGAACCCTCTCAATCACCACCGGTTTCACTATCACTTCCTCATCCACCGAACACCACTTCCCAACCTACTCTGTTGACGGCTATGAGATTTATGTCTCTGAAGGTTTCGAGACTCTCATCGACTACCAGTTGGTCTCGCCATCTAATACTGGCACTTCTGGATCGATCGTCAGCGTGCCAGCAGGCAGTCACACCATCGTTTTCCGTTACACCCGGTCCATCGAATCGGCGATCCGAGGCAGCTACCGCGTTGTGTGCTCCTCGGCTACCGAAACCATGTTCGGGTTCAAGTTCACCCATTCGGGGAGCGTGCCACGCCCTGGATATGATATTCATATCGATGAGCATAGCGGCGCCGAGGAGAACGACCTCATTGTCACCACACCCCTGGGAGACAAAACGACCCTCGAAATCGTCATCAACGGCCGAGTTGTTGCACGCACCTCCAAAGCCGCTGACCAACCTGGGTCTGAGGTCGCTGTCGTACCCCTGCCCCGTGGTCCAGGCTCCAACATCGTCATTCGTCCAGTTTATCCAGACGTTGCAGCTGGCCACGTATGGGCTGGAGATATCAGGATTGTCGCCCGGTCAGGCTCCACGAGCCGCCAGCCCTCGCCACCGTCTTTCGAAGTCATCATTACGAATTCATTCACCATCATCGAAGTCAAACGCGAGTTCCTCCTCACCCTTCCTCCCGGGTTCGACGCCGCTGGTATCGCAGGTGTTGGATATGTGTTGGAGCTACACGTCTCACCCGGATTCGACATCTTCATCGACGGTGCAGTCGTCGGCCCTGCCAAAGACGGCCAGGGTGGTATTTTCGTTCGCATCCCAGGTGGCCAGCCCAGGATCGTGATTCGCTACACGCTCGAATTCTCAGACACTCTTACCGGCTGGTATGAAATCAGGCGTGTGCAAGTAGAAACCACTCCCAAGCCTGCCCCGGAGATTCCGTCGAAGCCTGCCGAGAAGCCCGTCGCTCCTATCACTCCCACACCCTCGACTCCCGCTGCCCCAGCTGCAGCATGTACTCCATCCACGTTGAAGCCTTGGACCAAATTCAGCCATTGGAAGGCAGATTGGCTCCAAGGACCTCACGAGTTCGACACCAACTACGACTCAGACACTGAAATCACAGTTACCGGTAAGTTCTCGCCATCTATTAGTCTCCACCCTAAATTTTGACAATGATTTTCTCAGACGACAAGAACAAAACGGAGCATTTCGAAATACTCGTTGATGGCGTGAGCGTCAGCAAGGCCAATGCCTTCACGGTCGAGCGTTCAGCGCATTGCGGGACTAATGCTGATACATGTATTGAAAGAGGATGGGGTCGTGAGTATCTGACCGCTGTTCTTCACGCTTGCACAGATGGTACATTCCTTATTCCGGCTGGTCAACACAAAATCTCTATCAAATTGATCAGTAATGATCTTGATGAAGGTTGGTGGTACTTCGCCGGCCAGTACAAGTAAGCGCTATCGAGCATGTCCCACGCTGCTGGGTGACTGATATTTGCTTCGATTCATCAAGGATATCTCGCCGATGTGGAGAGCCAGCTCAACCCGCTCAACCGTCCGTGACACCGTCTGTTCCTTCAAAGCCCGCCCCAACTCCCACCGCCGCCGCCGCGGAATGCAGCGCTACAGTGGTCAAACCTTGGACGAAATTCAGCCACTGGAAGGCTGAGTGGCTCAAAGGTCCGCACCAATTCGACACCAGCTACGACTATCCAACGGAAATAACGGTTACCGATGACGAGGTAAGAACTGATACTTACACGAGAACTATTCGGCCGTTACTAAATCGTCATTTTTCTTCGCAGAACAAGACTGAACGATTTGAAGTCTTCGTCGATGGTGTCAGCGTTGGCAAGACGAATGATTTTCCGGTGGAGCGTTTGTCACACTGCGGCTCTAATGCTGACAAGTGTATCGAAAGAGGCTGGGGTCGTGAGTGTCCTTAATTCTAATGCAGTATCTATTCCGCTAACAAGAGTTTCAACAACACCAGACGGCACTTTCCCCATTCCCGCCGGTCAGCACAAGATTGGCATCAAGTTGATAGGCAACGATATCGAAGGCGGTTGGTGGTACTTTGCGGGTCAATACAAGGTTGCCCGCAGCTGCATCAAACCTGAAGCGATTAGAGACGAGCTTTAGTTGAACAAGACTGAATGCAATGAGCTCATCAAGAGATCATCTAAGTAGGACTTTGCCGGCGAGCTGCTTACACACAAGGCGCTACCTCCTGTTCCATCACCTTTTTTTGTAAAATATAATTTGTATACGCGAAATTGAAATCATCCATGCCTGGTGAATTTGAAGAATTGTGCGACTGAGTGTGAAGAACGGGAGACAGGGGCTCGATCACATGATTGCTGCTGCTTAGGGCCGGCGCCTGTGATGACAATGGCCTCTGCTGCGCTACGACTTACACTGATATCGATTACAAGGGCTGTTATACCTCCTCGTCGCCACGGCCGTCGAAGCCAATCGCTGGCCAATACCCTACCATATAATCTAACTGAATTCCAGGAGTCACCGTTTTATCCCCTTCGCCAGCTCTGGGAAGCTTCACATCGTCCAGCAGGACCTCCAGTCACCCAGCAAACACACATTTGATCATATCCACAGCCATGCACAACACGGCGCAGAGCCCACCGATCATTGCCGTCGCCGACACCAAGGCAAAAGCAAGGGAACAGGCGGCCAAGTCCGACCGGGGTGCGTCTGCACTATCCCTAGTCAAGTCCGCCCGCAACCAGACGTTAGAAGCCAGGCAGTGCGAATTGGCAGGCGATCTCAAGGGCGCGCTCGAGGCGTATATCAAGGCGGCAACACTGGCTAAATTGTGTATGGATTCGGCGGAGTTCCGTGCTGAGATTCAGCCGGGGAAGCGCGGGGTATTGTGCAATGAGTTCACGGATTTCACGCAGGTGAGTGGTATTATTTGCGTAAGAGGGAGGCCGGTGATTTGTGGACTGAGGCTGCTGTAGGTGAGGTCGGGAGGCTGGGAGAAAACAATGATCGCCTACTCCATTTGGCAGCGCCACTTGTTTGTCCCGGCAATGGACAAACAAAAAGATCACAGGACTCGATTTGCAAAATGTCCCTATCGTTTCTGAGATAGCTGTAATATCTTGCTGATATTGATCGACCCTGAGGGGGTTTCAGCGGGGCGGTCAGTGAGCCACTTCGCCAGGTGCGGTCTTTCCTCTCGTTCTCGATATTAAACTAGTTTTCTGTAGTCTCCCGGAATCGAGCTCTTTTTCCTTCATTGTAAGAGGTTGAATTCACAGGACTCATCGTCACGCGGACCGGAAGAGTTCCCACGGGGTTCAGTATACCAGTCGGTTTTCACCGACCGCCCCATTGAAATCTCCTTGTATCGACCTAAGCTGCTTAACACCACAGTACTACAGATATAGGAGCTGTGACTAGCCGATACCCCCCCCCTATCTGAATGCCAGGAGTCACCGGGCTATCGCCCTTGCCGGAAGCGTAGTTTCTCGCTTCCCGTTCATCATACCTGAATCTGCATCATACTCCTGAGTCAATCATCATTGCATGTAGACCTCGGAACCGCAATGACATCAAACTTCGCACATCTGATACAGAATAGCATCCACAGATATCTTGCTGGACCTCTGTCGAAGCCTACTGCTACCCCTAGAAACCTCCCGCTTCTGGATCGAGGTTTCGTCGAAGCAAAAATATTTCTGTTGATCCTCTGGACATTCTTCGTGGACCATGTTGACAACTCTCTGGGGATATGGTCTGCTTGAACTGATTATCATATCGCCTTCGACCTAACTTTATTGGCACTAGCAGACGCTCGGTTGATTGCTCGGTTCATGGATCCAGGGTTTGACGAATAACGTTGTGTACAATGCAGTCATCCAATATCAGCAAGGTTTCATTATCATAACCTTGCGTGATCTCCATACTGCTCCATTCAAGTGGAGCGACACTATCTGGGCGAGAGGGGTTCCGAAAGGTGGGGGAGATCTTACCTATGATTCCGTCTAGAATAAATACGCTGCGTTCAACCCAAGGTTCTTCATCAAGTTCCTCTTCTGAATCTCAGAAGATGCTGTTCAGAACTGCACTTTTTGGCCTTGGCCTTCTCCTCCCAGCGCAAGCTGCAGTCCCCCTCGACACTCTTGAAGCCCGCAACTACGCTGTTGATAGGTGTCACAGTCTCGGATGCCCCACTCGAGTCGTTGGCGGCGATCTGGTCTATGAGACTGTATGGGGTGCAACTACCCACAGAGTCTTCGTCGCAGCTCCTACTGCTGCAGTAGGTGCGGCAGCTGCCAAAGGAACCTTCTCAATCACCACCGGTTTCACTATCATTCCTTCATCCACCGAACACCACTTCCCATCCTACTCTGTTGACGGCTATGAAATCCATGTCTCTGAAGGTTTCGAGACTCTCATCAACTACCAGTTGGTCTTGCCATCTAATACTGGCACTTCTGGATCGATCGTCAGCGTGCCAGCGGGCAGTCACATCATCACTCTCCGTTACACCCGGTCCGTCGAATCGGCGATCCGAGGCAGCTACCGCGTTGTGCGCTCCTCGGCTACCGAAACCAAGTTCGGGTTCAAGCTCACCCATTCGGAGAGCGTGCCGCGCCCTGGATATGACATTCATATCGATGAGCATAGCGGCGCCGAGGAGAACGACCTCATTGTCACCACACCCCTGGGAGACAAAACGACCCTCGAAATCGTCATCAACGGCCGAGTTATTGCACGCACCTCCAAAAACGCTGACCAACCCGGGTCTGAGGTCGCTGTCGTACCCCTGCCCCGTGGTCCAGGCTTCAACATCATCATTCGTCCTGTTTATGCAGACGTCGCAGCTGGCCACGTATGGGCTGGAGACATCCGGATTGTTGCCCGGTCAGGCTCCACGAACCGCCAGCCCTCGCCATCGTCTTTCGAAGTCATCATTACGAATTCATTCACCATCATCGAAGTCAAACGCGAGTTCCTCCTCACCCTTCCTCCCGCATTCGACGCCGCTGGTATCGCAGGTGTTGGATATGTGTTGGAGCTACACGTCTCACCCGGATTCGACATCTTCATCGACGGTGCAGTCGTCGGCCCTGCCAAAGACGGCCAGGGTGGTATTTTCGTTCGCATCCCAGGTGGCCAGCCCATGATCGAGATGCGCTACACGCTTGAGTTCTCGGGCACTCTTACCGGCAAGTATGAAATCAGACGTGTGCAGGTAGAAACAACTCCCAAGCCTGCCCCGGAGATTCCATCGAAGCCTGCCGAGAAGCCCGTCGTTCCTATCCCTCCCGCACCCTCGACTCCCGCTGCCCCAGCTGCAGCATGTACTCCATCCACGTTGAAGCCTTGGACCAAGTTTAGCCATTGGAAGGCAGAGTGGCTCAAAGGACCTCACGAGTTCGACACCAACTACGACTCAGACACTGAAATCACAGTTACCGGTAAGTTCTCGCCATCTGTTAGTTTTTACTTTAAAATTCTGACAATGATTCCTCAGACGACGAGAACAAAACGGAACGTTTCGAAATACTCGTTGATGGCGTGAGCGTCGGCAAAACCAATGACTTCACGGTCGAGCGTTCAGCGCACTGTGGGGCTAATGCGGATGCATGCATCGCAAGAGGATGGGGTCGTGAGTACTATCATGCGCTCTATTGCTCAACAATCTGACCGCCCTTCTTCACGTTTGCGCAGATGGTACATTCCCTATCCCGGCTGGTCAACACAAGATCTCTATCAAATTGATCGGTAATGATATTGACGGAGGTTGGTGGTACTTCGCCGGCCAGTACAAGTAAGTGCTATCGCACAGGTCCCACGCTGTTGGTTGACTGATCTTTGCCTTGATTTATCAAGGATATCTCGCCGATGTGGAGAGCCAGCTGCACCCGCTCAACCGTCCGTGACACCGTCTGCTCCTTCAAAGCCCGCCCCAACTCCCACCGCCGCGGCCGCGGAATGCAGCGCTACAGTGGTCAAACCTTGGACGAAATTCAGCCACTGGAAGGCTGAGTGGCTGAAAGGTCCGCACCAATTCGACACCAGCTACGACTATCCAACGGAAATAACAGTTACCGATGATGAGGTAAGAACGGATTTTGCACGAGGACTATTCGACAGTTAACAAATCGTAATTGTTCTTCGCAGAACAAGACTGAACGATTTGAAGTCTTCGTCGATGGTGTCAGCGTTGGCAAGACGAATGACTTTACGGTGGAGCGTTCGTCACACTGCGGCTCTAATGCCGACAAGTGTATTGAAAGAGGCTGGGGTCGTGAGTGTCCACAATTCTAATGCAGTATCTATTCCGCTAACAAGAATTTTCAATAACACCAGACGGCACTTTCCCCATTTCGGCCGGTCAGCACAAGATTGGTATCAAGTTGATAGGCAACGATATCGACGGCGGTTGGTGGTATTTTGCGGGCCAATACAAGATTGCCCGCAGCTGCTTCAAACTTGAATTGATCAAAGACGAGCTTTAGAACGAACCTGAATGCAAGGAGTTCATCATGAGCTCATCCAAGTAGGATTTTGCCGGCAAGCTGCCCAAACACGGGCCACTATCTCCTGTTCCATCATTATTTTGTAAATATAAATTGTATACGCGAAATTGAAATTATCCATGCCTGGTGAATATGAAGAATTGTGCGACTGATTCAAATTGTGAAGAGCGGGAGACAGGGGCTCGATCACATGATTGCTGCTGCTACTTAGGGCCGGCGCCTGTGATGACAATGGCCTCCTCTGCTGCGCTACGACTTACACTGATATCTATTACAAGGGCTGCTATACCTCCTCATTGCCGCGGCCGTCGAAGCCAATCGCTGGCCAATACCCTATCATATAATCTAACTGAATGCCAGGAGTCACCGTTTTATCCCCCTCGCCAGCTCTGGGAAGCTTCGCATCGTCCACTAGGCCCTCCAATCACCCAGCAAACACACATCTGATCCTATCCACGGCCATGCACAACACTGCGCAGAACCCACCGATCATTGCCGTCGCCGACATCAAGGAAAAAGCAAGGGAACAGGCGGCCAAGGCTGCCCGGGGCGCTTCTGCACTGTCCCTAGTCAAGGCCGCCCGCAACCAGACATTAGAAGCCCGGCAGTGCGAATTAGCAGGCGATCTCAAAGGCGCGCTTGAGGCGTACATAAAGGCGGCAACACTGGCTAAATTGTGCATGGATTCGGCGGAGTTCCGTGCTGAGATTCAGCCGGGGAAGCACGGGGTATTGTACAAGGAGTTCACGGATTTCACGCAGGTGAGTGGTATTATTTGTGTAAGAGAGAGGCCGCTGATTTGCGGAACAGAACGCTGGGCTGAATCTGCAAGGCAAGGCCGAGGCGTTGGCGAGCAAGTTGGAGGAGATGGAACGGTATGTGGGCTGTTGCTGGTTCCCTGCGTGGGCGTCTCCTAAATCCTAATTTTATTCTAGGTCGAACGGGGCAGAATCATCGAAAGGCGGTGGCAGCATCGCGGACCGCATGCGCTCGCTCCAGGAGGCGGGTCTCTCCCTCAATACCACCAATCCCGTCACTAGCCCCCCCGCCACCACCAATAAACGCTTCTCGCACCAGCCTGTACCGACAACCCCCATCTCGCCCACCACCGTTCGGAACCGCTACTCCAACTCGAGCCTCTCATCTGCGTCTGCCTCCAACATAAGCTCGGCACCATCCGCATCCAGCTCGAGCGCACCGTCTCCGCACGCTCACGCCTTCGTCCCGCTCTCGAGCCTGGGTCCGCCGTCGCCCACCTCTTCGCCACCGTCGTCGCCACCTGTTCACAATCACAACTTTGACCTCACCGAGTTCGCACAGCATTTCCCATCGATTGATGAGCTTGACGAGGTCAGCGCCAACGTCAGCATACACAAACCCAAACCAAACACCAGACGGGATAGCATTAGCACCAGACGGGATAGCATCAGCACCAGACGCGAGAGCACCAGCACCAGCACCAGCACCATCATCCACCCCCACCCAAGCGCAATCGACACCACCCCCACTACTCACATCAACACGGGCAGAGATGGCAGGCGCGATGGCAACCTTTTCGCTGGTAGGCCCTTCAACTTCCCGATCCTCCCCGTCGACCCCGGCCCCGGGCGTCCGTCGAGCACACCCAACACACCCACACTTAACTCGTTTGCGAGTCGGCCCGTGTCACCTGCCCCCATCCCCCCTACCCGTGCCGAAATCCCGTTCATTCATGCAGCGGGTCAGGAGAGGGAGAGGCCAATCCCCCCACCTATAATTCCTTCCGCGCGACCATCAAGCCCGTTTGCGCGACCGTCGAGTCCGTTCGCGTCAAGCTCGTCGAGGCCGCACACGCCCATCTTGCGCAGACCCTCTGGGCTCGGGCTGAGCTCGCCGACTGCGGCGATGCCTTCGCCTCCCTCGCTACCTCCCAGCTCCTTACCCCCACAGGAATATGTATATGAACCCACTGCCGCCCCTGCCCCCGACTCCGACTTTGACGAACTCTCTGATGATGATGAAGCGCACGACCCTGTAACATCATCCATCTTTCCCCGCGCCCTGCGTGCACTGCTGCGCCGTCGAGGGTACAAAGTGCTCCTCCTCGACGTGCGCACACGCGCCGCATTTGACGTGGGGCACGTGAAGGCGGATGCGGTGGTCTGTGTGGAGGAGAGTGTGCTTTTGAGGGGCACGTGAGTCCTTTCCTTGCGTTCCCATTCTCTTCGTTGTGCTGATTAATGCCGTCCCGATGTGCAGGGTAACGGGCCAGACAATCGAAGACTCGCTGGCTGTTGCGCCGCGGCACGAGTGGGCGCTCTTCACGAACCGCGAGAAGTTCGACCTCGTTGTGCTGTACGACAACGCATCCGAGGCCTTCGGGCCGGCCGGTTCTCCCTTGGCCGCCCTCGTAAAGGCGATATACGAGACAGAGTTTAGGAAGATGCTGAAGAAGTCGCCGGTGCAGCTGGTGGGCGGCTTTGAGGCTTGGAAGAAGGAGTTTGGTAGGGAGGGGGTCGAGGGGGGAGAAGGGGGCGATGAGAGAAAGGGGGTGGATGCGGAGGCTGAGAGAGCGGGAGCGGGCGGAGAGCATAGGAAGCCGCCGCCACCGCCGCCGCCGAAGCCACTGCAGCAGCCTATTGCAATGCCCAAGCCCACACCCATCTTGGAGCCGCCGTCGCGGTACTGGACGCCGCCCAGTCACGCGCCACAGGATTCCGGCAACGTCCGACACTCTCTCCCGCCTCGCTCTGAGCCGGGCTATGTCAACGGGCACGTCACGGGCCCCGGTGTGCTTCGCCGCCCGCTCACACACAAGCCGTCGTCGATATCCTTGTCGATGTCCCTGTCCTCATCCAGCGCAAGCTCTATACCCCCCACGCCGATTCAATACCCCCAATTCCCCAAGGCATCCTCCCCCTCCGCGTCTGGCCCCTCTGCGTACTCGACGCACGCGCACAGCCTCGTGTCGCCGCCCCCACAGGCGTCGATCAACCCCACCTTCTCGCGCAGGCGCAGCGACTACATCGACCCGGTGCACGAGGCGCTCTCGCGTGCGCCGATCGACTACCCCGAGCTCTCTGCGCGGAGCGTGTTAAGGCCGCCCCCGGCGGCCGCGTCGTCCGCGATGGAGCGGCAGGACAACCGGCCGCGGATTATGCAGGATTCTTCCTCTCTTGCCCACCCGAGCAGCGGGCCTGGACCAGGGCCGGCGCCGCCAACAATCAAGAGCGATTATCCGGTTACTTATTGGAGCGACACGCAGATCGGCACGTCGGGGTTGAAGAATCTGGGAAATACATGTTATATGAATGCGACGATCCAGTGTTTGAGTGCTACGGTGCCGTTCGCGCGGTTCTTCACTGGTGGGTAGTATTCTGCGAGGTTTCGTGTTCTTTGCTGACTTGGATTAGACGGTCGGTGGAAGAGTGCGGTAAACATGGTCAATCCCATGGGTACCAAAGGAAACCTCGCACACGCGTTTGCCGATATAGTGCACGAAATGTGGCAAGGAGAGCTCCCGTATCTCTCTCCTTACACTTTCCGAGTATGTTCATTCCTACCTTCCACCTTGATTTCACTAATTTAACTTTTATCCTTTTCAGCGGTCATTAACAGCACACGCGTCTCAATTTGGAGGCTCTGACCAGCATGACTCGCAAGAGTTCCTGAGTTTCCTGTTGGATGGTTTACACGAGGATCTCAACCGTATCCTGCATAAGCCCACATGGCAGCCATCTGCAGAGGAGGAAGCCGAACTCGAGCGACTGCCACAGCAAATCGCGAGCGACCAACAATGGCAGATCTACAGAATGCGCAACGACAGCTTGATAGTGGATTTTTTCCAGGGCCAGTTCCGCAATAGGCTCGAGTGTCTGACGTGCCACAAGGTATGCACCACGCGCAATATGTACACGGGTATTGGCTGACTTCTGAATTAGACATCCACGACATACAACAGTTTCATGTATTTGACCTTGCCGGTGCCCAGCGGCCGGAACATGTCCAAGGTCTCTCTCACGCAGTGTTTGGATGCATTCGTCAAGTCGGAGGTCATGGAAAAGACCGATGCATGGCATTGTCCTAATTGCAAAACTCTCCGTAGGGCAACAAAGCAGTTGTCCCTCTCGCGCTTGCCTCCTGTCCTTCTTATCCACCTCAAACGGTTCTCTGTGCAGGGACCATTCACGGACAAGCTTGAAACACTCGTTGATTTCCCGCTCCGATCACTGGATCTCACAAACTATATGCCTGCGCCATTGCCCCCTGGCATAGACAAGTCTCAACTCAATGGCGGCAACCGATTATCTTCTAGCGATCCAAGAGCACAGGTCCCTCCATACAAGTATGACCTGTATGGTGTCACTAATCACAGCGGTAACTTGAGCAATGGTCACTGTACGTCGAGACCACCTTATTCACATTAGAAACATACTCATGACTTTGCAGATACCGCTTTCATCGCGTCCCGCGGTGGATGGCTGTATTGCGACGATAGCCGTGTGCAGCCAACTGAGGCAAGCGAAGTAGTGGTAAGGGAATTGCGTGATTTTTGTCCAATGATTCTAATGATTACTTGCAGGGCCGTCGCGCATATGTGCTTTTCTACAAAAGGACCAAATCATAGACCATCTATTAACCCGTCACACATTTAGTATCAGTTAGTTATTGTACTGGTGTCCTTGCTATCATCTGTATTCCTCCATCTCGTTCAAAGGGACCGCATGTAATTTAATACTCATAAGTGTTGCGAGTTATGTCATTATCATTGGTTCTGCGACCATGGGCTCAGAGATGGCTGGCTCGACTGCAGGAACGAGGGGTGCGGTAGTGAAGTGGCACTTGTGGCAGAGCCAGGCTGTCGCGTCTCCTTGTGCGATGAATGGGCTAGACGTCGGGGCAAGTTCGTAGAATGCTGGCGAGAACATCGTTTGGCACTGGTGGCATCGGCGGTCTGGGACCAGAGGTTCGTCTGGTGGCGAAAGTGTGCCATCGCCTCGCACACCTTGGACTAAGTCTAACCGACGAGCCTTCCTGAGCAATGCATGCGCCTGCGCAACCTTCTCCTGCTTGTACAACCTGCAATAGTGTTGAAGGGCCGACTGAGAAACAAATTAGCACGCAAGCCTGCAGAAGTCCCTATTGAAACACAAACCTCGCCCATCTCGTTTGTGCTGCAAAGGTCGTAAATGGTGTGTCGAGTAGTGTTATGTTCCTTGCAGCAAATCAAAGGCTGCATAGAACCTGATTCCCCTAGGAACGTAGTGATCGTGGTAATATCTCGACGGCTGTTTTTAACCTGCGGTAGAATGTCAGGTCATGTTTGGGATCACCTACGGTAGAGCAGAGCTACTCACTGGTTGCAGCTCAAAGCCAAACCTGTGACCGGCCTTCCATGCGCACGATGCATGGTACTCCTTGACACAGTCACTACATTTGGTGACAGCACCACCTGCCTCGTTGCATATACTGCAGCTCTGCTTGGAGGTGAGATTTAGCCACACGGACGGATGATTCACAAGCTTACAGTTAACCAGCGTTGGCGCGGAATGGTACTGATGCCCTCGGCCAAACGCAAACAGGCTGCGTCTGTGAAACTGACTTCCGGCATGAAGACAGAGCAGAGAACATGGACCCAGCCTTGGCCCTCTGTGGGCTTGCATGCGCGCAAGAAAGAGTCGGGCGAAGGCAAGATCTTTTGCGCTTTTCGGTCACCCCGAACGCGCGGACAAAGTAAGCAATCCGAGTTCTGAAAAAACATCAGAGACGTGAGATGGGCAAGCGGAACGCATACGTACCAGAGAGGCCTCGAGGGAGTCTTCATTTTGACACAGGTCGCACACCCAGGACTCTACCGCCGATGGCTCGACGACAGCACCTGCGGCAGCTGCATGGATCTTGAAATGACATTGCTTGCATTCCAATACCTTTCCAAGTGGTCCATTTTTGGAACAAGCCTGGCAGCGAATTTGAGGGGCATTGGATGGAGGAGGTGTCGACTGCAACGAGGAGGATATCGTCTGCAACCCAAAGTCAGGGGACAACACAGGTTCGGTGAGAAGGAACTCACCTTTGACCGTTTTGTGGCGGAAGCAGCTAGAGGCGTGCCCTCCCTCTTGGCCTTGCCATTGGGAAGCGATTCTTCGCGTTGGGGACGCACGTTCAGGTCGGCGTACTTCCTCCAGTTCAAGCCACAGTTATCGCACAGTATGTTGGTCGTGAGGCCCTTGGGAGCTTTCCACCAAGTCTTGGATTCTTTAGCTCTGCAAGCTGCACAGGCCGGGTTGGCTCTCGTCGGCCGCAAGTCAATGGAGCCTTCGTCATCCGAAAGAGATGCACCACGCTTCTTTATCTCTTCTCTTGTCGGATACACCATGTCCCCGAGAGGCTTCTTGTTCCGCTCTCTCAGTTTGGCGCTGTGAGGCAATCGTCAGCGAGTGGCAGAGAAATATTCAGGAGAAAGTTTACTTCTTCCAATGGCCGTAGTAGCGAACGACTTCTGGCATTGTCCGAGTACCAATCTCGTCCCTGATGGCACGTAGCTCGGCATTGTGAATGAGAATGCCATCGTCAAAGGCAGCCATTTCCTGAAGGGTCCATTGTCTGTCTGTGTACCTAGATTCATATTTTTTCCACTGCTCCTCAATCAGACAAAAATCGACGATGAACAAGCTAAAAGAACTGACCTTCTCGCCATGCATCAAGACATCCATGTTGACCGTGGCCGGCGGGCTGCCCTTCACGTAGGAATCGGTAAAGCGGTGGATGACCTCCGTCAGCCAATCGACCGCAGATTGCAGGTCTTGATTGTCCGTGAGAGCGTCTTTGCACTCTTCCACTAGAAACAGATACAAGTTTAGTTTTGAGCTCTCAGAAAAGGGATGCCAAAGAACGCACGCTCCGTCACTGTGCAAGAAACCGCGTTAATTTCGCACATCAAGCAGAAAAGTCGACTAGTAGCGTACCTTCTTGTTCAGTCATCTGGTTGATGAGGCTCATGGCCTCGACAGTACTCGGGCCACCTCTTTCCTCGGGTCCTGTAATGGACAGTTAGGGAAATGAAGTCGTGCAAATGGCGATATCCTCATACCTATGGTCTCAGCCGTCTCTGTGGGACCGTTGGCTACATTCGCTTGGAACTTGATTCCGATGCGCGATGCAGTGCGAGGATTGATCAGATCATCGGGATCTGGTGTAAATCAGCACTGGGTTTCCTAGCAAATACTCATTGAAGAATACATACCAAGGGTGTCCTCAGCGATAGTGTGCTGTCCGAAGTAGCGGAAAGGCCACATCTTGAAATGCTTGACCTCGATGGACTCCTCACGCTCAGCCTGGCCGCGGTCCTTCCGAGGGCGTCCTCTGCCTCTGGCGGCAGGGGCATTCGACTTTGGCTTCGCGGTCGGCGTCACAGGGCGCACTTCGTGGCTGTCCACCTCCTGCTCGTGCCTGCGGGAGCACGGGGCACAGGTCCACCCGTAACCGCGAGCTGGTTTGGCAAGAAGAGGGGGCTGGACACAGGCCATGTGAAAGTGATTCTTGCATCTGTCACATTTTACCGTCTCTGGACTGGATGGCCTCAGGCGGTCAGCGTGATTCTCCTGCATGTAGGGCTCAGCGTACGTTGGGCACCACTCCTCACAATGACCGCATAGGCGGATATTATCAGTGAGGTCTGGGACGACTTCTTTTTCTGTCACGACGTATTCATATCGCGAGCAAAGCACCTCCTTGATATGTTGTGGCACTGTGGGAAGATATCGGTGTCAGTATGCGCCACCCAGTAAACAAAGTTCCATTACTCACGATTTCGTACGTCGCTGGACTGAATGACTTCGAATTCCTTCTTGATATAAGGGTCGAAGAGGCGATTGAAATAAAACCTGTCAGGCCGTTTTTTCCAGCCCGACAAGTCAGTAATCTTGTCGCGATGAATGACGTGGCATTTCGCGCGGAGCTGCGAGAGGTCGGCTATTTCCGAGTATATGGCCGCCAGGAGCAAACGCGAGTCCGGGTTCGGACGGTCGGAGACGTCTGTGGGGCGATAATACCAGGCGAGGCGAGCACGGGTGTAAGTTTCTTTCCCTTTTCCTTTGCCCGTTTCGGTGCCTGCAGGTGGCAAAAACTCCATTATCCGCGCCACGGAGTAAGGAGTGCCGTCCCGCTGGGACCACCTGGGGCAGCAGTAAACATGGTCTGTACGAGAATGGTCAATTAAAGCAAGTTCGAAATGAGACGAAGCGAGGAGAAAGCTAGAATTACCGTTGACTTTGACGAGATCTTTGTTCCTGAGAGCCAGGGTGATGTTTACAGCCATACTACTATCAACTCGCGAGAAATACGGCAGTCGGGCAGCCTAAAAAGCGAAAACTTGTATAAAAAGAGGAGGTACGTGTGGAAGAGTGCTGTGAAGCGTGAGTGATATATACGGAAGCCGGGATGCGGTGAGTGGGTTGTGTGTAGGAAGCAAGTTGCAGCAGCACTTTGCGACGACCTGGTTTCCGTTTCAAACTCCGATAGCTGCTTGTTCGCCAATTCACTGGTTTCTCTGCCTCGGGCAATGCAATCGACTTTTATATCCCTCAGTCGTATGTTGACATCACTCTACCTTATGCTCAGCCTCCCCGCAGATTTTTTATGCCTAGCATTCCGAACGTAAGCGCGACTCTTTTGCAAGTTGTTGTGTCCAAAAAAGGATCACCTTTTGCTTTTGCGCCACCACACAGTTTCTGACATCTGTTGCCTTCTCCTCCTCTTGCCAACACCGTCCCAGCGGGCTCATGACTGATACACCTATTTTCTATTCTTGTCTGAGGTTCAATGGAGCTGCTTGTGCGCCGACTACGACATTGGATATAGGGGCTGTGAAGGTGGTCTATGGGGCCATATGGACTTGGTGGACAATTCAAAATGACCCAAATCGACTGTGAGATTTGGACAGCACGAATGGTCCAGATGGGAGGCAGTGGCGATGTTATTAGCAGGCTGTCCCAGACTGCCGCGGTATGTCATTATATGCTTCTGCGTTCCAGTGCGATCGATCATCACGAGCCTCGAGTCGCCCCACATCCTCCTGAGTCCCGTCATACGCGTATCTATCGTCTATCCAGACCAGGAGCTGGCTGATCATCTGCCGCCACGAAAATTTCCCCAGATATGAGTCGATACTTCCCAGGGAACCAATCGCCAAGGTCCTACTGGGGCCACCCTTGATTTTACGCATAGATAGACTCGGACTCCTCTGCATTCAATACGCACGAGGCTTCTCAACAGACTTCCATGGGGGCCCGGGGCTCACCGCATCACTTGGCGGACATGTCCCGGATTTAAATTTTGTATCATAATTTGTATACACTTGAAGCGCCGCAATAGTATCTACATGCAGCGTGTAATACACGCCTCATGTAATTGTTCTATGGTGACCTACGTACATGCGCAGTGGGCCCAGAATCAATATCAAGGCTGCCGAGGTGGCTGTACAAAATTGTGCCTTGTGCTGCAGCTGTACAAATGCCTTCTGTCACCGACCGCAGGGTTGCGAACAAATTCGACTTCGAGTCCGATCTCTCTCCGTCGAGCAATCCAGTGCCCATCCAGGCTACAAACTCGCTGGCATCATGCCCAACTGGTTGCGCCCGGTCTCAACGTCTTCTGCGGACACAGATATCGGCATGCCCCAGCTGCCCAACTTGGAGACGCGCAAGTCATCCTATGGGTCTACCAAACTGATGACGACCACTATGGAACCGCCAGACCCGCTGCTGCCAGCCCCTGTTTTGCATACCCCACGCGCGGATAATGCAGCGAATAACAGCAACCAGGCGAAGCGGAAGAAGAACGCCCGGGTCAGCGGTGGCCTCCGAGTACACTGGGCGACAATTAAACGGCGCATCGGGACAGGGACGGCGCCATCGACGTCCTCCGTCATGGCGGACAGCAGTGCGAATGGGAGCTACCACCGACGGCCACCGCCTGATGAGGGGCTCGACGAGGATGTTGATGAGGTTGTGGTCGATCGTGCGTGGTCGGAGGACATCAAAAGCTCTGTGGCTCACTCGGAGACCGGGGGCAGCCCGGAGAAGTCGGACGGGCACCATCCCCCAGGGACAAGCGTGGACCACGAGAGCATAGTGCAGCATGGGTTCTGGGGCATCTGGACACCCCTAGCCATACTGCGCTGGAGAGTCTATCCGCTCCTGATGGAGTTCTTCAGCTCTAGCTTTTTCGATCAAGATGCAGAAGCCCATTATCGCAAGGAGAACTGGTTCATGCGAAAGGTGCGTCGCGCTTCTTGGAGAGTAGTTATGCTTCCCCGTCTGATCAATCAAACCCAGTCCCTTGCCCTCTGGTCTGCCCTCTTCTTCGTCATCAACTGGGTGTTGGGCGTATCGTTCATCTCGCACACCCCCCAACTCATCGACAAAATATTCCTCTATGGCGTGGCCCCCGCCCTAACCCTGCCCATTTTCTTCTTTGTCATGTATGACTGGCCCAGGTACGTGCACGCCGATCAAGCCAACTTTCACCCGTACTGACCGCGTACAGGGACCGCTCGAACTTCTACCAAGTTTGGGTGTGCTTAGCGACATGGTGCTGGTACGCTGTACTCCGTGCTTATATATCCGCCCATCTGACCGACGTGCTGCTCACAGGTCATTCTTTAATGTCCTTTCACTCTGGCTCTGTGGTTACTATGGGTCGCATTCCTACTTCTCTTGCCAGGGCAAGGATTTCCTCGCGACGTTCTAGTGAGTCACACGCCCCATCAGAAAAAAACCCGCCAGCCTGAACTAACAACGTTCAAAAGCTATACATCTGCCTTGCAAACTATTGCAATATTCGGGCTCAAACTAAACCGTCTGCCGGCGCTCATCGGCGCAGTGATATTCTTCGGTTTGTGAGTGTCGATACCTGTAACGTTTTGTCCGGTGTGTAACTAATCGGCAAACGTTTGAAGCTCGTGTGGGGTTGTGCTGCCCTACCATATCAGCTGGTTGAGGAGTAAGTCACACTATCAATCATCGTGCTCCAGACGTGACACTGACAGCGAACCCGCAGACTTGATCAACACCATAGTATATCAGTTCTTCCTTTTATATACCCACTATATGCGAGAAAATGTGCGCATCTCGCCTCCTGCCCATACATCGCATTATCTAATATCTAGGATTACCCTTTCATTTTATTTCATTTAGGCGGAGCGGCGGCTGTATACCCTGCGCGATCAACTGAAGGTACAGTTCCGTGCTACGCAGAAAGCACAGGTCAATGAGCGCAAATCGGCGGATTCGAAGCGGCGGTTGACCTCGTACGTATTCCATGAGGTCCGTGTGCCCCTGAACACCGCTCGTGAGTCTCGCCCCCTATCTCATCACATTCAGTTCCAATTTCCAATTGGCTGTAAGAGCTGACGTTGATGTCATGTCTGCAGTGTTGGCGGTTCAGAACATGGATGCCTCGGGCACTGTCGCAAAGGGCCAGGAGATCGAGTTCAATGCGCTGGAAGGGAGTTTGAGCATGATGTCCAAGGGTGCGTGTCTACTCTATTTTCGACGATTGAACTGCAAATTGATTGCCGCATCCTATTCATGCAGTCTTGAATGATGTTCTCGATTTGTACGTGAAGCCGGCATTAACCTGGTGAAGCGAAGGGAGCTAAGCATTTTATCTCTCGCAGCAACCGAATGGACAGCGGACGATTCGAGTCCGTTTCCAAGGTCTGCCATCTCTTGTAACAATTCGCTTCCGGCGCACCTGCTCACGCACCTTCTAGCCATACGCATTCCACCAAGTGATGCGCTCCCTCTTTATCCCGCTACGCATGGCAACCAATGCGCGCCGCTTGGAGCTCGTGACTGAACTTGACCCCATGATCGATCGCATCGCGCGCCGCTCCGCGTACGACACCATGGGCGAGAGCCCCGGCGCCATCCGCGCGCACATGAAGCAGCACCCCGAAGGCGACGGGATGGTCCTGGGCGACGAGACGCGCCTCAGGCAGATCATCACCAATCTTGCTAGCAACGCGTGCAAGTTCACGCCGAGCGGGGGGAAGCTGCACATATCAACGAAACTCGTGGCGCCAGACAGAGACAGCGCCGCTAGCCTCGCGACGGATCGCACTGGCTCGTTTTCGGAGCTGAGTGATGAGAAGGTGGCCGGGACGACGTCGACGCCGTCGACGTCCAATCAGCTACACCTGCTGTCCGCGACTCACCTCAGTCAGCATAACGAGGATCATTCGAAACCGCGGACGCCGTTAGAGTGGATTGTGGTCCGGATAGAAGTCACGGACACGGGGTGTGGGATCCGTTCGAAGGACATGGCGCAGAGCAAGCTGTTCTGTGAGTTTCCTGCATGTTCCTTGGATAATAGGTCGCTGAACTGCCTATCTAGCCCCTTTCAATCAGACTGAACTGGGTAGACAACAAGGCGGGAAGGGTACGGGGCTTGGGCTGGCGCTGGTCAGGTCTATAGTGAAGCTTAGTGGCGGACGGTTAGGCGTACGTTCGAAACGAGGAGAAGGCTCGACATTCTGGGTTGAAATACGTGCGCGCCCTCCTACTCAAATATGTGAATCACTCACTGACAGTACGTTTGCCTGGCTAGCTCTGGGCGTTGGACCCAAAGCCATGGCACCACCGGAACCGCTGGAGCTTCTCATGGAGGCGACCACACCTGGCGAACTCGACGTGTACGGCAGCGCCGATCCGACAGACGCAACTGCAATGGAAGCAGCAGATGCCTCGAATGTATTCATGGCTTCGCAAGTGGTACCCACTATCCAGCGGTCACCAGCTGCCATGGAAAGTCTTATGGAGCAAGGTGCGTCTCTTCTGTTATGGCCATTGAGTTTGGGCGCTGAAACGAAAGCAATCAAGGTGGACGCGTGGAATTGATTGTGTCCAAAAATGACTCCAATTCTCCCGTCCTTACCCGAACCATCGGCGACGCATCAACGGGGACACAAGTGATGTCGCTGCCTCCCGACAGCCCACCAACGCGGCCCCCGTTAGACCTCGAGCCAGACTCGTCTGAGACAATCCGTCGACCGGTAGTAGTTCAACGTCCGACATTCGTACAACTGCCAAGCCCTCGATCATTCACGCTTGACAACGGGTTGCAGCCATCGTCATCATCAGCATCGCCCCCAACGGCCAAACCTATCTCGAGGACTGGTAGCTCTACGCCAACACCCACGTTTGAGCCTGGACTGGAAGTGCTCGTTGTCGATGACGACCCGTTGACGCGCATGCTCATGAAGCGGTTACTGTCCCGCTTGGGATGCAGCGTTTCCACAGCTGAGAACGGAGAGATCGCGCTCGAGATGGTTCTAGGCCCTGGCAACTACTGCACTCCGTCCACAAACAGCTCAGCGGGGCGCGACGGCCCGATATTAGAACAGTCGACGATTCCAACGGAATCCAAGTACCATATAATCTTTTTGGATAACCAGATGCCCGTGCTGTCAGGACTGAAAACTGTAGAGAAGCTTCGCGACTTTGGCAGAGGCGATTTCGTAGTGGGCGTAACGGGTGCGTTATATATACCTACCTTCCGATCATTCCAACAGAGCGCTGACAATATGGCGCAGGCAACGCTCTACTGGACGATCAAAATGAATACCTCGAGGCTGGAGTAGACCAGTGCGTTTCACATACCCTCGTTACCCACGCGTCATGGAGCTGATCTTCGAATCTTCACAGCGTCTTGACCAAACCGGTACTTGAGCGCAACCTCAAGAACATGCTAATTCTGGCAGATGAGCGTCGAAAACGAGCACCAGCTGTCACTGAACGGATAACGATGACGAGTATGCCATCCGCATGATTTCCGACGGGACCATACACACACAGGCCAGCTTTCTATTTAACATAACCCTGCATCTATCTACCGCATGTTCTTTCCTTTGGGCGCATTTCTTTGATTAATTATTTTTACTCCACTTACACTGTACTTCGCATATTACTATTCACACGACCGCTCTAGCTACATGCATACATACATTAACTGTTGTTTGCATACACATACAATTATGGATACCAGCTTGCCTTTGGAAATTATATATTTTGTGCAGGCAGAACACGAGCCCAAGCTCAAGTCACAGGGTCGGCAAGGGTGACAGCAGGAAGCTTTTAGCGCAGGAATGGCTTATTGACCCCGACTTTCCTGTGTACACTTGACCTTTGTTCTGCATACCTGCACCTTACGACCACCATGGCTGCAGCTACTGCCACTAAGGCCACAGATGAGTATCAACAGGACACCCCATTCCCCTCAAAATCCCCAGGACCGTCGCCCGACGCGACAGAGTCCTCAGGTGCGTATCATACTTTACTTACCCAACTCATGTCTCACCTAATTTTGGTCGAAATAATTCAGATCAGAAACTATCTAGAAAACGAGAGCGCGAACTCTCCATTGAACCCGCTACACCGAGGCCTGACATCGACGTACGTCCCAAGGATTGCCCAACTCGCCGAATTGGGTAGCCTGAGCCCGTTTACTTATCTATCTCTTTCAGGACGAAACGACCGCGTCATCTGAGGGCAGCCGTTCAGGACGACGATCTCCAAAGAAGAAAAACAGGACACAGTTGGACACCACTGAGGAGGAAGGCGCCGGCAGCTCGCGATCGCGGACACCCTCTCCACACCCCGTGCCCTCCCCCCCACATGAGGTCAAAGTTCGGCAGATCAGCCAAGGCGTTGAGGACATAGATTGTGACGACGGGACGGATGTCGTTGAGGGTGCACAGATTCCAGAGGTCGCGTCGTTCGATGGTTCTGAGGGTACCACTCCAGTGGCAGCCTCAGGCACACCATCTGCTATCGAAGGTTCAGCAGAACAGGATGCTGGGGCCGGAGACTCTACTATGCAAGACTCGGAGAAGTCTTCTGATTCTGAGGGCAACGAAGAGAAACGCTTAAAGCGCAAGCTGGCCGACCGGGCAACAAGCCATGGACCTGAGACGTCGCAAGCAATCGTGGGCAAGAAATCCGCTCGGCCAAAGGTCAATGATAACAGTCCTCGGGCCAAGAAACGAATCTCTTCCCCAGGTACACCGGAGATGGCATTGGATGCCAAGAAGCTCACACCTCCTTCCACGCCTCCAGCGCTGGATGACAAGATTTCGGAGCCTTTGAAGCGCCCAAGAGAAGATGGCGAGAAAGACGACAATCCTCGCCACACCAAGAAACCCACACCCCCGCCCGAGACGGTACCTGACCTCAAGGACTTGGTAATGACTACTCCTAAGCCGGTGAGTAGCACCGACCTGGTCTTTCGGGAAATCTTAACAAATATTCAATTACAGAGTGGCTTTATGGCATACGCCTCCACGAACTCACCATTCGCGTCTGTGAAAGGACAAAACATCTTCGGCAGCCGATCTAAACCCACATCCTTCTTCAAAGCGGTGTCGCCGTCCCCCTCGCCAGCTCCCGTCTTTGCGCAATCCTCCTTTGGCAAATCAAGCTCCCCGCCATCGATGCCTACGTCGCCTACTGCATCCAAGCGTACGGGTTTCGAGGCTTTCGCGGGCTCCGCGTCGCCGTTCGCATCGGTATCCAAACCTTCGAGCAGTGCCTTGCGCTCCAAATCACCCCCTCGCACACGTGCATCCGCGAGCAAGAACACAAGCGCATTCACATCATACGCGTCTGGAGGTGCACAGGCCTTCGCTGTGCCTGTGACAAAACGTGCCCGGGCAAGCACGCCACCGAACGAAATCCACTCGTCACGGAGCTCGCTGGAGCGCAATTCGACGCTGAGCGTGTTTGGGGGCACGGCTGTTGTGGGTGGCGATCGTGGCCAGGGCAAGAAGAGGGACGATGGGCAGCTTAGCTTTGGAGAGAAGCTGAGGGCGGGCAAAGACACTGACGAGACCGCTAGTGATGAGGAGGCGAAGCCTGAGCTGACTGCTCAAGCAGGTGTGTATACTTTCTTTCTTTTCTGATTACTGGCCTCTTGCTCACCGCATCATGTTCGCAGCTCACACGGGTGAGGAAGACGAGAACATTATGTACATGGTGCGCGCAAAGCTCTTCCACCTGAGCGACCAAAACGCATGGAAGGAGCGTGGCACCGGCACGCTGAAGCTGAATGTGCGCAAGTCGGATGGCGAGGGTGCGCGACTTGTGATGCGCAAAGAGGCCGTTTTCACGGTGCTCCTGAACGTAACTCTCTTCCATGGAATGAGCGTCTTCGTTGCGCAGGATCCGCGCTATGTGCGACTCAGCGTCATCGAGGCTGGCCAGGCCGTGCACTACAATCTCAGGGTAAGTGACGCAAGTACATCTCACATGGTTCGAGTGCTGACGGCGAGGATACAGGTTGCCAGTGCCAAGATGGGAGAAGAGCTCCTAGACGCTATAAAAGCTTACATCCCACCGCCAGCCGCTGCATGAATGGACACCGGCACGCACATCATGAATTATTCACGAGCTACGCTACGCTACAGTCCTTGCATTTCTCATGTCCTTATTTCTCTATCATCCAATCTGCCACTGCATTGATAACCCTCACCTATATACATCGCTCCCAATGCCGGAAAATAAACGTATTACTCTTGACCACTGTGTCTTGTTTATCAGTAACAGTTGGTATTGTCCGGTTGTCCCGTATTTGGCGTCGCGGGCCGTTTGTCTCGTACTGACGCTTATCGCCGACTCGTTTGATCGTGAAACCAATATTGATGTAATTTGTTTACACTTTGCAGATGGGCGGGCCGGGGCAGGCCAAGATCTACGCAACGCGGTTGCAATGAGATTGATAGGCAGCGATGATACGTTGAAGGTACATGTGTATAATTGTGTACCGTTGTGTACCGTCGTGTACACAAATCAACTTCCGCAAGGTCGGCTAATGTCGGCTTCGTTAACAAGGAGTGAAATTTGAATGTACTTCCCGGGAAATAAGAAGGTATTCAAGGGGGCGATGAGCCTTCCACTTGAATGAGCTCAAGGAAGTCCCGCTGTGGTTTGGTGGGAGGGAGAAATCAAATGGGATCCATACTGAGGTCGATTCTCACAATATAAATACATAGATAACTTATATTATAAATATCCCACATCCCGCACAGCCTTCGGAAACAAAATGCCCTGGATCAGCTGACCGCGATTGGCTTCTATTGCGATCCTCGAGGCTGCCGAGTGTTATGCTGTGTTATGGCGACGGCAAATTGACGTCAGGTTACAGCAGGTATCGTCATAATTAGTGGCACTTGAAAGAGTTCATAATATCAATGCGCTCCTCTTCCTGAGTGGGAGGAAGTGACGCAAATATTAATTGTACAAAATGTATTACAACAAAAACAGAGAAACAAGAAGAGAAACACAACATGTAAACAGTCCCTCAGTCGATGATCAAGATCATTGCACCAACGGGCTACGTATCCCATCAGTCGCGAGCCACCCTTTCCAACTCTGCGCCTGCACCGTCCAAATAGGATGCGCAAGCTGGTGCAACCTCTCCTTATACCCATTCTCCAAAGCATCCTTCCCGATGATAAAATCCAAATCCCCATCCTCCATCTTTCTCCCCTTCCCCATCGCACCTCCAAACGTCAAATCCATCCAAAGCTCTTGCAAACCCATCAAAAAATTAGGGAACATATATCCGTACTCGCCGTACCCCACGCCTTTGGCGATGGCATAGAAGGTCGGCTGGGTGGCGTGCATAAAGACCGGCTTCCAGCAGGTGAGGTGTAAGGAGAGTATATCGAGGAGGTAGAGGATTTTAGCAGTGTCCACCCGTTCCGGGGTGGATAGTTTGATGATCAGAGTACCTGAGAGGGAGATGCTGCCTAGAGCGATGATGAGCTGGGAAATGAGGAGTCTGTGGCTGGTCGAGGATGTGCGGGATTTATCTACGCGCAAGGGATGTCCGTCAAGAAGAATTAGGTCAAATGCTGACGCAGCCAATGAGGCAGGGAGGTAGTGGAGAGTCGGATCTTGGACGGTAGTCGGGCCAAGTTGGTACCTTGTAAGATCGCCAAAATTGAGTTCTAGACGAGGTTGGAGGTGTTCTTCGAGTTGGAAGGAGTGTCCTCCTTTCTCGACGTCAAGAGAAATACCGACGCCGCTGGCCTTGGGATTCTTGTCAAGGATGTAGGACGAGAACCCGCCTGGACAACATCTGCAACGACGGAAATTAATAAATTGCCAATCGAAACTTCGAAATAAACGGATAGAACAGAGACATACCCAAGATCGAGAAACTTGAGCGGTACCGTCTCTGGTATGCACTTCACAAACTCATCAATCTCCTCCAGCACTTTCTTCATCCCGCGAAACCACGCTTGTTGCGTCGCCAGATCGGGAGCATCAGACAGCTTCTTCTGGTGCGCAGTGTGGGCTAGATGCATAGGTGATTTCTGCACATATAGTGTTGGACACAAGAAATGGGAGTTGGAGTGTTCATGGACAAACCTTGGCGTTGAACCGCATCTCATTGAGACCCGTCAGCGATGTGCTGCTGAGGGCTTGTTTGGACAGGAGCATAATGATGCAATGCCACTGTTAACAACGGGGGTATTCGAGTGGGTGCGGGTATGGGGGTATAGCAAGTCGAAGATAACTTTGAGTTCCGGTCCGGGAAGGAGACCTTAAGAAGGAGAATCTAGGCGCCCGGTTGTGGCTTCCCAAAAGGCAGATAAGGCGATGTCACATAGCCTTGATACCAGTACAATGAAGGGTGGACGGAAACAGAAACGTGAAAGTGTTCTTCAAGCTGTGGAGAAGTTAGCCCAGGCGAAAGCGGAAGTGCGGTCTTTATAGCTATGTTACTGTGTGTACACTATATGGAGTACTTCTTGGACATGCCACGGTACAGTTGCCGAGGAGTACTATCATTGACACCGTCTTTCAAAATGACATAGAGTTTCAAAACGGTTTTAAAAGATTTTTCGTTGGCTGCTCCGACCACCTATTGCTCAAATAACTTCGACATATTTTTCTTACATGCTTTCTGAGCATACCCCAACTTTCTGTAGGGAAAATGGGCAAGTGGATGATGCAGTATAAAATCATTTGTAGTTGCAATCTTTGCCAAATCGCAAAATTCGGCATCATTTGCGCTCGGAAACTCCGTCCCATGGTCGTTTCGCCCCATTGAGCTGGGAATACATATAGAAGACATCTATTTAACTAACTGAGCTTGTCCGAAGATGCTGGGATGAACTGTGATTTTACAGTAAAAAATGAGAGCTCGAGACCATGCAAATGTGACAAAATGTGATCTTTATTAGCTCCGACGCCTAGTCGATCAATGGTTCCATGAGGGGCGCCACTGTGATTAATGTGTGACGATTCTTTGAAACACTATGTTTTTGGCACTCATTTCAGCGGCTTCGTTCCGACACTGCAACTACTTCGAATTATCTCCTGGCCAAAAATTCCCCGTATAGAGCAGGATCTACGCTATCCGGAAAAAAAAAAGAATCAAGAGAAAATATTGAGTGGTTGCGTAGCTATGAAAATATCTTTGCGGATTTTGAAACACTATGTCAACGATAGTATCAGCTTGGATTTCAAGTATCGATTCAGGTCCCGCATTGATTCCACGCCGAGACCCATGACACCCCCGCCTCCTCCCTCGCCGATATGCACCCGGCCCGGCCCTAAATGCTTGTCCAAACTTACCTCTGGGGGCGGGTTGAGACCATTGGCCTGCGCACGATTCCATCGGGCGATGCGGGGTATGCCCACGCAGGGCCCAAACTTGTACGTCCTAAGATACCAACATGTCAGCAGGATCAAGAGGGCTTGGAAGGCGAAGACTAACAGGTCGAAGGATCTGAGGATAGCATTAACTTTGTTCTCGTGCTCGGTATGAACTGTGATACCATCCTCGTTAGAAAAAATTAGGAGTAAAAGGGGCACATATGCTCACTTGTTGGAAGGTGCTCGTTCTGTGCACGAGCTTCTCCATATGCTTTATTCCATTTCCCAGGATTTTCGGCATGCAAGTCAATGTCAAGAACGAGGGGGTTCTTCTGCGGTGATTTACTCTTGGTTGCTGCAACCTGCGATCTCGTCCTGAGGCCTGATACGGGAGCTTCTTCGTCCTCCCAAGACGATATGTCGGGTGAATCAATCTCCTTCTCGCAGGAATCTTGATCACTATTGCTCTTGATGTCTTTGACTACCGCAACAGGCGCAGACGCCGTTCGCAGCAACGCCGTCTTTTTGGGGTCTAAACCGGTACTAGATGCCGTGCGCTTGAAGGTGGTGAAACCGAGAGTGCTTTGTTTCATAGACGCAGAGTTGGTGGAGCGAGTGCGTTTGTTCGTGGATTTAGAGGACATGGTGGTTAGGAGGCAAGTAATTAGGAACAGGGGGAGTCGCGATGTGACGGCCTTTACGGAAGAGACTTTCGCTACCGATAGCCCAACGTGGACGCCCCTAACTTTACCATGTCTCTCCTCGACCGCGCAACAAATTTCGTGTATACCAAGGCGCAGAACACTGTCCTCTCTATTCTATCTGCAGGACCTGTACCACGCCATGTTGCCTTTGTGATGGATGGGAACCGGCGCCACGCCCGTCAACACCAGAAAGATATTATCGAGGGCCATGCGGCCGGATTTCTCGCCCTGCGACGTGTAAGTCTCAATGCCTGGTTCACTCAGTTCACGGCGGCCTGATTCAAATGCACGGCAGACGCTCGAAATATGTCTCAGGCTGGGTGTCCAATGTGTCACCGTGTTTGCCTTCGCGATCCCGAACTTCAAGCGGTCAGCGAAGGAAGTGGACGACATCATGCATTTGGCAGAAGAGAAGCTGATTGAGCTATGCCAACACGAGTGAGTATCCATCCACGTCTCTCATTCCGCCCAATTGAATGAACTGGTCTTCAGGGACCTACTGCTCACGTACGGTGTCAAGCTGAACATCATCGGCAAGACAGAACTCCTCCCTCCATTCGTACAAGCGGCTATAGAGAAGGCAGAGGGGATGACACAGCATAACACCAAGTACGCTTCCTATATCTATGGTGCTGGCTTCCACTCATGGGCAGGATGTTCCAGGGCGATCCTCAATATATGCATGCCATATACATCTAGCCACGAAATCACGTCTGCCGTCGAGTCCACTATACGAGATGCCTTAGAAGCCGGGCCACAATTGTACGTTTTACATCTCATTTTCAAACACACCCTCTTTGACAGGAATGCTATAATAGTGAAATCAATGAAGAGGCGATCGAAGCGCGCCTAATGATCTCCAAAGTCGGCAGCCCTCCGCTAGATATCCTCGTTCGCACCAGTGGTGTCAAACGACTGAGCGACTTCATGCTTTGGCAGGTACGCTCCCACTTCTTACATACTGTCAACAACGAGTGCTGACTTCTTGAACAGTGTTGCGAAGATACACAGATACATCTATCAGCACCTTATTGGCCCGACTTCAGTCTCAAAGAAGTCATACCCATAGTGTTGGATTACCAGCGGAAGGTTTGGGCGGCGCAAGCGAAAGCGAAATCAGATGTGCAACTATAGCTACCTATTGTAATGTATGTGTATACGCATACTGCGCGTTCACATAGCCACCTGTATAATTTATCGCCACCACGCATAGCGTTGTGCTAATAGAGCATAATGTACTCCCAGGCTCGCATTTGATTGTTCATGGTGGGTATCGTGATTCAGTTTCTTGTACAGTACATACAGTATAGAGTTCCAGCAGCCAGAAGTGCACTCGGCACTGACTGGCGCTGCACACGGAGCAGTGTGAGCCATGACAGAGCACGACCAGCATGCTCTTGTGCCCACTGGGCGGCTGTGGTACCAGTCATCCAGCGCAGCGCTGCAGACGCTAGCTTACGTGGTACCAGCCTCAGCCTTAGGCGCATAGGCGGCCGTCAAGGTCTCTGCAAACTCAGTAAAGTCCTGCTTAGGGACTCTACCCCGCTGTCCATGCTGTTAGTAAAAATCGAGCGTCTTTCCTGAGGCGTTTCGGGAAAGGGACTACTACTCACCTTGATGGCATATACAACGAGCTCGTGCGTGCCAGCGCCGTTGCCGCCTTCGGCGGTGATAGCTTCTTTGAGGACTATGCGCAAGATGCCATCCTCAGCATCAAAGCTGCAGCGCACAGCTGGACTCATCGGCACGTTCATGGAGACTTTCCCGAGCGGCTCTCGCCGGAACACTGTCAGTCGACATCGAGGATAATTTCGGTTTATTAGCACGAAACCGGATTGATCATGAGGCCTGAGCAGGACGTACACAATCGCTGATCAGCACGTTCGGAGTGTGCGAGGCGCTTTATGTGGCCCGGCATGCCCCCCGTAAACGCCTTGTTGCCTCTTAAAATCCGGTCCTCGTGCATCAGCGCAACATCACGATTGCAGGGCCGCAATATTAATAACCCAATAGCGTACGGACCGTTTGATGAAGAGCTTCACGCCCTTGAGTTCATCCATGATTATCTCGTTCTCCTCCCCAGTAACGTCTTGAGAAAACAGGTTCAGCATCCAGTAGGGTCCCATAAGGCAGTCGGGACTCACGTGCGACAGGGGTCGTGACCCGCGTCTCGACGGCCGCCAAGGCATCGGAAGGCCCAGCTTCGGCAGGACCTACCCAATCGGGAGCTTGTCTCGGACCATTGGGGCTAGGGCTGACTGCGCTGCTGCTGCTGCTGCTAGGCGCGAAAGGACTAGGACTAGAAGTCGACGGTAGTGCTCCATCCTCTGCCTCGGCGCTGCGCCATACCGGTCGTTGAGGGGTAGTGGTGGCAAAAGACGAACGCCTCTGCGGCGAGAGCGAAGAAGCAGCAAATGGGGAGCCCGCGCCGCTTCCGGCAAACGCAGAGAATCCCCGACCTGGGACGCGTTTAGCGAAAGTCGGCGGGGGAGAGGAAGGGGGCGTGATAGGGGCGACGGGGGCGACGGGGGCGACGGGCGTCAAGTCGAGAACGGTCACCTCAGCCACGGCAGGCAGTAGCGGCCCCAGCAAATCCTGGGCTTTCTCGAGTATAAATTGGCCCTGAGATGCATCCCGGGATTTGAGCTCCGCCGCCTCAGCTTCGAGGACGAGTGGAAGGATTCCGAGCGGTTGGATATTGGGGGATGTCATGCACTGTAGTTACTTTCGTGGATTCGTGATTCATAATGGGGCGTCGGCAGGACTCACGATGTCGTCGGCGCTTTCCACGACAGGCGGAGCGATAGCAGGAGCTCGAGCAGGGAGACCATATATGACATCGGGGAATTCCTGCGTAATTGTGTAGGTTATTGATACGGAGGGGGCATGGGATCTGACTAACAATGGCTTCTTCGACGGGAGGACTTCTACTCTTCTTTCTAGGACGGGTAGATAGAGAATCATGATCGTCGACAGACTTCCTCTTGAGGGACATATGCTCCGGGTGGGCGTAATCCTGCGTAAAAACCAAGGTTCAACTCGTGTTGGTGATCTGCGACCTCGATGCATCCGTACTTTCTCGTCTTGATGGCCTAACTCCTTAGCACCTGTTCCCAAAGCCGACGCATGTTCCGCAGTGGATCTAATATATGAGCTGCTTGAGGCGGGATATTCCAGGCGGGCGTTCTTGACCGCTACGGAACGAGGAACTTACGACGAGGGATCCTGAGTCGGCGATAGCCTATGCTTGGCGTAGGCAAATCCTACGGTTGCAGCAAAGCCAGCCAGGCCACAGAAGACGAACTGGACAGACATTGTAAGATTGGCGCGAAGGATTATCAGATGAGTTTGCGCGAGCCGGTCGCGAAAAGATAAGACAATCGGAGGTGACTGTTGAGCAGAGAGGGGAAGGTCGAAGACGAGATAGATGGATTCAGGCTCTTAAGGGGACGTGCTGGGCTCCTGGCGCGTTGTTTGATCCTCGCGTCATACACGAGGTCGGATAGTTGCGTACACGTGCCTTAAGTTCCGGAATGGTGGCCCGTCCAGCACAATCGAGAAGAACTCGAGAAAAAATTGACATAACTTTGATGAGAAAGAAGACCATATAAGGTGGTGTGTTCTCTGCCATACAAGGAGGACGTGGATCCAACGATCAGGTGGTCAAGTATTGAATGGGGTTCGGCTCGGCAGTACCCTAGATAGTAGCCTGTATGCTAGAGCGATCAAAGACATCCACAATAGCTAGCTCTGTTTTCACTTTCCAGTCAGGATCGGGCTGAGAATGAGAATATAAACAAGACAGAGCTTTGGGTCCATACTCACTTGGCAATGGCATGATGCACGTTGAAAATCAGGAGGTAACAGTTATAAACGCCGAAGTTTCAACGGTAACGGCCCGGCCCGGCCGCAAGCCACGTCAGTGAGACCTGTCAGACCTCTTATAAGCAACTTCGATCTCCACTTTCCTCTATCTATTATTCATATCTGTTTCTACCATGCTCTGGCCTCAGGCTCTCGCGCTGGCTCTCGCTCTTGTACCTTCGCTGGCGTCGGCTGCGATCTTCCCGAAAAACAGTAAAGTGAAGATGCTGGACGCGACGAGCTTCCATAAAGTTATGAAGAAGAATGTGCGTATGCGTTGTAGCCTGCATGGGCCTGATCATATGCTAAATAAAACGATAGGAATCGAGCATGGTCGCGTTCGTGGCGCCCTGGTGTGGTGTAAGTTTCGAACTGCGTAGACCGTGACCTCCAGGCTCATATCACGTCTCTTGTATTATTCAGCACTGCAAGAACCTGGCACCAGAGTACAGCAAGGCCGCAGAGGGCCTGAGCCCTATGGTGCCACTTTACGCAGTGGACTGCGATGAGGAGATAAACAAACCGCTCTGCGGCGCTCAGGTATGCATCCCAGCAGCCTCCTTCAAGCCTGTTTTAAACCGGCAGGCTCTTAATCAATTAGGACGTGAAAGGCTTCCCCACAATCAAGGCAAGTATAATTTGCACATATAGAGAAGTGGACTTTGTATTTATAATGACCATAGTTCTTCCCCCGAGGCGGCCGGAAACCATCCGTGCCGTACAACGACGAGCGCAAAGCTGGTCCCATCTTCAACTATGCCTCCAAGGCCGTTCCGGACGTTGTCAAGCGCCTCTCCAAGGCCGACGACATCACCACATGGGCTGAGAAAGTAAGGCGCAGTTCCAGTTCGGTTTCCCATAGACATCCGTTGCATAGCCTAAACCGGCACGTTGTAGAAGACCGACCGACCCCGCGCGCTCCTCTTGGGCAAGGACAAGAAAGTCCCGCTCCTGTGGAAGGCGCTCGGGAACCGCTACACGCACAAGATGGAGTTCGCAACCGCGCCGGATCCCAAGGGCACGATTCTCGCTGCCCTGGGCCTCACCGTCGACGACGAGAAGAAGGGTGCCAAGGTCGTGATCTACGCGCCGGACTCTGATGAGCCCGTGCTTTACTCTGGTGCGTTCCATCCTGGCCTCAGCGATTGTGCTCGGCAGCTCATATGGGCTGGTCAGGCTTGAGCAAATACGTGCCACTGGCACAATTCTTCCGGTCTGTCATGGACGGGACCGCGGAGCTCGCGCCTGCCAAGAAGGAAGAGGCGTCTCCGGTGAGCGAGAGTGAGGAGAAGGAGCCGGAGAGCACAGTCATCACATCGCCCGATGCTGAGCCCCCCGCTGAGCCTGAGCGTCCGAAAGACGAGCTGTGATTATATGCTGGGGATGTTAAGGCGATATCAAGGTGACATATATATGCCAGTATTTATTTACCATATGTATTTCGCGATTGCGAGAGGGTTGGGAGGTATACGAGCGTTTGATAGCGCACAACAAGCGTGGTATTACGTCCGAGGATGTACATTCAACATTTCTGTACCAAACCAATACCAAACTCAACCTCCTTGCGACCACTGCTCGATCTGAGGCAACATAACTACCGTCTTCCCGATATATGTACAAAACCCACTGCACACCAATTGTCTAGGATCCGGAAACAATGTCCTATCCTACAGCGTCTCGACTCTCGAGCCCACAGGAACTTGGCAACACTCGACAAGCAGGATCAGCTTAAACAGCTAGTTTGTTGTGTTCACAACTCCATTGATCCACAGATATTAGAAAGAGAGAGATCTCTCGAAACCTATCTTGGTATCACAGTCATCAAGTCCAATCCAACTTGGGAACCAACCACGCTATATCGAGTGTCCCTAAAGCGCGCATTACAGTTTACAACCAAGCTGATACAGACACATTACACGCTCAAGATATAATAACAGTCTACGGCGAGCAATTATAAGTTATATCACGGGAGCTTCGGGCGGTTCTGCTGCGCCACCGTCGACAGCAGCGGGTACTGCCTCTACTTCTGGGGTGTCGAACAAATCTTCTTCGCCATCCAATTGCCTCTCGGCTTCAGCACGACTGGAGAATAAAGAATAAAGCATCAACAATAACTCGCTTCTCTTGTTGTTATCTTGATTCTTACCGGAATGCGGCTCGGCAGTTATCGCGGACAGAGGGCTTCTTCCATTTCTGTTTCTTGGAATTTGAAGCCAGGAGCTCGATATCGAGATCTTGAAAGTTCAAAGGATACATGAGAACTTGGAAGCAGATACTGGCACGCTTGCAGGTTATCAGAAGCGTACCTGTATTCTCAAACATCAGCAGTAATTGGTTCAGCTCGACCCATTGCCTTTCGCGGATAGGTCAGATAACAGGTCACAGCGACTCAAGACTCAACAAAACGTACCACGAGTTTTTCTGGTCAAAGAAACGGACGAGATGGAGTGCGCCACTCCCAGTTCGTCTTACATGAGCGCGACTTTCACGAATGTTGGGCGAAACCGTGATATCATCCGGCTCAAAAATTACTGCCGGCCACCAGGGATAAGATTCTACAGACACATTAGCACTTAGCATCCCGCTTGATATTTATGAAGGTACACTTACGAGCCTTTGCCCAGACTAATGTCCCCCCATCGAGCGTTCGGCCATCCTCCAGGACAACAACAGCAGGATCCCGAGGCGGGGCCGAAGCTGCCGTTCGGGAGACCGATCGTCCCTGTGGATCATCTTGGCCTTCGGATACATGTGATATACTAGGCTCCAGGTCGACGACCGGGAATGTCGAGGGGCCGGCCTGTGCAGATATAGAGGCAAGCCTCTCCCTCTCTGCACGCCGCATTATGCTTTTCTGTTTACGCATAGCGGGGGTATCCAGGGTCTCCACAATGATCTTCCCATCCGCAGTGCGGATGATGGTGGGCTCAACAACATTGCTCATGGTGGACATGGGTTTGACGGTGGACACGGGTTTGACGGTGGACGCGGGTTTGACGCTCAACATGGGTTCGACGGTGGACATGGGTTGGTCGGTGGACATGGGTTTGACGCTCGACAGGGGTTCGACGGTAGGCATGGGTTTGACGCCAGACAGGGGTTTGACGCTCGATAGGGGTTTGACGGTGGACATGGGTTGGACGCTAGACATGGGTTTGATGCTGGACATGGGTTTGACGCTAGATGTAGCTGCTTCGGGTTCAGAATTAACGTCCGATAGAGGGCTAGACACATTGCTGTCTTGTGCTGGGGGGATGTCCACCTCCATGGCATGTGTTGCACTCCCTTGGCCCAGGACTCGGGATTCCGCTGCCGCTGCGTCGGCAAGAAGTTGTAAGGTTTGATTATCAGCCGTAGAGGAGCTGAGCGCCGAAAGGCCCGAAACATCACGGTCTGTACCATACCGTAAGTCAACACTGGATAGAGAAATAGGTAAATCAGCGACTCACTTTTCTTATACTTCTTCTTTGGTAGAGGCGGGGGTGCCCGCTCAGCAGCCGAGCGATTCCCTCGCTTAGCGTTCTCGGGCAGGATCCACCCGTCATTGAACATTTTAAACGACTGCCGGTTGTCCACCTCGTCCACAATAGGTGGCACGTCGGTGTACCTGGGCAGCGCTGCAGACGAACGTTTTCTTGCGGGTTTCTGCTTGGCAGCCTCCCTGCGCGCGTGCTCCTCCGGACTGTCGAATTCGTGTTCGTGTTCCTCTACGTCACCGCCACCTTCTGCTTCAGCTTCAAAGGCTGCCGCAGCAGCAATACCATGCCGAGTCCGAGGGGCCCGGAAGCCAGGCGAAGTATCGAGCTGTAGCTGCGCCTGGGACTCTTTGGCTGACTCCTTGGCTTGCTTCGCACGAGCCCTGTCCGCTTTGCGGTCACGTTTAGGTTTTGGCGGCGGGGGCGGTGTAGGGGGCGGGGGAGGTTTGAATTCCCCAAATTCGTAGTTGAACAAAGAAGTGAGGGGGTCTGTTTTCATGATAAGGTCGATGTCACCGTCAATGACACCTTCTGCGATCAACAGGTCCAGAACTGTCAGCGATGGTTCCAAGCTTCCGATTTGGGAGGGCAATTTCAATGAATCGACCATGGTATTGTCATCGGCTGCCTCAGCAGTCTCGGATTTGTGCCAGACACCGCTCAATCTCAACTGTTCTTGTACATCTGCGAATAGAGCCTCCGAGGCTGTCTGAAGGCGTTGAGCTGTTCGGTAGAACGGCGAACCAGCCTTGTTATATAATATAGCGTTGCTTAGAACCAATTGGACGTCATCCTACGTGAGTCATCGAGAATCAGTAAATTGCCCTAACAGAGAATCTATTGCGCTTACCTTGAAAGCTTGTAAATCCCAATATTCATGCCGGTCAAGCTTGCTGTCTATGGTATTCCAGCACATGGGCCTTTTCACAATGTCGTGGTAATCAGGGACTTCCGCCTTAGACACTGGGTTTTTGAAGTAGTCATTTCGGTCACCCCTAATCGTGTCTGAGCAACCGAGTCCACTAAAAATCCTGAACAAAGTGTGACTCACGTTATGATCTTTTCAAACGTCATGCGGAGCACAGGCTCGTGCGGGAACAGAGACTTCGAGAGCACATCTTGTATGGCCTCTAATTGATCTCGCTTATACTCCTCTCGTTTTTTGGTCAAGTCTGCCAAATCGCGTACTGAGCCAAGATCATTCCGAAGCCGTCGCAGTTGCTAGATGATCATGACCCATCAGAGGAATGGAAGTGATATATTCGCAGCATGCTCACCTCCAATTTCATAGCCTTCTCCTCATCACTTTGCATCTTCCCACCACTGCTTGCCGTCCACGGCTCCAGATGGAGCCGCTTCAAGAGCGGCGCGCCTCGACGCGCCTCTCTCTTCAGACTCCAATACTTGCACACCATTAGGATGAACTCCGGCTTCTTGCGAACCATAATTTTCGCGATATATTGCATGAGACGTTCAACAATGATGTTCGGCACAAGCGGGGGGCCGGGTTTGTAGGTCTTGGCATAAGCTCTTGCCGATTTGGACAAACGGGGGTTGCGCGAATTAGAGTCCAATCCCTCAGCTTCCAGGGCTGCCAGGCGGAGGTCTAATTGCTCTTTCTGGGCAGATATTAGAACAGGCCTTGCAGACGGATTCAAGAAACGTACAGGTAGATGTTTTTCGCAGTAACATGTCAGGGCAACGGCTTCAGCACCCTGGGTGCTTTTCATTGGCATTAGAAACTTCTCCTTCCGTGCACACGTTGCATGAAAGGCAAGAAAGCACGAGGTCTTTGCGCATTGCACGCAAGCACCTTCGCGAATACCGCAAAGCGAGCATTTCTGCAGCCTGGTGAGAATCTCATGGAGGATGTGCAGATTGGCTTTTACTGACCAGTTTCCAGCGCTGCTTTGAGACCTTCTCGAGGCCGGTGATAGGTTCCATGAAAACCTCATTTGCAACTCGTGTCTCTGGCACCCATATCGCGCATAGTAGGTGGACCCATTCGCCAAGAATGGTCTGTTTGAAAGCGCCTCCTTCGTTTGGGCATAGTACGCAAGACTGTTGGATATATGGTGAGAAGCGTAGGAAACACGAAGGGAGGGGTACTGACAACAGGGTTTTCTGGGGAAACTGTGCACTTCCGACAAAGCCACTGACCCTCTGGTATATAAGGAACCCCATAACAGTCTGGAGTATGGTTAGATATGCTTGCATGGGCAGAGGAGATGCATACCCTGATGTACTGCCAAATTGCATCCATCGCAGAACACGATCGCATTGCTATTCTCGCCTTCCGAATCATCGCAAATGGCACAGGTAGAGTCTTCAGAGGGCATCGCCATATCTGGTTTAGGGATGTTCTTCGTCTACATAGGGGGATATGATTGAGCTTAGACGTATAGAAGGGCAGATAGATTATAGGGACTCACTAGATCAAACCACTCCTTCTCAAGTCGGTCCATAACGATTTCGAATGTTTCATATGTCACTCCATTCAGCTGCTCCTTTTTGCGCTCCTGGTTGACCGCGTCAAGCCATTCTTGATCTGTGTGGGGTGTAAGAGTGGAAGACCTGGGAGCGCACATCGTAAAGAACGCACCTTGTTCGTCCATGTCATACTCCACTTGTACAGCGAGCTCACTCTCCAGTGGTTCTGATAGAACACAACGCCAGATAAGAAATCGCTTTCCCACATATTGACAGTAGACATACCGATATGCCTGATGTAATGTTCGGGTCGATTGAAATCCGAAAAGTCATTATCTGTATCAACCAAATGAGTGCCTACCAAATCCCCAATGCAGGTAACGCACATCCATACGACCGGGCTTGACCGTCATGCACTCCTGCAGGCTTCGTAGAACCGTCATCTTGCACTTTGACGAACGAGACTTTCGGCAGAGGAGCAGGAGAAACTGGGGAAAAGTGACCACGCGCCATTCAGGCAGACTTGATAGCACAATATAGGAAGCAAGGACCAGATCGAATTAAGGAAGCTAACTGTGAGTGCAGTTGGCCAATACCCGGCTAAGCAGTATGTACCGGCCAATGGCGAGCAGAGCAAGCGCGACGACGCCTACAAAATTAAATGCGTCCGGAGACGAGTGTTCACGGCCACCCAACCACCATGTCATTGCAGACTGCACTTGTTCGTCAACACAATCTAGATAGTTTGCTAACGCACATATCGAAACAGTCCCTTTGACAACTAATACTGTGATCATCTCAAAAACACTTTACTCAAACTGTGCCTCGGGTCTCTTCGGGCTGTTGAAAATGGCAATGCTATCGTTGCCCCCAACTTGCAATTGTTCGGTGATTCAATAGCAGCAACCGGTTTCTGGCATTCTACCTCAACATCTAGCAAATGCTCTACATTGGCTGCAATGCAATGTATCGTCCATTGCTCACTGCTCAGTTCGTGGTATACTCATGACGGTGAACCTGTTCAGATGGCAATCATTGTTTTCTCTCTGGTTCTTTCTGGCTGAATCCTGCTGGTTGCTTCTCTCTCTAGCCAGTAGCCTTGGTCCCAGAACGTACGGCCCAGACCATGAACGCTTTAGATTGCATGTCATACTTGGCATAACGGCAATGCAATACCGCCCAGGCCCCATATAAGGCCCTCTTGAAGGGTCTTTGAACATGAGGCAATAGCTTATCTTCTACAACCACCATCTTCCATGTCTTCGATCCTCACCTCTGCTCCACCCAGCCCTTCTCTTGTGTCGTTCGGAAGCTCTCGTGCCTTGCTGCCGATCGACTCAACTGAGATTGAGCAGCCCGCGGGTCAAGCCAACATTGAACCGGAAGCCAAAGAGACAGGGCATTCACAATACTACTTCAAAGATGGGAATGTAATCTTCCTGGTGAGTCAATTTCCCCAACATCCCGTCTGCACACGCGCCGATCCTTTGACTGTCGAAGAGGGAATGAAGTTGGGCGTGGAGGATATCATCAGGATCTCGGCTGTGAGGCAGGCATATGGCTGCGCTAAGGCCCGCTACGAGACTAAGCATCTCTCGGGAGATCTGGGAGATATCTTCAAGTTGGAAAAGCCCTTTGAAGGAGTGAGCGTCGGCTCCACGGATATCGAAGAGAATGCCATCAACATTTTGGAGGACCAGGTCGTGGCAGTGCAAGCGGAGTTTGCAGCTTTCCCAACTCCTGCCAAAATCACTTGCCTCACCTATACTGGTAGTGCTCAGGGTCATTGCATTAATCGACAGTCCTACCCCTGCAATAACTGTCGCGCACCGACAGAATCAGATGAGCGGCGACTCAAGCGGGAGGATAAAGAAGACAAAGAAAAGTGTCTGAAAGATCTCAGTGAGAAGCGCGATGTGAAGCAGCGGGACCTAGTCGACAAGCAGGAACGGATGTCACTATTCCAGTAGTAGTCACCTTCAAGTTTTGGACTTATTCTCGAGTGCTCCTACTGTAATATTACACTTCTTTTGCTTTCTTTGATAATCATCCATTATTATCACTACGCGAATTGACTTGACACACAAGAATGATCTTCTCAGCGCATGCGGCAAGATACTAGAGCTCACGACGAAGCCTTCAGATCAATGTACCAAGATCTTGAACTGTGGCATGCCAAATGCGTTGTGACCGCACAGGAGGTGGGCGGCCATCCTGTCCTGTTCAGAATCTGTCGTTAACTGGGATAAAAGGGAAATTGATGTGATTACCTCAAAGATTGGGCAGACCTCGTTGTTTAAATCAGGTGGAACGAACTTCGGTTATCGTGACGGTCTGTAGCAGCTATCCCCGCCGTTATCTAAACAATCGCCAAGGCTGCGCAACCAGAACTACTGGAACCTTGGCCACTAAATCGTACTCGTTAACAAATAATGCAGAAGAATACGTTTTCCCGCCGCCAATACATGCAAATGTTGTTTTGCATTGTTGTGGTAAGTATGTGTACGCAACTCTCGCGCAAACCACCATGTCTTGAGCCTCTACATACAAACCGCATTCGTTCACCCCCAGCACTCCCAGAATCAGATGATAGTATCGCCCAACCAATCTCAAGAAGCGCAGACTGTTCAGATTAAGTACATCTTATGGTGCATACATAATTTACATCAGATTCGAATCCGGCAGCCCTGGAATCCTATCTATGCGATCACCCTCACCCGTTCCGCGATGGGCATGAACGTCTTCTCCCGTCCAGGCGCACCGGGAGGCGCAAGAGGCACCCCGAACGGCAGCAGCGCCGTGCACTTCCACGTCTTTGGCAAGTCGAATTCGGCCAGGATCCCGCTGGCGATCTCCTCGGTGTACGCAGCGTGATGCTGGAGACTCGCGCCGAGGCCTTCGGCCTCCAGGGCGGTCCAGACCGTGAACTGGAGCATGCCGGTTGCGTTCTGCGACCACACAGGGAAGTGCGCGGCCACCCTGTGTGCGGGATAAATGTAAGTGGGGATCCACAGAGAAATCGACGATACTCACGCAGGTATCTGAGCCGCGAAGGTGTCAATCGTCGCCTGGTCCTCGAAGAACAAGACTGTCCCGTATCCTGCCGCGTACCCCCCGATCTTGGCTTCATTCTGCTGGATAATAGCCGCTGCAATATTTTGTTTACTCAGTATATCCTGGCACTCTTCCAAGACGCTGTTACTACGCACCTGGAGCCTTATCGCCAAGCGACTTGATGTACCCGGCTCTGACTATCTCCCACAGCTTCTGATATGATTTACCAGTGACGACAACTGCGCGGGAAGTCTGGCTGTTGAATGCCGAAGGGACGTTGGTCACTGCAGACTCCACGATTGCGCGAATCTCAGCATCAGAGATGGGTGACGCCTTAGAGAGGCCGTAGTAGGTTCGACGCGCCTGCTCAAGAGGTTAGCTTGCAATCCATCAGCGGTGAGGCGAAGACGAACCTTGACTGTCCGCAGGAACGCTGTAGACGTTGCTGTTGAAGGCTCGGGCTGGGGGGGAATAATCTGCTGTGTGCTCTGCAACGCCCCGATGTCATTTATCACCCTCACCCGCTCCCCGATGGGCTTGAATGTCTTCTCCCGCCCAGGCTGCCCCGGCTCGCCCACACGCCCACCAAACGGCAGCAGTGCCGTGCACTTCCACGTCTCCGGCAGCCCAAATTCGCTGAGGATTCCGCTGGAAATCTCATCGGCATACGCGGCATGGTGCTGGAGACTCGCGCCGAATCCCTCTGCCTCCAACGCAGTCCAGACTGTGAACTGGAGCATTCCGGTTGCATTCTGAGACCACACGGGGAAGTGGGGGGCCATCCTATTAATTGCGATGCATGTAAACATGTATCCACGATGAACGAGGTGGGTACTCACGGAGGGATCTGCGCCACGAGGGCGTTGATCGCAGCCTGGTCCTCGAAGAACAAGACTGTTCCGTATCCTGCTGCGTACCCCCCGATCTTGGCCTCGTTCTGCTTAATGATATCCACTGAGTGTTTTTATTCAGTACTTGATGCGGCACGATTCGAATGAGTCATGCACGCACCTGGAGCTTTGTCACCGAGCGACTTGATATACCCGGTCTTGACGATCTCCCATAGCTTCTGATAGGATTTTCCAGTCACGATTACCGCGCGCGAGGTCTGGCTGTTGAACGCCGAAGGGACGTTGGCCACCGCAGACTCCACGATAGTGCGGATCGCATCGTCGGAGATGGGAGACGTATTGGAGAGGCCGTAGTAAGTTCGGCGGGCCTGTTCAGGTGATCAGATTGCAGTTCATCAGAGGTGAGGTGGAAGCGTACCTTGACAGTTCGCAGGAATGGCGCAGACGTTGCGGGTGAATGCGGGGGCTGGGGCGCGCTGGGCTTCAAGCTCCGCACGCTGGCATCGTTGATAACCCGCACGCGCTCCCCAATCAGCTTGAATGTCTTCTCCCTTCCAGGCTGCCCGGGCGGCCCAACAGGCACACCGAACGGCATCAGCCCCGTGCATTTCCACGTCTCCGACAGACCGAACTCGCGCCGGATCCCGCTGGCAATCTCGTCAGCGTACGCGGCGTGATGCTGGAGACTCGCGCCCAGGCCCTCAGCCTCTAACGCGGTCCAGACGACGAATTGCAGCATGCCCGTCGCGTTCTCGGACCACGTCGGGAAGTGGTCGGCCACACTGGGAGTTAAAACTCAGCTCAGAACTCGTGATGCAGCTAAGGCAGAGCTTTGGGGTGCACTCACAAGCGGAGCTGGTGCGCAAGCCTCTCGACCCCCGCCTGGTCCTCGAAGAACATGACTGTCCCGTAGCCGGCGGCGTACCCCCCGATCTTGTCTTCGCTCTGCTTGATGATATCCGCTGGTGGAGGTATCGTTCAGTATTTGCTGCTGTGCATTTGAATGAGGCATGCACGCACCTGGAGCCTTGACGCCGAGCGACTTGATGTATCCGGTCTTCACGATCTCCCAGAGCTTTTGGTGCGATTTTCCCGTGAGGAGGACGGCGCGGGAAGTCTGGCCGTTGAACGATGATGGGACATGGGTCACCGCAGACTCTACAATCGCGCGAATCTCGGCGTTGGAAATAGGGGACGCGTTGGAGAGGCTATAGTACGTTCGACGCGCCTGTCGTAGAGATAATTTTAATATTATAGCTCTAGTGCACCCAAAACGTGAAACTGACGAACCTTGACAGTTTTCAGGAATTCCGCAGATGAGTTACCCCCGAGATTGACTGTTTGACGCGGGCCCTGCTTCTCGCTCTGGCTGGCGAGCGGCTTAGACGCGTTCCCCTTGGGTTTTGTGCTTTTCCCGCGGATATGGTTGATGAGATTGTTCATGATGTGTGTTGGGAGGGTAAAATGTTTGTTGAAATCTGCACTCTGCCAGCTTTTAAGCTGTCGCTGGCCATTCTTGACAACCGGGGATCTAAATAATTAGACCTGGACCTGATGTTGCTGACCACGGCTTACACAAGTGAGTGCCAGTGCTTACTCGATTACGTGAGAGCTGTCAGCGAGGTGACAGCACAGAACGTGAGTGCTCGACTGCATTTCACGTCATTCTGCTGACGCAAGTCACATGCACCCGATTAGCGGGCTGTTATCGCCTCAGGCCAACTGTCACTTCCATTGGTGTTTGACAAGTTTCAGCGCTCTTGGTCTTGAGTGTTTAGCCCATCTATCTCAGGGGATTGGTATTTGTCAAATTTGCTGACACGTATCAGGTGACGAGAGTGATTAGGGCTGCTTGAGCGCATACTTAAAGCCAATGCCATCTATTTGCCACCAAGTTCAACGTCAACATCCACACTGTCGCTGAGCTCATCTTCGATTTCATTCAGATGAAAAGTGCCGGACCAGTGATACAATAATGTAGCCGTTGGAGGGAAGTTTCCAACCGATCTTGAAAGGAGAAGTGAGCGGGAGAAACTTGAAGAGCGTGGAAGACCAGGAAAGGATGTCTGCGTCTGTTCCTTGACGTTGTTGAGAGGAATTTCTTCGGGAAAGGTTGGTTTGATTTTTTTTGGTTCGGGCACCAATAATATCCAGTTTGGCGAGTGGACGTAGAGTCGAACAAAGCACATTCTGTGTGTTGGATCCATGAAGGAGGCACAAGAAGTAGGACATGCAAAGGACATTAGGGGGTATCACAGTGGACGATTTGGTGGCGGTTTGATGGACGATTCAGAAACCGCTTTGAGATGGCGATTTGCAAATTTTTTCAAAGCGGCTCCAGAGCCGCTTTGAAAAAAAGGGTCGATTTAGGTGTCGATTTGAACATAAAATCCAAATCGATTTACGTCCCCCCGGCTCGGCAGACGTTGATAACCGAATTAGCGTAGTTTGATGTGTGGTAGAAACATCAAAGCGGTTTCGATATTTGCGTGAATCTGCTCACTAAAAGGGGTATCACTTGGGTATCATAGTGCACAACCAATTCAGATCGATTTGAACCAATAGCCGGTATTCAAAACAATTTCTGAATCGCCCATCAAATCGCCTCCAAATCGTCCACTGTGATACTGGTTGCCTTCCCGCAGGGTTTGAAGTCGGTTTCAAACGCAGATTCGTCTTCAAACTCAACAAGCCGAGATGCCGCCTGTCAGGCACAACTAGATTCAAGCTCCGCAACAGGGTTTAACATCCTCTCCGTCTAGATGTCTGTCAGACTGGAAGGACTCTCGACCCCCCGCTCTCGTATCACAGAGTCAAGATTGCCGTGGTCTGAAGAGAGATCCGTTGATGCGTATCGCAGACTTGTGTCAACTCGTTTCGGAAGTGAGCGAAATACGCAAATGATCCTATACGCACGTCGCTAGCATCACTAAGCACTTAGGGTTATCTTCACTGTTTGACTCGATAGGATCACTGTCTACGCTACGCTGCTTTCTCTGAAAACAGCGCTGAGATTTGCATACGGTTGATGCCTGGTAAGGTGGCAAGATGAGTATGTTTGGTCTCGACCTCCTGTTCTTCTGTCTACTGTTATTCCTCTGGTTCCTGTACAGTTGACATCTGGCAGAGCTCCTGATAGCCTAATTGGTAGTTACGAAGAGGGAGGTGCTCTGAGGATTCTGTTGATGAGGAACTTGAAGGTTGGATCCAGGACGAAGGTCCAAGCTGGTTGACCTCTGCATAAGTGGACGAGCTCGCCAGTGGTGATCGGAAGGATTAGAGTAGAGTCAGGTTATTGCGGGATCTCGATTATGATACATTTCGATGATAAGGATGTTGGTTAAAAGGATAATGAGTGTTCGTAATGACCTCAACTGATTGTGATATTGAGTATGATCTGCGAGATCAGAGAGTTTGCTCGAGAGTCAATCCATGAGGGACTTGTAAGATCTATGGTCGGATCCAGCAAGCAAGGTTCAGGTTGGAAGGTGATACTCCCTATTGATTTGTGTAGAAATCGTTCTACACAAACCATAACAACGCAAAACAGGATTTGAACTATTTCCGGCTATTTCCGGCTGTCCCGACTCGTCACACTCCCGACCCCACAACGCAATTTCGATCATGCAGACAGCAGCCCCAGGCAGTGGTGGTGTGATTATCCCGCCAGCGATGCAGCGTTTGGTGGATCGACCAGGCTATCTTACACTCGATGAAGGGGGCCAAAAATTACGCAACATGTATTCCCATCGTTCGTTTGGCACCCTAAGCTAGATCTGAGCAGGCAGTTACTGATTATTACACAGAGGCGGAATCATTCAACCCTACGCTGCTCTCTGAATTCGCGCTGAGTTGCTATACGGGTGATCTGGAAAGAGTGAAGATGGTATGTTTGGTCGACCGCCAGTGTCCTTTGCACACGGTTGATCACTCTGATGTCCAGACAGTTGAATCTGGCAGAGCTCCTGATCTAATTGGAACAGAAGGTGCTCTTAGATTCGGATATGCAACAATAGTTGTATCAGGGAAACGAGGAATTTCCCGCGGACCAATACCCATGCAGCATGCGGAGACTTTATCATACTTGCTCTCTCACGGATGTCCTTCAGACGTCGAAGACATTGCGGGGCTCACTGCTCTTAGCCACTCCACCATGCATAAGGCATCGTCTCCAATCGATCTCGCGCGAATTCTTCTCGCGGCCGGTGCTGACGTTAATCATCGAGATCGATATGGCCAAGTCCCCATCATGAACGCGTTTATGACAGAAAACCTTCCCTCCATCGAATTGCTTATGGAGTTTGGTGCCGATTTGGATATTGGAGATGCAGATGGTGTTATACCAAGGCAATTCTTTGTTGGAGCTGGACCACGAATTGCCGCTACTGTTAGCAAGTGGCTCAGGAAAAGATCAGGTGAAGAGGGCCTCCTAGCCGAAAAGCAATGTGGCAATTGTCGAAGCTCGGGACCGGAAACCTCTCTTAAGCTTTGCAGCAGATGCCACAGCATCAAGTACTGCTCTACTACATGTCAAAGTGAGTGTTCCTAACCATGACTGCAAATTCTACATCACTCACAAGTGCGTAGGATCTCATTGGCCGACGCACAAGAAGAGCTGTAATCCCTTTTCAACTGAAAACACCGTGACCTTGAAGCCGGACTACGAATTCGGTGGGACGATTCCGATAGCTGCATTCAAGCGCAATGCCATGGGCATTCCGACAGATCCCACACCTGAGCGTCATACTCGTGGTCCCCGTGCCCCAAAGTCCTCCGAATCCAAGTCCATGGTCATCAAAGTGCAAGTACCCCAGACGCTAGATGGGTCTAGTGCACCTGCGGGGGTTGGGGGTTTGATGATATACAACAAGAAGCGAGACTTCAACTGCCAGATCAAGCGTGTCGACACGCCTGCGGCATATGACCGAATTAGTCAGGTCGTCCGCAGCCAGGGCATTGGCGGCGGGAAAGCATATTTTTCTGCAGAGTTGGTGAATAAGCACGAGCTGGTAGTCAAGGTTTCAGAAGTTCTAGCCACGCAGCCTTGGTAATTGTTCATATAATAGCGGGTTTGGCTCCTGCTACAGACGATAATCAAAGTTCGTTCAACGAGCTCTACTTGTAATGACATTAATTTCCCTTTTACCACAGTCAACGGCAGATTTTGAATATGACAGGATGGCCGCCCGCCTTCTGTGTGGTCACAGAACGCAACTAGCATGCCGCAGTTCACGATTTGGATGTGTTAGTCTGAGGGCTTCGCCCCGGGTCTCTAGCACCTTTCCGCGTGCGCTGAAGAGATCGTTAGCGTGCAGGATCCTCACAACAATTGGCAATGCATCCCGTCATGCGAAGTGCAATATCGTTTACCTAAATATTTTCATCGTACATGTTACCCCGAATGGTTCTCAAACTTCAAACGGTGTCACCCTCGTTTATATCATCAAAGCAGTATTCAATGATCACAATCCTGGTTCGCGTGGAAACAAAAACAGGGAGTTCCATTACGATCCAGACCATTGCCTACAACTACTACTGCATAACAATAGGGATCCGCCTCACACTTCATTGCAACTTGGGATGGGAGGAACTAGTCATAAAAAGTAGCAATAAGTAGGCGAAAAATGGGAAAGGTAAAGAACACAAGTACCTCAAAACAACAGCTAATGTTCCAAGGCGCTCTATTGGCTTCACTGCTCAGACTTTTGGGTTAACCCGTCCGTCGCAGTTACTAGTCCCCCACACCACGTAGAGGGTATGCGCCTTGATAGGGGATACCTGTAAACGCTGTAACCGAGTAATTAGCCTCTTATAGGGGAAAGAGGAAATAACCTTGAAATAATCTGTAAGAAAAAATAGAATTGCGCTTCTGTCTTCAGGCGCCACTTCACCGCAACACGAGGGTCGCAGCTAATAGTCCCCCCCCGGTTCTTGTGAGGGTTGGCGGGCTAAGGAATTAGATATCGCCTTGGGCTACCTTTATACCCTGCAGGGTGGCTGGGGCTGCTGGTCACCCCGAGAACGCCGACAGTAGGACACCTCCGTGTAGGTTAGCCCTGACCGGAATCAGCTCGAATAGGTCAAACAGAACCAAGGTTACTGGATAGCTGCGCGCCTCCCGGCTGACGAAATTCGTGAGACCTATCAGCCTGACAGGTACGGGTCCGCATCAAGTCCATCGGAAAAGCTAGCGCAGAGAAATGGATCCCCGAATATGACTGCCTAGAACAGAGGGATAGGCGGGATGGTGGAGTTTATGACATCTCCAGGCCAGATGTCTACTTTCAATCTGACTACGCAGCCGCATCCCCCAAGCTCTCGCGGCCACGTGTGGTGGTAGATGGCGAGTGCTTCAAGTTCAAGTTCATTCCCGTAAACGAATGCTCGCGTGATCATCACGTGGATATTCAAAACAGTGGCCGGAAAGATCGTTGCAGTATACAGGATTTTTTTAAATTATTACTTGTCAACGGCCAAGCGACAAATACTCGCAATTGCATCTGCTTTTAACACCGTATCATCCGAGCCGGCGCCCCCTGAAACAGTGAGCACATACAAGTAACATACAAGTTACAACATCTAGGCCCTAGCCCAAGGCTGCTTCGGCATGCGTGCAACCACAAACAATGACAGTCCAGATAGCACGGTGAGAATCAGATATACTGCGTAACCACCCAGCAAATTGTGCTTGGCAGACGCGGCAAACAAAGAGGTGGACGCTGCTGGTCCTATAACTCGAACAATTGACGCAACAGTCTGTGCGATGCCGTTGGTGGCACCTAAACTCCGCCTATTTGGTGCAGCGGCGGACATGTAGATATAGATGCATCCTGAAAGGAGAGATCCATGATCAGCTCTCGGCTTGAGGGTGTGGTATACAAGACGTACCAAAAGACATGTCCATAACAATCGCAATCATGATTTGCAAGACTATCCCTGCCCATACAATAGGAACCATGCCCCATCGCCAGGCCATGTAGTGAATCAACGGGAACATCGCAAATAATGGTACGAAAGCGGTCATTGCGGTCATGAGGAGTCTTTTTACTCCCCACCTCGCGATGATTTTCGAGAAGAACACGAGCTGGAATAGGCTGCCGGCAAGACCGAATGACCCGAGTATGATGCCGATAGTGGTAGGCGAGAGTCCCAGGCCGCCGTATTCGATCGCGGAGGAATAGAACAAGGGGAAGAGAGCTCGCATGGCCATTTCTATCATGGCGAGCAGGCCGTATACGCTGACAGAAAGTAAAACGGGCCGAGTGAGGAGTCCGCGCAGCGGAACAGGGGCCTCGTGCGCGATTTGCTCTGCGGATTCTGCAGACTCTGTATTTGGTTCGATGGCGGACGAATGACGGTCGATTTTGCGGGGCTGCCTGGCTACAGTCTGTGCAACGCACTATGAGTACACACATCTTTTGAAGCAGTTCGAAGCGGACGGAATCAAGTACCTCTTTCAGAAGAAATATGACAACAACACACGCGCCGGCAGAGAAGGCCGCTGAGAATGCACATGGCAAAAAGTAGGGATACTTCTTCCAAAACGCCGAATGAAAGAGCGAGAAACGATCGTAAGGACGAGCAAATGTCCCACCGATGAGTGGCCTAAGGGAGCGCATACTATCAGCGGAGTGTCGATGACAGCTATCGGGTGTGTTACCCTATCGTAGAGCCCAAGGACGACGTCATAGGCATAAGCGCAAAGCCTATATATTAATTGAAGGTCAGAAATGCGTCGCGATACGTCCACGACCTCGATAAAACCTTGCGCAATATTTGTCGAATCTGTAATCTCCGCCATCATACTCTTCATCACACCGACGTTACCGTTCAAGGCACCCGCTAAACAACGGCTAATGGCAGAAAGATTTAGTAATAAGTCGTCGACTGATATCGAAGGGAATGAATACCTCACTACAACGGACCAGAAGGTCTTGGATAACCCAAAGCACATCATAGATAAGGAAAGGCCGAGCAGCCCTGTCGCCATGACTGGCTTGCGACCAATGTGATCAGATAATCGAGACCATTGCATGACCACAAGCGCTTCTGTAAAGAAGAACAGCGATATCTGCTCCCACTCGTGAATACAAAGGCAGATCCTTCCCAGCCGTGAGGCACTCACAATGAGCCCTGCATAGTACCCCACATTAGCCTCATCTCCCCCTGTCACGTCAAGCTCCCTGACGAGCTGCAAAGTGATCGACGAATCAATACCACCTTCCAGTGCAGTAAGGACTGCTCTTACCTGTGTTATGAACGGTAAAAGGCACTGCGAAGTGAGAGGTTCGGCCAATTGACACAAGAGTAGAACAGATATCTGGAGTTTAGGCAGCGGAGTTGGTTTCTTCGTTTCCTTGGTTAGTAGAGTCGAATGTTCGTCCACAATTTCGTTGATCAATCCCGTCGTATGTTCTGACATGGTGGACTGGAGGAGAAAGTAAAAGTGTGTAAAGTCCTCCAACTATTCTAGACCTGACTTGGAACTCCTGAAAATTAAATCAGAACGTTCGAATCCAAGAAGTGAGCGTCTGTCAACGTCAAGGAGTAGTTATGTACGTACATACCCGTTACAACTCCGACTCGGAGCTGCTAGCTTGAAATGGTAACGCCTCCACTGTCCAATTGTGGTCATGTGATTCTTAAACGGCAAAGCGAAGTGATCTGGTTTTTCGAAGTCGTTGACGTTACCACTCCTATCGCATCTTTCATCCTGAGTTCTTATCGCATGTGCCTATGGATCACCGGCCTATAACGCCACGCTGTCGATATTCGTGTGCGAGAGTTGGTGCTGGAGATCTAAGGTCACCTGTGTAGTATCATATAGTACTATGAGTTACCATGCAGGGATTGTCGCTCAAGCAAAGGGAAGTACAAACCCAGAATACCACGTCTTCTAATGTAGAAAACACCATTTCTGAGAAATTACACACCATCAATGCTCCCGGCTCCGCCTCCTTTGCGGCGACTCTTGCACGTAACAACACCATTTGCACGTTTCTGCGGCGGCCTGTATCTCTGCTTGATCTGGGAGCCTGACTTTGAGGATTTTGGTCATGGCGTTTAGCATCCCTAGAATGTCTTGCCGCAGATATGGGTTATTGTCGCATGTTGGACAGTTATAAGGAGTGCGAAGATAGCTGACAAGTGAAGGCCACTCGGGGGATCTAGCGGTGATGGCAGCTTGTACGAGCTGTGATGCAGTCGTGATGATACTCGGGGAGATTAAGGAGGTTGGTCGCCGATAAGGACTGCAGTTCAACTGTGCGTTGACTCTTTGTAATTGATCCCCACATAGATACTCTCCCGGCTATCATAGCTTCAATATCCATTCCACGCCTGCAGGCGATAGTGAACCGCGGAGTGGGTTTTCGCGCAAGAGTTAGGGATAAACTGACGCAAACGCAAAACTTCTCCACTTTTTCGACATTGTACTTCACGGCCGCGTCCAGCAGCATGTCCTCTTTTTCAAGCGTGTCCAAAGGTTGCTGCTCCACCGCTTCCATATGCATAGGATAGCACATAGCTAGCAGCGTCGCTAGAACATGGGCCGTCTCTGTCACTCTAATCAAAGGCAACCCACCCTTCGTCTCGCTGACGTCATCTGCGGTGGTTGCTGGCGATTGGGGGAGTGAGATCATGTCATCGAAGAACGGTGACCCCATCGAAAGCAGTGTTTTGAAGACTTTGAAATCAACGTTATTTGATGATCGCAAGATGACATCTGCATCTGCGCGGTTGGACGGTGCGCTGGCCTCGGTGATGGCCTTTGTGACTGCGCCGTTCACGATGGCCCCCCTCGGCCATGACTCGTATGTCGTGTGAGGTCGTGCAATTTTTTTGGATGTATGGCGATGGTGGTTGGAATGAAGGCAATAATTAACGGGCGCTTGAAGTTTTCCGGAAATCAATTCTCACGTGATTATCGCGTGACTCTAGAGGTGGCATTCAAAACACTACAGTGGTCAGGGATATCGTTGCAGTATACAGGATATATATTTTGTAATTACAGTCGAAACCGTGATAACCCATACCCACCCTAGCCCATAACCCGTGATACCCCATAGTAAACAGCAGTTACCAAACCCTCGAAGTAGGCACAAAATGACCTGTGATACCCCATAACCTGCCATACCCCATAGCTCAACGGATGTCCCGAGGGGTATGGCTTATCACGGTTTCGACTGTACTACATTTTAACAGCCAAGGTACATGTACAAATACTTGCAATTGAATGCAGACCGCGTCTGCTTTTGACACCGTATCAAGTAGTCAGCACATACAAGGTACAACATCTAGGCCCTGGCCCATGGCTGCTTCGGCATACGCGCAACTACAGACAATGACAGTCCAGACCAAACAATGAGGACAAGGTATACCGCATAACCACCAAGCAAATTGTGCTTGGCAGACACGGCAAACAGAGAGGTGGACGCTGCCGGTCCTACAGCTCGAACAATAGACACAACAGTCTGTGCGGTGCCGAACGTGGCACCTAAACTCCGCTTATTGGGTGCAGCGGCGGAAAGGTAGATAAAGACGCATCCTGGAGGGAGAGATCCACGATCAGCTCTCGGGCTTGAGGCTGCAGAAGTGGGAAAGCCGTACCAAAACCCATGTCAATAACCACCGCGATCATGATTTGCAAGGCTATCCCTGCCCATACTACAGGTCCCATGCCCCATCGCCAGGCTACGTAGTGTATCAACGGGAAAATCGCAAACAGCGGCATGAAAGCCGTCATCGCGGTCACGAGGAGATTTTTTACTCCCCACCCCGAGATGATTTTTGAGAGGAACACGGCCTGGAACACGCCGTTGGCGAGACCAGATGACCCGATTATGATGCCGATATTGGAAGGCGGAAGTCCCAGACCGCCGTATTCAATCGCAGAGGAATAGAACACGGGGATGAGGGCTCGCATGGCCATATCCAGGATGGCCATCAGGCCATATGCGCTGACAGAAAGTAGAACGGGGCGGGTGAGGAGTCCGCGCAGCGGAACAGGGGCCTCGTGCACGGTTTGCTCGGCGGATTCTGCAGACTCTGTACTTGATTCGGTGGTGGACGAATCGCCGACGGTTCTGTGGGGCTGCCTGGTTACAGTCTGCGCAATGCATTCTCAGTACACGTAGCCTTCGAAGCAGAAGGAATGAAGTACCTCTTTCAAAAGGCATATGACAACAACGCACACGAAGGCGGAGAATGCCGCCGACAATGCACATGGCAAAAAGTAAGGATACTTCTTCCAGAATGCCGTATGAAAGAGTGAAAACCGATTGTAAGGGCGAGCAAATGACCCGCCGATGAGTGGCCTAAAAAAGAGTATAATATTAGCGGAGTGTTGATGTTAGTTCTCGAGCTTGTTACCCTATCGTGGAGCCCACGGACCACGTCATAGGCATAAGTGCAAAGCCTGTATATTAATTGAAGGTCAGAAATCTGTAGTGATACGTCCACGACCTCGATAAAACCTTGCGCAATGTTTGTCGAATCTGTAATCTCCGACATCATGCTCTTCATCACACCAATGTTACCGTTCAAGGCACCCGCTAAACAACGGCTAATGGCAGGAAGATTTAGTAATACGTCGTCGACTGAGATTGAAGGGAATAAATACCTCACTACAAGGGACCAGAAGGTCTTGGATAACCCAAAGCACATCATAGATAAGGAAAGGCCGAGCAGCCCTGTCGCCATGACTGGCTTGCGACCAATGCGATCAGATAATCGAGACCATTGCATGACCACAAGCGCTTCTGTAAAGAAGAATAGCGATATCTGCTCCCACTCGTGAATACAAAAGCAGATCCCTCCCAGCCGTGAGGCACTCACAATGAGCCCTGCATAGTACCCCACATTCGCCTCGTCTCCCCCTGTCACATCAAGCTCCCTGACGAGCTGCAAAGTGATCGAGCAATCAATACCACCTTCCAGTGCAGTAAGGACTGCTCTTACCTGTGTTATGAACGGTAAAAGGCACTGCGAAGTGAGAGGTTCGGCCAATTGACACAAGAGTAGAACAGATATCTGGAGTTTAGGCAGCGGAGTTGGTTTCTTCGTTTCCTTGGTCAGTAGAGTCGAATGTTCGTCCACAATTTCGTTGATCAGATCCGTCGTATGTTCTGACATGGTGGACAGGTCACTGGAGGAGAAAGTAAAAGTATGTGGGGGTTCTCTGACTCGGCACTCCTTAAAGTTAAAATGAAATCGGAATGTTCGAAATTCGAATGCAAGAAATGGGCGTCTATAAATTAGTAAGCATTACCGGTCAACGTCCAGGTATGTAGCAAATCGGATTGCGGGACTAGTGTACGCAAAGAAGCCTACTCACGGTGAAGCAGCGACCGAGGTTCGACCGAGGTGGGTCCGATGCATGCTGTACCAATCACCAGATCCTTTACGATGTCTGAGCCAGGTCTGAGGAGTGGGATTTCTGCCTTGTAAATTTGCCATTGCGTCAAATGATGAGTTGCAGGGAGTCTGTAACAATGTCACTGCGCACTTGCAGCAGCAGCCGAACCGAATTGTCTCCCGATCGATCATCGATCATCGGACGCGTTTGCGGCTGTCCCCGCACGGGATCATGCAGACGACTGGATGTG
>KV417581.1:191389-208788 GCA_001630335.1 Athelia psychrophila
AAATACTTATCAGAGACGCACGTATTTCCCCCAAAGCACTTACGAAAGTAGAACCGTCGACAGCATAAACACCGTTGGGACAAAAAAGCGCGGCCTTGGGAATGCCATCTCTAGATAGACTACCTCTGCTCCGGACCGATTTGGGAACATGCTCGCAAATTCGACATAAACGGAGAGGCCGGCTGAATTCCTTAGCTATCCCGCCGCCTCGTACATTCAGGGCAAGAGTCTCACCAGCTGCAAATGCGGATCCAAAAAGCCAGAATAGCAGCAGAAGACCAATCGAGCCAACAGAACTTAGAACTGAGCCAGGTACACTGTAGATCCCAGCGCCCAGCAATTGCGCCAGGTTCAACATGACAGCTGATAAGAATGTTACTTCATACCCTAATGGGTTAACCTATGAAGCCCTGCAGTCAGTTTTCAGTGCATTGAGAAATGCGTCAACAGTACACACAGTTTCGGTTGGTGCACCCTGCGACTCGTCGATCATCCTGCGACCTTCCGCTGGGTCCTCATCGCTGCTGTACCGCGATGAGCGACGGGGGGGCTCAAGTTCTGTGTCTCCATGCTCCTGCGTCGACATGCTCGTTCCAGTGGAAAGAAGGAAGTAGGATGTAGAGTTGCCGCTAGGTCGACCGACAGCGATACTTACAGCCAATCTGCCAACTGTAGCAATGGCAGTGCAGGGACTTCACCCGACGATCGACAGCGAGTCATTATCACATGTGATCGACAGTCGGGGTCTCTGACATGTATAAATCTAGTCTAGGCTTCAAAAATCGATCTGCTGCCATGACTTGCTCTCAACAATAAGCATTATCTCAGTCTGCTACTGGTTTCTCTGGAGACGCCGCCCTCTGACGAGCAGAAACTCAAAGCCACGATACTGATGGACATATCCATTCACCTCACAAGGCTCATCAACTGCTCAGCACTGTGAAGGCAATAAATCAGATTGTGCTTGATGCTGGGGTGTAGAGATGGATTATGTGGCCGGGGACGATGTGGTGAGCCTTTAATCATGCTCTGCTTTGCGTTCTATTACTGACTGTCTCCAAGTCATGCCCTCAAGCCCGAACTAACGGACTTTTGAGCCTCACCCTTGTAATATCGCCTCTTCCTACTCATTTAATCAACAATGAAATGTATTCTACTCTATATAATACATATGATAAGCCCACTAGTCTCGCGTTATGACGCGCCTGAATAAGTTTTGCTAGTGCGTGAGCGCCTCCTGCACGCGAGAGTGATTTCTTGGAGCTTATAGCAGGGAAGTGGCACACCACGAGTTATAAACTTGCACAAGAATGTCCAGATGCGTCTAACAGGAGCAAATGCGGGAGATCAAGGCTGTAGTCGACGCACCTTGGGAGCTTTTTAACGCCTTCAATATCGTCCCTCAGTCGGGACACGATTGCACTTTCCACAAGTCGAAATACATTAGTTTGAAGCGACAAAGCATCCGTAATTGTATCTCTCGATGTCACTGTTTGACAGAGATCAAGACTGTTCACCCTGCAACAAGGGACGTTCCTCCTCATGATCCGCATCCTTCGTATGGTAATGGCGAACGAGGCGCATGGTCCGGGCACCATCATCGAGCTCCTCAATCTCCTCCACTATGGTATATCCCCAGAAATTTGGAAGCCACACAATCCAGAGGTAGTAGTAGGCAGAGCAGAGCTACAAAGGAAACGGATGTCAGCATCTCAAACATCTCCCGCATTTTCACTGTGCAAGCTCTTACCGCAATGAGGGCGAGGCCAGCCACACAATAGCTTAAAGTGATTTCAATAAAACTCGGTCATTGTTGAAGGTCGGTGAGCGCTTACGTTGCATACCAGAAGGATACGTCTCCTTGTCCTTTCTCCGGGGGCACCCTGTAAGGAGCATGGGCCGACGATAAGGCGGGAAAGAAACTCAAAAACATACCATGGCATAACCAATAGAAAGGCGCCGCTCAAGAAGAATAGTGAAGTGGAGAATTTGCCAGCCTGGTAGGCGGATCTAGCATATCCTTGGAGTGCTCTTTGCTTTCGCAGCAGCACCAGCCCAATTACCAGCGCACATGTAAAAATCTGCGGCCCAGTCAGTAATTATCCATATCCACGAGAGTGGATAAGCAAACACACCAATATCGGATAGCTCGCAAGATCCACCATGAAGTTAAATGCATCTTTGCCGGGCACGACCAGTATGATGAAAACCGTCAGCGTATACTTGAGAGCGACCGGACCTATGGGTGTTCCGAAAGGTTTGGTAGACACGAAGAAAGCAGGGTAAGGCAATAGGCCCTGTCGCGCAACTTCGCGGATTATACGGGCCTGTGCGGCGGCCTATTTCAAAGTGAGCATCACACTTTCATTTCGTGCTAGTAGCGCCTTACCACAGCAATCTTGTAAAATATTCAGGTACGATGCACGAGCCAAATGGACGCACGTACTATGTTGCCGAGACAGCTGAGGGCCACCATACAAGGAAGCAGTTTCGTGCCCCATGAATCACCAAAGACACGCTGAAAGAACAGCACTGCGATGAGTTGTCCCGATGTACGAATGTCCTCTATTGGGACGGCAGCAACATAAGCTATGTTGATAAAGAAGAAGAGAGCCGTGGCGATTGCAAGAGCTGTGTAGCTCGCTCTCTTGATAGTGCGCACCGGATTGGCGCCACCCACTTCCCCCAACATATTGAATGAATTGTGCCAACCGCCGTAAGTGTAGTTGATCTTCACAAACGCCGTGGCCAGCGAGTTTAGGTTGGTTGTGCTGCCCTCAAAGATGCCGTGGAAGTTCGCATATGGATTCGGTACTCTCGTGAAGCCGCAGAGTACAGCTGCCCCAGTCAAGACCATGCTGAAGATGTAGACGTAAGGACATCGGGCATGGAAGCTACACATATGTGGGAGTTACCCACAAGATAGAGGACATCACCTTCATGGATGTTAGAAGATTCACTGTCCTGAGTGACCACTTGGTTGATACGGCTATCGCGATAGCGACAACGGTGTTAACGCCGATAGCGACAGCAGTTTGGTGAGGGGAGGTCACTTCCCAGCCGCATATCACTAGAAAATACTGTTACATGTTAGCCAGGGCGTGTTGCTTCCAATAGTCGGTACGAGCATACCTGTGCAAATATAATTGAGTTCGTTGCGGTGAATCTACCAACCAAAAGGCTTGTCAGAGATGCACATCCCCACCCCCAAAGCACTTACGAAACTAGAACCGTCGACAGCATAAACACCGTTGGGACAAAAAAGCGCGGTCTTGGGAATGCCATCTCTAGATAGACTACCTCTGCTCCAGACCGATTTGGGAACATGCTCGCAAATTCGACATAAACGGAGAGTCCGGCTAAATTCTTCAGCTATCCCGCCGCCTCATCCATTCAGGGAAAAAGTCTCACCAGCTGCCAATGCGGATCCCAAAAGCCAGAAAAGCAGTAGAAGACCAATCGATCCAACGGAGCTTAGAACTGAGCCAGGTACACTGTAGATCCCAGCGCCTAGCAATTGCGCCAGGTTCAACATGACAGCTGATAAGAATGTTACTTCGTATCCCAATGGGTTAACCTGTGAAGCCCCGCAGTCAGTTTGCAGCGGATCGAGCAATGTGTCAACAGTACGCACAGTTTCGGTTGGTGCACCCTGAGCCTCGTCCATCCTGCGAGCTTCCGCCATGTCATCATTGCTGCTGTATTGGGCTGATCGATGGGGGGGCTCAAATTCGGTATCGACATGCACCTGCGTCGACATGGTTGTTCCGATGGAAAGAAGGAGGTGTGATGACTGGAGCCGCCGCTAGCTCGACCGATAACGCTACTGTACGCGACCCAAGGTTCACAGCGTGTGATGTGTGATGGCGTGAACTTATTTGCTGTAAGGACTTCATTTGAGGGTGATGACATTGACACTAGATGTTCACACAGGTTCACAAACCTCACCTGTCCTGAACCTCAGGGGCCCCCAGGGGATATCAATTTTCATCGCCTCCATCACCAGTAGTTACACACCAGCGCTGTTCGTCGCTGGCTCCCCCTGCCAACCGGGTGAGGCACCGGCAGCAAGTACATAAGACTGACACCAGCTACATACATGAGTATTAACGTACAGCAGAGCAAAAAGTGTAGACTGTGTAGTAGTGGCAGTGCAAGGACTTTGTGCCGTCTCGGTCAGCTGACGATCGACAGCGAGCCTCAGTCCCTTACCTTTATACTCTAACTTGGACTAGTTTTCTACAACTGTTAACTTACAAGCCTCGCATGCGACATGCAGATTCACTGCATTATTTGCACCTATGACCTTCCCCTCGAAGACTTCCGTGCTTTCCCTTGCGGTAAGTCTGGCCAAATGTCTGCGCTGCGTCGCACAGCTTACTGACGAGCGAACACTCAATTAACAGGACATTGCTATTGCAAAGAATGCATTCCCAAGATCAAAGTGAACCACAATCCGAAAAACTTCAAGTGGAAGGCGGAATGTCCACAATGCCGTGCGGGAATCAAGGACAAGGACGGCATATCGCTCTTCTTTCACTTCCCCGACTCGCTCGACGCGACACAGAGCCAGATATCGCTTTCTGCGGATCTTCTAGACGGCCTTGATCCGAAATCCAACGTAGAGGACGTGACGAGAGTTGGGGAATATCTGGAGAACGTGGTGAATGATGTCGTCGAAAAGAAGGCACGTCTGGCGGATGAGAACATCAAAGTGAGTAACCTGAAATGCGGGAAATACGTCAATATATAGCTGACGCGTCGCAAAGAAACTGTTGCGCGCTGTTGCCAGGCTGAAAGAACGCTTTGTACCATGCTTGAACAAGCAGAAGAAGGACGATGCAACGATTAAAACACTGCGAGACAGGGTGGCGCGTCTGGAATTCTTCGAGACACAAGCCACGGCCTATGAGGATTCAAACCGCGAGGCTGTCGATCGCGCAGACAAACTCTCCGCGAAAAACAAGGCTCTACAAAAGGAGGTTGATGCATACAAGGAGGAGAGGAAGCTCAGTGCGAAGAAGATCAAGAATACGACGGAGTTAGAAGCAGAGATTGCAAGGCTCAAAAGTCATTGTATGAAGTACAAAACAAACGTATGCGTCCCCGCATTATCATTTCCTGCAATAGCTGAATTTTGCTTACAAACCACAGGAGACTCGCCTTAAAGCACAGGCCAAAAGCCAGGAGCGGCTCATCGAGGACTTGCAATTGCAAAAATCGGACCACATAATGGAGGATTCTCTGCAGATCGGCGAAGAGTCCCAGTACTACGAGTTAGAAATGTCACCACCGCCCGATGACCAAGAGAACGAACGCAGGTTCGATGAAGATGGGCCATCCAGGTCGAAGCGTCCGCTTACGAAGATATCTTCCCGCCCGTCGACAGTTGTCAATCGCGACCCCTTGGCGGATCATCCTGCGGCGCATATCATGCAAGATGACCTCGAGGCCGACGACATGGCGGGCCTCTTCCGCCGCCCAGACTCAGAGCAGTGGGGCTTCAAGGATCCTAAAAAGCGCAAACTTGGACAGGCGGTAGATCACAAGCCGAACTCGGCGTCGAAGCCACCGGTCCCTCTTCATCTAGCAAACGGTCGGCCGAAGGGAGCTATCCAAATCGGTCCGAGGCAGCGGCTGAACAAGCACAATTGAGGCATCCTTTCCAGGTATGTTCACACTCATTTCATTCTGGGCACGCTTGTTGACTTTGGTGTTACATCAGGCTCGACCCAATCGTGTATCTATTTGCGCAACTCCAGCGTTATCGAAACCTTCATGACTATGCCCTCATTGGAAATGAGTCTCTCCGGGGTGACGAAACCAATAGCCAGCATCGTCTTGACCACGCATGTCCCGCTCTTCACGATGCAGCCTTCGCCAACGCGGTCAACACTACCCCACGCCAGCCAGCCCCAGACAGCGATTGGATTGATTCAGCTTTTCCCATTGATGATCCATACACGCCAATATCCACATACGTTGTGCCTATACCTCTGGCAGCTCATGAGAAATGCGCGTTGGTACCCCTCCCAACGACAACACGTCAAACGCTGCCAGTTTCGGCGACCGACCTTGGCCGGAGAGTGCCCGCGGTGCCCCTCTGCGGTCTCCAATCACAAGCAGATTCGGGAAGTCCCTACTTATGCTTTCATGTCCTTTGATGTTACATACCATCGCTCTTTTCTTCATGTGCCTCATAACATCCTGTAAAAATACCGCGGTGCTGCTAGTGCTCAACCGCTACAGTACCCAGCATTTTTCAACTCTTGCACGCAACTAATGAAGGTTAAATGTTACACAATTATGGAATCATGTGCCGCTTCGTGCGATGTGTCTGTAGAAAGGCTACTATGTATGTAATAGAGGCTGGAGCAGTGAAGTATATACATGCGCTAAAAATGAGGTATGGATTCGGTCCACTCGACTGTCTGGTATGCGGCATTAGGGAGAGATATCAACGTGGTGAAGGAGAGAGTAGCAAGAATAACGCGGGCACATAAATATATGGGGACACCAATAAACATGAGATATAGGATGAAACCATTAAACCACCAACCAACGCTCCAGGTTTCGCTCTCCCCCTGACGTGCCGATTTCATATTCCTCCCGATGATACAAATGGGCAGCACCAGCGTCGGAAGGCCAACGATCGCGGCTGTCGACCATCGCCATAGTTGCTGTTGACTGCGTGAGGGAAAGTCGCCGGACCAAGCGATGCAATGCACCACGCCGAATGCCGTTGCCATACATAGTGAAATGATTTGTGCTAGGTTCCCAACATCTTTTTGGGGCCTCCCAGTCCAAAGCGTGGGCACCCCGTCCAAGAGGTGCAAGCGCACATAGTCGTCCTGAATACCATCGATGACGCCCCACGACCAAGTCATAATTAATGACTTCATCAGCTTTATTGAAAACTTGGGGTCCACGTAGAGGCCAAAAATGCGACCAAATAACCTCCGAATGAAAGAAATAGTGGGTGGTTTCTCCTCCGAACCCAAAGGCAACGGTTGCTCAAACAAACTCGAGACGCGAATGGCGCAGACGACGTTCAGCGGCTTCTTCCACCAAGCAATGTACATTGCCACAGTGATCAGTGCGTATGCCAGGGTCATCGCTTCCAGGTTCGTGAGGGGGAGATGCTTGACACGCCGGGAAATGCACTGCGTCACAAACCAAAGGGTCTGCATGATAACGGCGCCTTTGGACAATATATCGCCATTGCTCCAGCCCGAGAGTTCTGCGGCAGTGGGTGCCGTTATCTTGCCTTCACTGACGAGTTTAATGACTGTCTCGGGATCAAGAGCATAGCGGGACCCGTCTTTGTCGTAAAATTGGTATCCTCCCATGACGGTAAAGAACGCATGGGCTTTCGTCCACGCTAAGCATTCTGTGAGCATATTGTTGATTATACCGAGGGCTGGACTCACGGTCGTCTAACCGCGCGACCATACACGCACGGGAAACTGCAAGGAATCAACATCAACATTTAGAAACGCGAGCTTCATTCCAATTCTCGGACTCACGAATATTGTTTTCTGTTGCTAACTGCTCCAATGCCTCCTCGTTTCCTTGACGGTCCGCCACCCATCGCTTCTTCGAACCCGACCTAGCCTCCTCTAACCTTCCCCAAAGCGCGCTAGCCTGCATATTCTGATGTATAGCCATACCCAAGATCAACTCCGGTATGAACAACGCTATGGGGAACATGGCGGCCGGTTGTACCAGATCAAGGACCCAGACACTAACACTTTCGCCACAGCTGCGGCCCTTGTGCGCGCTCGGCGGCGACGGTATGTTCGGGTGGACAGCCACCCACACGCAAGCAAAGATGGTGAGGAGGCATGTCTGCACGATCTCATACAGAGTTCTACAACTGTGTATATTCTCGCATTGCAGAATAGACCCGGCGGGAGATATGTTCGTAGAGTTTGTGGCGGGAAACGAAGAAGTCGCGGCTGATGGTAAGGAATATGTGTGGGCTCCGAGTTTCAAGGCAAGAGCATTGACGCTGATGCAAAGCGCAAGGAGAGATATTGCGGGGAAAAATTGGTATAGCATTGTGGATGCCGGTGAAAGAAGATTGTTCGGTGGCCACCTTTTAAGATAGCAAACGCAAGATAGGCATGAGTCTCGAGTCTCGAGCTCGAGATTAATTTCATTTCTCCTCGAGGCATCCTGTACAGAAAACATGGGAAATTAGACAGAGTGACCCGGTTGGATGGAGACGAGTGGGCGCAAAGCACAATGATAGGGCCTGAAAGGGCCTGCAGATACTTCGCGGTGCATTGCCGGTTCTAAAAAGCGTTAGCCCAGTTCATTTATGCATCCCGCGCTGATTGACGAGGCAGCAGTGAGGATATACAGGGATATGGGGTATGGGGTATCGAGAGCTGGGTGCACAATGATCCGTTAATAAGTATACATAACTGCCCCTTCACAGCATTATAGTAACGTGGTCTGCAGAGTTGCAGGTCGGTTCCATAGAAGAGAAAACGCATCTACCAGGCACGATCTAGCATGGGTATTGGCCTGCCATGTAAATACACGCTGATCCAGCATTTTCGGAAGTGAAAGGAGGAGGTGAAGAATGCCGGCGATCATGATCGAGCGCTGTAAAAATATTCAAATCTGTTGACGCCCGTCGCGTCGTCCAGACCCAATCCCAGTCTCCGTCGATAGCCAAATGTTGATAGCGGGCGGGGGGAGAAAGAGACGGGCGACACAGATGAGGAGAGTGTGGCCCGGGTTTGAATTGTTACCTATGGAGGCTGGTAGAGCCTGGGCAGTGGGCAGAACCTAGCCGTGATCGAGTACATGAACTTGCCAACTCCGACGCCCCTCATTTAGGACTGTTTTCCCACCACCAAACATTGTGGCAATTCACGTTCGATAACCCCGGCCACACTTCATTTCACACTATATCTGCTGAAAGGTAGCCCCATACTGATGTGATCCATTAAAAGAGTGAACAAATGCCATTTCCCCCGCCAATAAACCTTCTGATGACTTTCTATATTTCTTTGATATGACCTCCTCCAGCCCTCGGCATACGATCTCGCTAAGCTTCAATCTATCTTTACTGGTCTCTACTTAAACGCTAGGCTGCCGTCCTGAGATACCAACTATGTCCCAGGACTGCGATATATAATACTCATTAGGGCTACAATGTTACTACTTGGATAACCGAACCTTCTCCGCCTCCTCGGCACACACGCGCACGCGCACGCAAAGTATTTGCTTCCCTGTCTCTCCCCTGCTTTTCATATACACGAGCGAGACTTTCCGTCGTCATGATCGTGTCCGGATGGTGAAGACCGAGGTTTATTTCTCTGCCTGCCAGGGCTCGCTTGTAGAGCGTCTCGGCTTCGTCGTACTTTCCCTGGTTCTTGCAGAGCAAAGCGATGTTGTGTACCGTGGTCAATGTACTGGGGTGGTCTGCACCAAGCTGCTGCTCTTTGCCTACCAGTGAGCGTTGATATAGTGCCTCGGCTTCAATGTACTTTCCCTGCTGGTCGTACAGCACAGCGAGGTTGTTTACTGTGCCCAATGTGTTCGGGTGGTCCGCACCAAGCTGTTGCTCCCTGCCTGCCAGTGCTCGCTGATACAGCGTTTCGGCTTCACTGTACTTTCCCTGTCTCCTGTAAAGCGCGGCGAGGTTGTTTAACGTGCCCAATGTGTCTAAGTGGTCTGCACCAAGCTGCTGCTCCCTGCCTGCCAGTGCTCGCTGATGCAGTTTCTCGGCTTCATCAAACTTTCCTTGGATCTGGTACAGCCAGGCAAGATTATTTACCGTGCTCAATGTGTCTCGGTGGGTGCCACTAAACTGCTGCTCCCGGCCGGCCAGAGCTCGCCGATACAGCCCCTCGGCTTCCTTGTACTTTCCCTGGCTCTGGCACACACTGGCGAGGCGGTCTACTGTAGTCAGCGTTTCCGGGTGGCCGGCGCCAAGCTGCTGCGTCTGACCGACCAGCACGTGACGACACAGTGCCGCCGCCTCCTCGTAGCGACCTCGTTCCCGAAAATATCCTGCAACACGCACACTCAACACACCCAGGAAATTGACGGGTGACGTGCCAACGTGCTTCGTCAAAGACATCAAGTGCGGTATAAACCTCTCGCATTCGGTCCAAGACTGCGGTGATCCCGGGTCCTCTATTGTTGCAAATGCACGGGAAAGGAGAGCAACCGCGAGGGTATAGTACGGATCCCCTCCGAGTTCGTGAGCTGTCGCGGTTTGTTGGACAACAACTTGTCGGATTAAGTCATGAATGTGAAGCGATGTTTTCGCGCCGTATAGAGGTTGAGCTAAAGAGAGGTCCTCGAGGTGACGAAAAGCCCCCCGCAGCCATTGGTCGGAGCATATGCTCTCGAGAAGAGGCATCAGCTCTAGTGGCACTCCTGCGGATGCATTTTCCACACTACCGCTCTGTAGAACGGTGGGCGGTCGCGCTTTTGCTCGTTTCCCTGGTATAATGAGCCTGCGAAGGGTAGATTGCTTTACTCCAGCGGCTGCATTCCCAACATCATCGCCCTGTAGAATAGTGAACGGTTGTGACTTTTCTCGTTTCCATGGTAGGTGTGAAATCAACCTGTGCAAGGCAGAATGCCTTTCTTTAGGTGATTGAGAGACCGCCGATGTTGCCTTCGCATATGAGGCAAAGTGGTGGCGAGCCCTTTCAGCGCCGAGGATTACAATATCAATTGGTATATTTTCGGGGTCAAAGCATGCCAATACTCTCAGCAAGCTGAGCACATCGCGATCGATTTCTCCGAGCCGTTGAAGCGGCGCTGTGAATGCAGCCATGACTGATGTCTCTTCGTAAGTGGTAAGACTGTTCTTCCAGCCGATGATCTTGAGTTACATTTAGCCAATATCGAGAGCGTAACACAATGTGCACTCACTTCTCCCGATCCATGTTTATCGTATAAACTGTTGAGTCGACTGGCGCTGTTAAAACCGTTTTGTTTCATAAATGCTCCCGCTTGATCCACTGCAAGTGGCAGACATCCAATGCGTTGGACAAGCTCGTGGGCGCTCTCTAGATCGACTGCAGCGTTGCTGTGAATACCCGCCCTTTGCAAAAGAAGTTCGGCCGAGTGGACTAGGCTAAGAGCCTTGAGCTCGTAGACTGGATACTGATGACCAGCAACATTGGTCAGAGCTTCCGCAACATCTGCTGTACGCGTAGTTATCAGAATGCTGCCATTAGCATTCTGTCGCGGCAGGTTCTGGCGGAGGAATGCCACCGTCTCCGAGGTTGCGCTATCGAGAATAATCAGCCATTTGACGAAGCCATATCTCTCGGAGTGTTCAAAGCAGTCTCGTGCGGCCATCAACTGCGCCGCCTGGTCCGAATTGTATCTCTCCAAATGCTGCACTAGCTGGAGCACCTTGGCCAGCCCTTGCGTGAGCTTCTCCACTGTGGTTGCCGAGATCCAGAAGACATGTGTGTGGTGGCCTGAGTCAAAAGATGAATGGGCATATTTGAGAGCCGTTTGACTTTTTCCGAGCCCAGGCATCCCCCAAATGGCGTAGCGCACTGGTACGCTGCCGGTGGGAGAGCGGAGAGCGTCTGCGATGAGCTGAAATTCTTCAACACGGCCCGTGAAGCAAGACGAAATGAGCTCAGGTGCGTCGTTATACTTGGGAAGTGGAGATGGTAACGGATGAACCTTCGTGTCGGTGGCGATGTGGTCAAGTCGCTGCCTGGTCTCTATAGCACCTTCAGCGTCTTGGTCTGATAGCAGAGTTAAATAATAGATTGCTTACCCATTCGAAATGTCTCGGCCTTTGAGTTTTCCGATGTTTGGTCTATGGCCATAAATCAGAGCAAGTTCGCAACGCTTGATCACGCTGACACGTACCTTTCAACGCTTGACCCGTTTGGTACATATGCTCTACATGGGCACCCTCATCTCCTCCCTGCACAATGTAATTACCTGCAACGTTGATTACGCTTCCACCGGCTGTGCCGGGAGTGTAGAATACGGCTTGCATAACTTGATCAGCAGATACACTGGCGGTTGTCTTCTGTGACATCGTTGTATCGATGTCAGGTTTGAGGGTGAGTTGATAGGTCTGTCGTTGAGTCGTTAATATACGGCTTGCTCAGCCTTCAACCTAGCTCGAAATCTACACCTCCATACGGTGTGACATAGTGTTTCGACAGATTTGCAGTGCTTTGCGTGAGCAATGTCATGTCAGTGCGCGCGAAATAGCAGCTATTAGCATTTTGCTGGCACGTGATGCGGCAAGAGCATCGCTTTCGTGACAGCTGTCTGCCATCCATGTCGTTTCCCTCGCCTTAAGCTGTCTTGAGTGGCTTCCAATGTATGCTATCTTCCATGACTGATCTGTCCTCTGCCGTACAGCTGGCAAAACAAGATCCAGGTGGTTGAAAATAACAGTGCCTCGGTGACAGGTCATGCGGATTTTGCACATGCAACTTAAGAAAAGCACTGTTACAAGGTGTCAGCGGACAATGACTCGGAGTTCCTGGTCCGTGGCCTTTTAGTGTCCAACAATTAGCGTAAAAATATGTTCTCATTCTGTGGAATTTCTGCACATCAGTGACAGTTTTTGTTCAATCATTTCTCGTCCGACTTGCACAGATTGTGGCCAGTATTATTTCAATGTCCTTTGGGATCGATCGTGGTGTATATCCCTAGCGGATTGTGGACTTGCAACACCTCCTTCAATTGCATGTTTTTGACAAGAGCAAAAATCCCGTGATGCGAAGTTAGATGCAGATGGCTTGAATGATAATCGACGGCGGACGCGGTGAAGCAGGCGGACGCGGTGAAGCAGGCTGAAGCAGCCCATTTTCATCGTGATAGGGGCCAAGTGTCTGTAGATTCACAGCGATCTGAAACAGATTTTCGCGTTTGTAATTGTTGGGCGGTGTAACGAACTCGGTCCGTGCATGTGGAAGTTCACTGCCAATCAACTTGTTCCGGTGGAAATCCTGTGTCAGCCGGTCTGGGGGGGGTGTAGGGAGGGCTGGTGCATATGGTAAGGTACTTGAGATGACCGCTTGCAAAGTATCAATACCAGACCAATACTAGCATCCTGTTGAAGGCCATTAGACGCATTCGTTCAGGCATCTTGCGCTGATTGGGGAAGCAGTTATGATGATTAATGCTGATTTGGTATTGACGGGGCGTGCAATAGTCCCTTAATAACTGCCCGGCCCTTCACATTGCCTTTACAGCGTTACAGCATTGTATCTAAATATCACCACAGCAACATTACATTGAGCCAGTCACTAAGTATTGGCAAGAAACTCAAACACTTGTCCCAGCGCCGATGCCACGATGCCTGGTCCATAATTTGCTACAACAGTTTGCAGAAAGCTTCTTCTTTCTGTTACCAATAATTCTATCGAATAGATTTCAATGAAGCAATTACAAAAAAATATAGATCCCATCTACGCGACAGCAAACTCATCAGGCAACGCCCATCTCCAATTAACGACCTGAACTCGGCCAGATTCTGAATCAGTATCAAGCCCTTCGATACTAACTCCGTCCGCAAAGAACTGTATATGCTCCTGCCCACGACCCTTAACCAGGGCCTTTGTCGATGCCCTCACCCTCCGCGCTACCGTCCGTGCAGCCTCTGAAGATTTTGATACTAGCGGTGAACTCGACTTTTTGAAGGACGCAGTGCGGTCTATTTCTGCCGGGGGTGTCGACCATGTCGGCGGCGCAGGCTTGGCTTCGGCAGGGGGTTCCAGTGGTTTAAGCGGGTCAGTGATTTTGCACTCGGTGGCCTCGGTGGGGGTTGCATCTCCCTCGGCGACCTTGAGGACATCATATTGGCGCACAGCGGCAGAGGTGGGTAGCAGGAGGATCTGATCCGTCACCCCCTCCAGCACGATTCCCCGCAGCTTCTCAACATCCTGCTGTAGAGGTACCTCATCCGCAGCTTCGGCGTCGCCATCGACCTCCATCCCATTATCGTCGGGCTCGCTAAGCTTCCGGCGTTTGCGAGACGGGAGCGCAGGGAACAGTAAATTTTTCAAAACGTCCATGTCGTACTTGAACCTACTCCCGCGTCAATTTTGCCTTGCAAATAAAGCCGACAGCGCACACTCACCCCGTGCAGAGTTCCCCCTCGGCGTTGGGTCTGAACACAAGTGTATGCGTGTTCATCGTATCCATCTCCGAGTCTACGTCAGGCACGACATCGGGGTCTACGGGTGCTGGGACTCGTCTGCGCTTTCTTTTTCCTAAACCAAATCGTACCCCGATACTGATGTCAGCGGCGAGGCTGCCCAGTCCCAGCACCGCGCTCCGCCGCTCGGCGTACTCGGATAGGCGTTCTGTGCGATTTCTGTTCCCCAGCCCTGGCGCTGAGCGCGATGTCCCCTTCTGCAATATCAAATCAGTCTAGAGGCCCAAACCAGATAACTCAGAATGACCCACCTCGACGAACTGCGCGCCAATAATCTCAATCCCACTCCCATCATGCTCACTCCCCCAGCCCGCACTAAGCAAACTCCTACCATCGTCCTCCTCCTCCGCCCTGCCCCGCGCCTCCCCAGGCACAGTCCCCTCCCCGCCCCAATACCGCTCCCCCCACCCGCCCACGAACCGGCCCCCCGCGAGCGCCCCGCCCAGCCCGCGCCCACACACGCGCACAACGCGCACATCCACCTGCAGGTCCTTCCCCTCGCGCCGCGCGCGCCGCACCCCGCTCCACCGCACCCACCCGCTGTGCACCGCGCACAGGAACAGGTCCGAGTCGTCCGTGTACACGCGGCGCGCGCGCACGTGCGACGGCGGCGCGGGCTCGTACGGCGAGAGGCCGCCGCCCCAGATGCGCGGCTTCGCGGGGCGCGCGACGGGGAGGTGGCCCGCGGGGAGGAGGATTGTCGCGCGCGTCTCGCGCTCGTCCGTGGACGGGGCCGCGGGCGCGGGCGCGGGGGAGGCGGGTTTCGGGTTGAGGCTGTCTTTGAAGCCGTCTATGCCGTCCTTGCTCTTGGACGCGGCGTCCTCGACGTTCTCCTTGCCCTTCTCCGCCGGCGGGTGCGCTTGCGCGGTGGGGAAGAAGTACGGGAAGGGCGTGCGCGGATAGACGTACGTGCCCAGGTGCATCGCCCGGTCGCCCTTCGTCTCCTTCTCTGCGTCCTTCGCCTTGTCGACGGTGCCATACGGCGGCGGCACCTCGCGATACGCATTCACCTCCATCGGCGACGCCGACCCGGGCGGGTAGAACTGGCCCGCCTGCGCCTGCGCCTTCTCGAACGCCTCCCTCTCCCTCTCCCGCTCGCGGTCTCTTTCCCGTTCTCGCTCTCTCTCACGATCCCGCTCCCGCTCGCGTTCGCGCTCCCGCTCCCGTTCACGCTGCTGCGCCACCTGCGCCTGCTCGCCCCGCACCGCCACCGGGTTCGCATTCGGGTTCAGATGCGACAGCGCGAGCGGCGGGCCCTGCGCATGCGGCAGCCGCCTGTGCTCCTCCCGCTCAACATTGACGCCCCGTCCCTGCTCCCGCCCCTGCTCCCTCTCGCGCTCCTGCAGGTGGTGACTCGGCCGCGCATGCGGCGGGACGAACATCTCCGCGATCTCCTCCTCCCGCGCCCCCATGCCGATCCCGATATGCCGATCCCGCAGGCCCAGGTTCATATTAACCTCGTCCCGCCCCATCCCCGCGATCCCCGCGCCGCCCATCCCCATGTCCGCGCGCTCCCCGCCCATCCCGCCGAGCCCCGGCATGCGCCCGCGCTCGCCCTCGTGCAGCCCCACCGCGCGCGCACCCCCACCCCCAACGCCGCCCCCGCCCGGGCCCTGCGCCATCTTGTCCGCGAGCCCGATGTCCCGGCGCCGCTGGCTCGCGACCGCGCGGATGTGGTTCATGTCCTGCTGCTCCTGCTGCTCCCTCTGCTCCCGCTGCTCGCGCTCCCGGTTGCCCAGATCCCGCTCGCGCTGCTCCCGCTCGCGCAGCTGCCGGTCCTTCTCCCTGCGCGCCTGCTGGTTCATGCCCATGCCCGCGTTCGCATTCGCGCCCGGATTCGAGCCGGCATTATTGCTATTGCTATTGATATTGATATTGACATTCGGGTTCGGGCTGGGGTTATTCGAATTCGGATTCGGGGCGAGGGGCACCTGCGTGGACGGCGGCGCGAGGGACAGCACCTCCCGCCTGTCCCTCGTGTCCCTTGTGTCGCGCGGATCCCGGGGGTCCTTGGCGTCCACCGCAGGCGGCCCGCCCGGCTCGCGCTTCGCGGGGTGGCGCGGCCGGTCGCGCTCGTCGCGGTACGGCTGTGCGGTATCTGCGCAACAACAAGGGTATTGATTAGCATATAAGCCCATAAGCGGAAGCGGAAGTGGCGGCGGCGGTGGCAGTGGTGGGGAATGGGATGGGGGATTATGCGTATTCATAGTAAAACGACGCGCACCTGGACCTGATATGCGCCTCACGCCCCCCTCGCGCTCCCTCTCGCGCTCCCTATCTCTGTATACAGCGTCGTGCTGCGCCTGGGATTGGGGCGGGTACTCGTAGTGCGCCTGCGGGGGGTGGTGCATGTGCTGCGGCGAGCGGTGGTCGACCATCGCGGGGAGGGCGGTGGCGGGGCCTGGTGGGGGCGGCCCCGGGTGCGGCGGGTGCGGTGTGTACGGGCCTGGGGGATCTATATCATACAATCATGCGAATCAAATTAGTTTCCGAACAAGTGCTTTGTGAGCAGGGAAGAGACGTACCTCGCTGTGCGAGCTTCAAGTACCCATCGCGTTCATACTGGCTCTCCCGCCTATCCTTCTCCCTCTCTCTTAAATCCCGGTCTCGTAGCTCCCGCTCGCGCAAATCCCGCTCCATCCTCTCCCGCTCTCGCAGCTCCCTCTCGCGCAGCTCCCGCTCACGCTCCCTATCGAGCCTCTCGCGCTCGCGCTCGCGGTCCCAGTCCCGCCCCGCGCCGGTGAGCCCAATCCCAATCCCGGGGCCGATGACAGCGCCCGGGGACATGCCGGGGCCGACCATCGGCGGCGGCGGCGCGCCCGCCCAGCTCGCGTGCGGCGAGTGCGAGGGCCGGAGGGAGCCCATCGCCGGGGAGTGGCCCTGCCCGGGGCCGGGCCCGGGCGCGTGCTGGGGGTACGGATTGCCCGCCTGGGGCGCCTGCAGCGGCTGCGGCGCGGGCGAGTGGCCCTGGTACATCGGCGACGGCTCGCTGTACTCCCGCTCCCGCTCCCCGCGCGCGCGGTCGTGCTGGGGCGGCGGCGGGGGTGGGGGCATGTACATCGTGCTCGGGCCCACGCGCGCGCCGCTGCCGCCGAGGGGGCGCAGGAGCACGGGGGACTTGCTCGTCGGCGTGAACGCGCGGTCGCGGTCGGCGGCGTACGCCTCCCTGGGCGGCTCCCTGTCCCTGTCGCGGGGACCGCCTCTGTCCTGCGGGTGCGGG
>KV417581.1:208971-227706 GCA_001630335.1 Athelia psychrophila
CTGTCGTCGGACGGCGAGTCCTGGAGGAGCGCTGCTACGCTACATTCATCGTGCGCTGCTCGTCGTCGTGTGCGATGGTCTAGTCGTCGATGGTGGCGGGCTGGTCGTCGGTGGGGACGGGCTGGTCGCTGTGGGTGTGGGTGAGCTCGCTGTCGTGGCTGGATGAGCTCGCTGTCGTGTGCGATGAGCGCGCGAGTTTGCGTTGTCGTTTGAGAGAAAAGCGCAGCTGACACGGCAGTCCCCGCTGGCCCAATCAGGAACGACGATTGCCCCCGCTCGATCTGAGATCTGATCGTGACGTATCAGCAGTCTAACTCTAAAGTATCTCTCCACATTCCACCCCCGAGTCCTCCCCCGTCCAGGGGCCTCAGCTTCCCATGGCTACTGCGAATACACCCTCGTATACTCTTTTGCCACCGTGCCACTTGGAGGGAGGCCTGGGGAGGAGCACGGGCGAAGATCTGCGGTGTGCGGGGATGGCGGGTTTCTCGGAGCCGCATTTCCATGCACGTGGACATCTCGGAGCCGCATGTGCCTAAGATCGTCCTCCGCGTGCCGCTTCCCTCAGCGGCCCTTTGGCTCCTTTGGCGTCCCTGTTTCACACCCGGCGCCCGCTCGACAGATATCAGTCTCGTCAGAAGATACAGCATCCTGTGCCGATGGGAAATCTCTTGCACAGGTACTGGTAACTCGACGGTACCGAGCTCGCATGGCGGCATTTTCAGTGGGACCGCGGACGCCGCAATTCTACACTGCTTCTGCACAGCGCAGCTTGCTACACGCTTGTTTATCTCCACAAACATGGCATACGCATATCAGCCCAAGATCCTGACCTTCCATCGTCGAACGACATCAGACATCGGAAATGTTGCGCGGCCTCCAGACTCCAGACTCCAGACTCCAGAGTGCCGCTGGGGAGCCAGTGTCAATTTGAATTACGCTGGGCCACTCTGGCGTTTGAGCTTCCCGTTGAATGGCGAGCCTATCATTGTGCCAACGAGGCAACGCCGACAGCCCCGAGTACATAAGAAACGCTCACAACGTGTGCGCGTGTCCGAGCTGCTGCGGAGGATCGCAAAATGGCTGCACTTTGCTGCAAATCCACGCCCGCGTTGGCCGTGGCCCCTGACCATATATCATATGCACTATTCGGGTAGGCAGCGGCCAAAGTTCAAACGTGCCCTTGTTGGTAACTCAAAATCATTTTCTAAAAGCATCGAGCAGTGCAGCGGGCTCGACGGTACCGAGCAGCGCGCATCCGCAGATCATTATATCCGCGAGGCGTGAGCGCTTGAGCATTTAAAGTTTCAAGTTTCAATGAGACAGCGCTGCAATATGTATGTATAGGTTGCTTTACGCTTATTTGGCAGTATCTGCACGCATCGTTACCCTCCAAGCTTCATGTTCTTGCACAGATGCAGCCGAGGTTCGACGTTCAACGTTCAACGTTCAACTCCGACAGTACCGAGGGCACCGAGCACGCAATGCGGCGTGCATATGCGCAGATCATTCGCGGCTGTAGCGCGGACATGACATTGGGGGTGCTCAATTCTGAGCTCACGGGTTCACGGTTCGCTCACGGTCTTGCGGGGCTGGGCAATCGAATCTCGATGTCAGCTTTCCATTTCCGGTGGCCAAATTTCTCGGGGTTGTGCTGCAGTAATCCATCCTCCTCTCGCCTGAAGCTTGAAGGCTGAGAGCATCGTGTCTACAAGACTGCAGACTCCGTCCTGCTTTTGGAGCACTTGAAGCAATAAAATCCCGCAGAAACTAGTGCTAAGAAGGGATCGTCAGCTGATGTCTATCATGTCTGTTAACTGGTCAATGGGAATGGGAGTGGGAGTGGGAGTAGGATGGACGCCACACGTATTAGCATTAGCATTAGCATTAGTATCACAAATTCATTTCAAGTTTCGATGTTGCTTCGAATTCATGATCAGCCTTCTGCAGCTGCTTGCTGATCATGAACGCCTCTCTGTCACAAATGTGTCAGTATAGTATCGTAGTGTCCATCGTAGGTGCTAGGCGGACATCCGCCAGCCAGCGACCCACGCATTACAAAGTCAGGTGGCACCAAGAAGTTAGATTCCAGATCCCGACGTGGGCCGCCGCTGCACGCTGGCATATGCATATGATCTATCACAATAATTATAATATTAATACACATCAACATGCCAATGCGTATGCATGTGGGCGATCTTCGCACTGATTATCAATGCGGCACAAAGATATCCCGACGTGGAAACACCACAGAAGCCTTATACACAATGCACATCGGGCAACACAATTGGAAAATTCGCGGCCAAGCAGCGGGCTATAGTTAAATATGCAGCTGATAGTCTGAGGCCGCTGAATCCGATGCTGCTTGTTCCTAACCCTCTCTAACCGATGTCCCCCGCACACAAACTCACTCACACACTTACCCCCCCACATTAGAAAACTGGCGGTGTTGAGCTCTGGATCATTGTAACGCGTGTCGCTGGGGAGTATGGCAGATGATTATTTTGCCGAACTTTACTGCAAGTACACGCGCCCGCGGTGGCTAGAACACAGTATTAGATTTGCCTGATATATTCTCTCAAAGCCGAGCGACGTGCATCGGAGTGCCAAACGGACTCATGATTCGATTCTCGCGGCGCTTTGAATGTATCCATGTTGGCGAGAGCCGGTCGACGCACGGCATTCCCCGCAGCTGGACGGAGGAAGAATGCCGGGCTGCATCGCAGCTCTTCGTCAACCAACCGCCACCGGAGGGAAACGGCCCAAGCCGCCTCCGCCGACGAGCCGTCTGACTGCACGGCACCAGCAGCTCCGCGGGAGTGCAATATTCGTCTACCCCCCGCCGCGTTACCTTATTTCGACCACATCATCTGAGGCTCGTTCATCATATCGCCAACAGTAACAACGGGTACGTCGTACTCAGGAATATATTCCAGGAATCCATTAATCAGGATGGGCGACGAATGCGCGAGCAGGAATGTGGGATGGTATCCTGCCTCAGCGTCGTACCCACCTCTGGGATTTAACATTGATAATATATTGAGAAAATCAAAGTCAGCACTGGCAGTTCACAGCTGACGGAAGTGGAGCGAGTCGAAGGATATAGATATATAGTCTCAGTAGGGACAATTGATACAAATCGAAATGTCTCGGCATATCTGCAGACTTATACGACCCTTTTTCTCATCATCAATGAATGAATGAATGAATGAATGCTGATGAGTGCTCACCGAAGAGTGCTCCCGTAATCCCGCAATCCTACCACTCAATGAGGTGTGTTCCGTCCAGTGCACATACCCAGCATCCCTACCATACCTCCTGCGTTGACCATATAGCCCACTGCTGCAGGCCGCGTGAGTTCGACATCAGTGTCTATAAATACCTGAGGGATCTGCGAAAAAGTGCCTCATTACATGTCTCACTCTATCCACCTAATCCGAGGTGGAGATGGTATAATGCGCCCAATGAAATCGCAACGCGGCAGTTATCCTGCGGAAGTTGCGCATTTGTTCGGTTTCAGAAGCCGATTGGGTAAAACGTATCATGTGGGGTGAAAAGACTATGACCAGGGCCAGAGACTGAAGCATAATGCGAATGATCAGAGGCGGTATCGGACGAAGATCTTGTCTCAGACAGATAGCGAGTATACAATGTACAGGATAGCGACCTAGCAATCGGAGCCGCTATAGTGGTCAGAGCCACAGCCGGCGATGTTCTTCTCTGCGAGAGTCAATACCTGTGGAACAGTAGATGTGGCGGAAGCAACACGATAGGCATTCATCGACATAGTGATACTTAATCGCAAGGAAAGACATCGCCTGAGGGCCAGTGCCTTTTTGGTCGTCCCACCCGACGAGCCGTCGCCAAGGATCAGAATCTCGTATGTCCGCGCGGGGTTGGCGGTCAGGTGGGAGAGTGTGCTTGCGGGCATGAAGGGCAGGCGGACGGTTTCGTTGTATGTGAGGATGACGACTGTGAAGTCTATGGAACCCGGGTCGGCCAGCAAAGGGAGGGGCAGGGATTTGCTTGGGGGCACATAGGAGAGGTATTGCTTCTCGCAGGTGCGTGTTATGATTGGTGGAGGGGAAAGTGAGACTAGTACTGTTGCGAAGTATGCCTGGCAAAGGTTCGGGTGTCATGTCAGTTCACGCTCCTTGCAAGCATTGTATGGTGAAAGGAAGGATCAGAATAGGGATGTGACACATCCCAGACCAAGTTTTGTCTTCCTCGCCGAGGCGCACATCCCGGAAGATGGCCCAAGGCTCGAAGAACAAGGATGAAAGGGTTCTCATCATCGTAAACGAATGGAAGGATTACTCACGGTGACACCAAGAGCGCGGCGACGCCGTAGGGTACTAAGGTGGCCATCGGGACAGGCAACTTTCAGAGGGATATGGGCTTGTTAGCATTGTGCGTGTGCTGTAAGTGTAAATGCACGAGTTCACAGATAAAGGATGGGATGCGGAGAAGGGTGTCGATGTGTCTTGAGAAGTGGAGGTTGTGGGACAAATACTATATTAGCGACTAGGTATTGCAAGTGAAAGTTTCCGCGTGTCCGTTTCTGATCGAAACTTTCGACATTGACATTGCTCTCGGACTTGCGCAGTCGATGTATTTGAAGTACATTACGCCAACTACAGCTCTTCGTATCCTGGGTGTAAGGCATGTAGCTGTATTCATATACAGCTACGTATCGCGCACAAAAATGTTGAATCAAAAAGATGCAATATTCACCTAAAAAGGCAATGCTCTTAAGCGTGAATGATGGGCACTGCGGGTAAGTAGTACACGTGCACGAGGCTAAGGCGAGGCTGGTACATCAGAGACAGCTGGTCGATTCACCTTGGCCCTTCACAACTGATACGACAATGCCGCAGAACACCCCAAACTTAGCTGGCAGATCTTCCGGCGGCAGCTATGATCTTCAATCTATCTACAAGGCAGCCATGGATCAACTACAGAGCATGCGGGATGCCGGTCAGCTTTCATCCGCTGATTATGACCTTGTTACTAGCACCAAGCTCGGTGAGGTCTTACTTCCAGTGGAGGCAGCGCACGCAAGGTCTTCCGAGACACATCTTGGCGCAAGCCGTATACGCGAGTCAGTGGACCCACTTCTTCAGCGCCTCGAAAGATTCGGCGAGGCCATGGACAAGGTCGTGGAGCTCTCCCCGGAGTTTATGGGCGTCAACATCCTTGGAATAGTATGGGGTAGTATTAGATTGATGATGATGGTGAGCCCTTCGAACGATTTCCTGCATTGATCTTTGCTCAAGTAACCACTCATACCATGCAGATAGCGCGGGATGTCTCCGACACATTCGGCACTGTTGTGGAAGTACTGGATGACATTCGGAACAGTCTTCCGGTTCTTGATGTCTACATAGACCTATTTAGCGGCTCCGATATACAGTTGCTCAAGGATCCTCTGGTCGAAATATACACACAGCTACTGTATTTTGGGGTTCAGGCGATAAAATTGTTCAATCGCTCAATGTTCAGTATGTGTTAAGTCTGTCGTTATTATTTTTCATCCACTGATGTCTACTCGCAGGGACACTGGCTAAGTCGACAGCGACTTCACAAGCAAAACACTTTCAATCGTTGAGCGCAAATATTGCGAAAGCCCGCGACGAGGTAGACAGGATTAGCAATGTCGAGCATATGCATCAAACGGGTCTGGCTTTGGAAGGTGCATTTTACCCAACAATCATCGTGGACTTTCTCTGATATCTTGCCATAGTCCAAGCATCGGAGAACTCAAAGGCGGAGACATTCCGAATGGGTAAGCAATCTATCGTTAATCTCACACATATCAAACCAAGACGCTGACGATGCTATAGAGACCAGGCAGCGACTTGACCACATCGGCGCCAGCTTCGAAGTTCATCCGTTACCGTCGCTGCTTCCCTTCAACGATGCGCCTGTGGACCTCATTTCGTCCTGTTTCACGGGCCGCCATGAAGATTTGAAATTCATTGCTGATGCTCTCAGCTCTCCCACCGGCCGTGCACCAGCGCGCTGCGCCATTTGGGGGATGCCTGGGCTCGGAAAGAGTCAATTAGGTCTCAAGTATGCCCACTCATCTTTTGAATCGGGACGCCACACACATATATTCGCGATTTCGGCAACAACAGTGGAGAAGCTCAATCGAGGACTGGTCGGGGTGCTCAATCTAGTCCAGCATCCGGAGAGACATAATTCGGACCAGGCGGCGCAGTTGACGGCCGCACGACACTGTTTTGAGCACTCCGAGAAATACGGCTTCGTCCAGTGGCTGATCATCTTCGATAATGCAACGTCGGAGACCGTGGCATTCCTCCGCCTGCACCTCCCTCGACAGAATGCTAATGGAAGCATTTTTATAACTACACGCACACTTGAAATCGCCGAAGCTCTGACCAATGTCGCTGGACAGCAACATCCCATCTGCGAGCTCAAGGCTCTTAGTCCGATGCAGTCAGCCGAACTGCTCTTGAAAACGGCGGGGATTCCCAGCAGTGCTGCGGTGGATATTGACAGCGCCCAGAAGCTGGTCAAACGTATGGGATATCTCCCACTTGCAGTGGAGCAAGCGGGAGCGTTGATGAAGCAAAACGGTTTTAGCAGCGCCGATCGGCTCAACAACTTGTATGATCAACATGGATCTGGGGAAGTGAGTGCGCAGTTTGTTACACCCTCGATATCGGCTCATTACCGCTCAAGATCATCGGCTGGACGAACAGTTTAAGCACTTACGAAGAGACGTCAGTGCTGGCTGCGTTCACAGCGCCCCTTCAACGGCTCGGCGAGATTAATCCCGCCGCGCTCAGCTTTCTCAGAGTATTGGCATACTTCGACCCTGAGCACATACCACTTGATATTGTAGTCCTCGGCGCTGAAAAGGCTCGAGCCTACCTCGCCTCACAAACGGAATCAACATCGCCAAGCTCTCCAGCACTTCAAAAAAAGCGGTTTAGCTTCCGCAGATTGATTAACAAATCACCAGGAAAACAAGCAAAGCCGCGACCACTTACCGCTCCACCGAGCGTTAAAGTACCGTTAGAGCTAATACCTCTGCTCGAATCCATATGCTCCGAAGAATGGCTGCGGAGGGCCTGCGGTCACCTGAAGGACCTCTCGTTAGCCCGACCTCTATACGGCGAGAAAACATCACTTTATATTCACGACTTAATCCGACAAGTTATCATCCAACAAACCTCGACGGATCATGAACTCGGGGAAGATCCGTACTTTACCCTCGCAGTTGCTCTACTTTTCCGTGCATTCTCAACGATAGAGGACCCGGGATCACCACAGTGTTGGGCGGAATGCGAGAGATTCGTGCCACATTTGATGTCTCTGGTGAATCGCGTTGGCGCGCTACCCATCGATCTACTGGGTGTGCTGAGTGTTGGTGTTGCATGGTATTTCTTGCAACGAGGTCGCTACGAGGAGGCAGCGGCACTGTGTCAGCACGCGCTGGCAGGTCAGACGCAGCAACTTGGGGCAGACCACCCGGACACACTGACTACGGTGCATCGCCTTGCTAGTGTGTATTACTGCCAGGGGATGTACAACGAAGCCGAGGCGCTCTACCGGCGAGCTCTGGCCAGCCGGGAGCAGCGACTTGGGGCAGATCACCCAGACACATTGACCACGGTAAACAACCTCGCTGCGCTGTACGACGAGCAGGGAAATCTTGCCGAAGCCGAGGCACTGTATCAGCGAGCACTGAAAGGCCAGAAGCAGCAGCTTGGTGCAGACCACCCCGACACATTGCGTACAGTCAACAACCTCGCTGTGTTGTACGACCAGCAGGGAAATCACGTCGGAGCCGAGGCACTATATCAACGAGCACTAGTAAGCAGAGAGCAGCAGCTCGGTGCCAACCATCCAGACACGTTGATGACGGTAAACAATCTCGCTGTTCTGTACGATCAGCAGGGGAAATACGCTGAAGCGGAGGCACTGTATCAGCGAGCACTGATGGGGAAGGAGCAGCAGCTTGGCGCGGACCACCCAGACACATTGATGACGGTACACAATATTGCTGTGCTGTACGAGCACCAGAGAAAACATGAAGAAGCCGAGACGCTCTACAAGCAAGCCCTGGCAGGTAGAGAAACACGCCTCGGTATCCACCATCCGGACACAATCTCGACGATGGAACACCTCGCTCGACTATATGACGGGCAGGGAAGAAATGGGGAAGCAAACACCTTGCGCGTGCGTGCCGAGGAGGCGGAGAAGGTTCAGTTATCCCAGTAGTAGTGGCATTGTAGTCCCAGTGAATCTTATGTATCGCAGTTCTTGGACATGATTAGTATATCAAGATGGTAGCCCCGTGTTAAAATACCAACCAGCAGCCTGAGAGAGATTAGCGAGATCGCCCCGTGTTAAACGAGTCTGAGTCGCACGAATCGGACGAGAGCTATCATCCATCATGCATCATATGTCATAAGGGGCGTCAAGGAAGCAGTGTGGGTGATAACAAAAGGGATGACCAAAGTAGTACAAGGACAGCTCAGCCAAAAACGCCATTGGCAACCGCCCAATATAACTCGATGATCCAGTACAACTCGGAAGAATTACTGAGTTGTACTTGTATTGCTTTAGTATATACTCCTGCACCATTCGCTCCAGAACGCACACGTGATCACACAGCATTCACAGCCTTTCACGCGCCATCATCTCCATATGAGGTACCAAACTCATCCTAGCTTACATTCTCAATCAATCACATTAGTTACAGATATATCTACGACTATTAATAGCTACGAATCACATCTACGAATTACCAGACTCGTAATAATTTGCAACGCGAAGCATGAGGAGGTGTGCGTCGTGAGCCATAAATTTCGATTGATTGACCGAATAAATGTATATTATAAACACGTAGAGGCATGGGGAAGGAAGCTGAGTGGTGAAGAGCTGGCCGCAGGAGCCTGGGAGGCCAGGAACACTGCAATTGGTTGCGTGAGAACGTGAGAGCGTTGAGTGCCGAAATGGGACAGACTCTGGCTCCGAACGATCAAAGAACATTTTGAAGATGCGCCGGGTCGACCCCCTGCCATATTAAAATCTTGGGAGGCGGGTGCTGAACGTTTCGAAACTTGAATTCATCGTGCCTGACGGGCCTGGCCCGGCTTGATGGGATTTAAAGATAAATCTACTTTAGAGTGTATCTACTTCAAATCTACTTCGATATTTATCAACCCAGAAAGGAAAATTTCCTTACGTTTCTGCAATCCGATTGGCTGAGAGCTAACCAAAAATATCTAGCAGATACACACTATTTGAAACTGTTTTTAAACCCTGCGGGAAGTCAACCATTGGACAACTCCCTCATCTTTAGCCATCTTTAGCCACAGATCCGCGATCATTCCGCGCATAGCAATCCCACAGAATGATAGCAGCACAGCATCTACTGGCGGTTGTTGGTTACTATTCCGCCACCGACCTGGCACCCATTTACATCGACATATAATTTAGTGGAAATTATTTGTGACTCCGTTGGGGGGTATATCAACGGCAAACCTACCAACTCATCCTCAGAACTGATACGACAATATTAATGTCGAAGACACAAGACTTAGCCAGCCGACCTTCCAGCGGCAGCTATGACCTGCAGTCTATCTACGAGGCAGCCAAGGATGAACTAAAGGACATGCGGGATGTCGGGCAGCTCTCATCCGCTGACTATGATCTCATCACCAGCACCAAGCACAACGAGGTCTTACTTCCGGTGGAGGCAGCGCACGCAAGGTCTTCGGAAACACATCTTGGCGCAAGCGGCATACGCGAGTTAGTGGACCCGCTTCTTCAGCAGCTCGAAACGTTCGGCGAGGCCATGGATAAGATCGTGGAGCTCTCCCCGGAGTTTATGGGCATTAACATCCTTGGGATAGTATGGGGCAGTATCAGGTTGATGATGATAGTGAGTCTTTCGAACGATTTTCTGCACTGATATTTGCTCAAGTAACCACTCATACCGTGCAGATAGCGCGGGATGTCTCTGACGCATTTGGCACTGTTATGGAAGTACTGGATGTCATTCGAGGCAGTCTTCCGGTCCTCGATGTCTACATAGACCTATTTAGCGGCTCCGATATCCAACTGCTCAAGGGTCCTCTGGTCGAGATCTACACACAGCTAATGTTGTTTGGAGTTCAAGCAATACAACTGTTCAATCACTCGAAACTCAGTATGGGACGAGTCTATCCTGATTGTTTTCATCCTCTGAAGTCTATTCTTAGGGACGCTCGTTAAGTCTACATTGACTTCCCAAGCAAAACACTTTCAATCTTTGAGCGAAAAGATGGCTAAAGCCCGTGATGAGGTCGATAGAATTGCCAATATCGAGCACATGCATCAAACGGGTCAAGCGTTGAAAGGTACCTGTCAACATGATCAAGTATCACAAATTTTCTCTGACACCTTGCCATAGTCCAAGCATTGGAAAATTCAGATGCGAAGTCATTTCGAATAGGTAAGCAATCCATTATTTAACTTACGCATATCAGACCAAGTCGCTGAAGATGCTGTAGAAACTAGGCAGCGACTTGACCGCATCGCCGCCGGCCCCGAAGTTAATCCGTTACCATCACTGCTTCCCAACTATAACGACGCGCCAGATCTCATTTCATCTTGCTTCACGGGACGTGTTGAAGAATTTGAGCTCATCGCGGACGCTTTCGCCTCCCCCATCGGCGGCGCACCAGCGCGCTACGCCATTTGGGGGATGCCTGGGCTCGGAAAGAGTCAAACAGTTCTCAAATACGCCCATTTATCTTTCGACTCAGGAAGCCACACGCATGTGTTCTGGATCCCGGCCACCACGGTGGAGAAGCTCACGCAAGGACTGGTCAAGGTCCTCAATCTAGTCCAGCATCCGGAGAGACATAATTCGGACCAGGCAGCGCAGTTGACGGCTGCACGAGGCTGTTTTGAACACCCTGAGAAGTATGGCATCGTCAGATGGCTAATTATTCTCGATAACGCAACATCGGAGACGGTGGCATTCCTCCGCCAGTACCTACCGCGACAGAATGCTAATGGCAGCATTCTGATAACTACGCGTACAGCGGATGTCGCCGAAGCTCTGACTAACACAGCTGGACACCAGTATCCGGTCTACGAGCTCAAGGCTCTCAGCCTAGTCCACTCAGCCGAACTGCTTTTGCAAAGGGCGGGTGTTCACAGCAGCGCTCCAGCCGATCTGGAGAGTGCCCAGAAGCTGGTCAAACGGATGGGATGTCTGCCGCTTGCAGTAGATCAAGCGGGAGCCTTCATGAAGGAATATGGTTTTAGTCAGGCCAATGGACTCAATAGTTTATACGAGATATATGGATCGGGAGAGGTAAGTGCAAAGTTTGTTACACCCTCAATATTGGCTCACTCTCACTCAAGATCATCGCCTGGACAAACAGCTTGAGCCCTTACGAACAGAAATCAGTGCTGGATACCCTCACAGCGCCGCTTCAACGGCTCGGCGCGAAAAATCCCGATGTGCTCAGCTTCCTAAGAGTAGTGGCGTGCTTTGACCCCGAGCACATACCCCTCGATATTGTAGCGCTCGGCGCTGAAAGGGCTCGAGACTACCTTGCCTCCCATACGGAATCAACATCGCCAGTCTCCTTAGCATCAAACAAAAAGCAGTCTAGCTTCCGCAGACTGCTTACCAAATTACCAGGCAAGCACACAAAGCCGCGACCGCCCACCGTGCAAAAAGTTGATGGTGCCGCCGCCACATCGACTGGAGTACCGCTGGCGTTGAGACCTCTGCTTGAGTCCTTATGCTCTGAAAAATGGCGGCGCGTGGCTTGCGGTTACCTGAAGGCCCTCTCTTTAGCTCAACCTCTATACGGCGAGAAACCATCGCTTCACATTCACGACTTAATTCGACAAGTCGTCCAACAAACCACACCAGCCCATAAACTCGGAGAGGATCCGTATCATGCTCTCGCGGTTGCTCTCCTTTCCTGGGCATTTCAAACGATAGAGGACACAGGATCACCGCAGTCTTGGACGGAATGCGAGAGATTTGTGCCGCACTTGATGTCTTTGACGCAGCACGTCGGCAACGTCGGCACGTCACCCATTGGTTTACTAGGCGCGCTGAGCGTCCGCGTTGCAGGGTATTTCGAGCATCGGGGTCGCTATAAGGAGGCAGTGGCGCTGTGTCGGCACGCACTGGCAGGTCAGACGCAGCAGCTTGGTGCAGACCACCTAGACACATTGGGCACGGTAAACATCCTCGCCGAGCTGTACCGCCGGCAGGGAAAGTATGATGCAGCCGAGGCACTGTATCACCGAACACTCTCAGGCAGGGAGCAGCAGCTTGGTGGAACCCACCGAGACACATTGAGTACAGTACACAATCTCGCCTGGCTGTACGAATACCAGGGAAAGTATGGCGAAGCTGAGGTGCTGTATTGGCGAGCTATGGTCGGCCGGGAGCCGCAGCTTGGTGCAGACCACCGAGACACGTTGGAAACAATAAACAATCTCGCCGTGTTATATGAGCGCCAGGGGATGTACAACGAGGCCGAGCCGTTGTATCAGCGAGCACTGGCAGGCCGGGAGCGTCAACTCGGGGCTGACCATCCAAACACCTTGGGCACGGTAAGCAACCTCGCCGGACTGTACCGCCTGCAGGGAAACTATGACGAAGCCGAGGTATTGTTTCAGCGAGCACTGGCAGGCAGGGAGCAGCAACTTGGTGCCGACCACCCAGACACATTGACCACAGTACACAACCTCGCTGCGCTGTACTTCCAGCAGGGAGAGCATGACAAAGCCGACGTGATGTTTCGGCGAGCACTGGCAGGCTGCGAGCAACAACTTGGTCCGGACCACCCGAGTACATTGACCACAGTAGAGGGCCTCGCTATGTCGCATGAGATCCAGGGCAAGTATGACATGGCCGAGAGACTTCACAAGCGAGCCCTGGCAGGCAGGAAAACAAGCATCGGTATTCACCATCCGGATACAATTAGGTCGATGGAACACCTCGCTCACTTATATGACGAGCAGGGGAGAGATGGGGAAGCAAGCACTTTGTGGGCGCGTGCCGAGGAGGCGGAGAAGGGTCGGTCATTGAAGTAGCAGTATTGCAGTCCCGATCAAGTCCCAATGAATATTATGTATTGCGTTTGAGTCACGTGTTGCACGGCTTTCGAATTCTAATCTGCAATCCCGATGTCCGACTCTGCCAGCAGGTATGCATTGCGCGACAAATATTTTGCTTCGTCTTCCGGGCGCTACCTGACTGGCGAGGCGAGTGATACAGGCAGTATTGTGTTTAAATCTCTTACTGGTCACTTACGGTCAAGCGCGTCGACCAAACAACCACCACTCCAATCATCACGCTCCTTGAACTGCGAAGAGACCAACGTGGACGTTGCAAGCCATTCTGCGAACGGCCAGGAGAATTGAGGCGTGCAGGCATCAGAGCCCCCTCGGCTCCTACCTGTCTCGACGCGTTTCTTCTTACACCATACGAGCTCGTTGCTGCCGGAGGAAATTAAGAAGATAAGCAGTTTGTGCGGCCGTCAATGCCTTTCTCGCTCTCCTTGAACAGCGGCTCGGGGCCTGCTTGTATCCTAGAGAAGCCCCAAACCCTTCTACGCGCGCGCGCGCTCGCTGCCCGCCGGCGCCTTCTACGGTCCTGCTTGAGTTCGACATCCAGGCTTATTTGTTTTATAAGCATCAGGGCATGTATAGTGGATGGTCATGTATGGTTTATGCAGTCATCTGTACTTGATAGGCCCTGTAAAATGCCATATACGGATCTCACCCACATGTGTACTGCGCTGCATGGGAAGCGGAAAGGGGGTTAAACAGATGTTATCGGGGCTCAGAGCACAGGTAAATACATGCCAAATGGTGTCTAGGTAATTACATTGATAGCTGTGGGTCATGTGAGAGCGTCAAAGGCAAGAGAAGGGGGGTGATGGTGGCAGGGTAATCTAGTTTGATATCGGGATGGCTAGGTGGCGCTTATAACAGGATGTACAGCATATAGGGTAGTGAAGTGTTTCGGAGGTAGGATTGGACAGGCGCTGAGCGTAGGGGAGAGAACATGGAGGAGGGAAGAGCGGAGGGGCCAGGAGGGCAGCGGTGCGGATGTACACGTGTGCGGTAATGAACGCTTCGCGGCTACGCGCGCATGTCAGTATCGCGTACTCAGGTGGAGGAAACTGCATGGCGGGGACTGGGTGATTGGGTATGTGAGTGCGGTGCCGTGATCAGAAGTGTGTGGGTCCGGGCGGCTGGCATAGGCCGCGGTGCACGTCAAGGCGACAGTGTACGCTAGTGAGCGTGTGGGCACTGTGTGGGTGTGCGGGCGGCGAATGGCTAGGGCGTGCGCGTGACGAACGAAGGTGCGCAAGCGCTGCTGCTGGCGTGGACGGGGGCTGGGCGAACGTGTGGTGGGGGTATGCTGATATTGGTGAGTGAGGGATGCGGGCTCCAGCGAGTACTGCTGGGCTGGAGCGAGCACAGCTAGTAGCTAAGGGCGGGTCTGTGGTGCGTGTGCGTGCAAGGATTATGCGTGTCTGCAGAGGGACATGGTGTGGGACATGAGGGTGCGATACCGGGCGCCAGAGGACAAATGGGCTGAGGCGGATGGGCGATGCGAGCGGCCAGGGACGCGGTGAGAACGAGGAGACTATGCGTAAGCGTAAACGCGCAGTATAATGGTAAGGTGGGTGGTAAGCAATGCGAGCAGGTAAGCCGGAACAACCTTGAGACGCATAAGCAGCATCCTCGTACATGCAGCATCGCGTGCCGCACAGCACCACCTTGTTTAGGTTCTTCTCCAGCGTCGCTACCCGGATGTCGATCTTCGGATACGCCTTCGCATTGGTGGTCGTTCTCTCCGACGAACCGTCCTCCACAACGAAGATCGCGTATGTCCGCGCGTGCTTGGTGGCCAGGTGAGAGGATGCACTTTCCAGCAGAAAAGGCAGGCGGACGATTTCGTTGTATGCGGAGATGGCGACTCTGGGGTCTATGTAGCCTTGGTGGGATCGTGGGGGCTATGGTTTGATCAGGGGCGCATACGGGAGGTATGGCTTCTCGGAGGAGCGCATTATGATTGATGTGAGCGAAAGGAAAACTATCACGATGAGTGTCTGGAAAAGGTTCGGGTGCCATATGATCATGTCAGTACACGTTTAATGCAAGGTATGGTAGAACGAAGCACGAGAATAGGGCTGTGTGACATCCTTGACCAAGTTTTGTCGTTCTCACCGAGATGCACACCCCGGAAGATGGCGCAGAACTCGAAGACCAGGTCGACAGGTTTGTCACCTTCACGAATGGAAAAAGTACTCAAAGCGCGACAGAGGAGTATCAAGTGCCGCAAGGCCAAAGTGCAATAGGGTGTACATCGGGGCAGGCAGCTGTCAGAACATGAATGGGCCTGTTAGCATCGACTGTGCATTGCAGATGTGCATGCTGGTTCACAAGAAAAGACAGGTAATTATGTGGTGGAACAAACCGATGTCGACGCGTCCGGGCGCCGAGTCGGACATTGAAACAGCGTGGCCCCTCCGAGTCGCTGTCTGAGCAGAACCACTTGCCGCGCCGCCGCTTAGACAATGCAGAGACCTTTTTCCACCGACCGAAGCTGCTTCGCAAACATTTCTGGCACAAGATAAGGGTATATATATGTGAGTAAGCATACACCACCCAGAAATGCTGAACTAAACCGCTGCAATAAGTTTGGACCTGATTATTGATACGGCACTAGCGCTCTTAAGCACCAATATGATACTGTGCAAATCACACGAGGTTGAGGCGAGAAACAAACGACACATCATACTATAGCATGATCAACAGCAGACTCACCTGCAGAACTGATCCGACAAAATTAAAACAGCGCGACCGTTTCTGCTCGAAACCTCCGACCATGTTAGAGTATTTGACGACAACCAAAGCTCTTCATATGCTCGGCCCAAGGTATGTAACACTATTCATATATGGGTACATAAAGCGCGCACGAATGTCGAATCCAAAAGATGCAATGTGGACCTGACAAGGTGCTAGTGCTGTGAAGGGTGGATGCTGTGCAGGGTAAGCACACGAGGCTGAGGCGTGGCTGAGCGAGCGGTATATTAACGACAGACCCGCCAATTCACCTGCAGAACTGATACAACAATGTCACAGAATACGCAAGACCAAGCCGGCGGATCTTCCAGCGGCAGCTACGACCTTCGCGCTATCTACCAGGGGGCTATCGACCAACTGCAGGGCATGCGAGATGCCGGCCAGCTGTCGTCCGCCGATTACGATCTGATCACAAGCACAAGCAAGCCAGGCGAGATCCTACTCCCAGTGGGGACGGCGAACGCAAGCCGCATCAGCGCTGCAGTGGAGCCGCTTCTTTCGTTGCTTGAAAAGTTCGGCACGGCCATGGACCTGGTGATGCAGTTCTCCCCGGAGTTTATGAGTGTCAACATTCTCGGAATAGTATGGGGTAGTATCAAGTTCATGATGGCTGTGAGTCCTTAGAGCGACTGCTTCCATTGCCATATACTGAAGTCGCCACGAATAACGTCCAGAGAGCACAGGATGTCTCCGACGCACTCGCCACCGTTGTTGATATACTGGACGTCATTAGAAACAGTCTTCCGGCCCTCGAAGTCTACACGAAACTGTTTGGCTCCTCCGACATCCAGCTGCTGAAGCGTCCTCTGGTCGAGATTTACACACAGCTGATGTTGTTCGGCGTGAAGGCGGTGAAGTTATTTGATCGCTCGATGCTCAGTATGTGATGAGTCTGTCGCTGTAATTGTCGTCCACTGAAGTCGATTTGTAGGGGCCCTGGCTAAGTCAACAGCGACCTCCCAAACAGAACAATTTCGATCCTTCAGCGCAAATATTGCGAAAGCCCGTGACGAGGTCGATAGGATTGCCAATGTCGAGCACATGAACGAAACACATCAAGGTTTGAAAGGTACGCGTGCAAATAACCAGGTGTCGCGAATTTCCTCTGATTCTTCCCATAGCCCAAGCGCTGGAAAATTCAGATGCGAAGTCATTTCGAATGGGTAAGCAATATATCATTAAACTTGCGCATATCAACCAAGACACTGACGATGACGCAGAGATTAGGCAGAAACTAGACCACATCGGCAGCAACACCGAAGGTCATTCATTACCATCACTCCGTCCCTTCAACGATGCGGCCGTGGACCTCATTTCCTCTTGTTTCACGGGCCGCCTTGAAGATGTCCAATTCATTGCCGACGCTTTCAGTTCTCCCACCGGCAGCGTACCAGCGCGCTGCGCTGTTTGGGGCATGCCTGGGCTCGGAAAGAGTCAATTGGTTCTCAAGTATGCTCACTCATCCTTTGAATTGAGGCGCCACACATACATATTCGCGATCTCGGCAACAACGGTGGAGAAGCTGACTCAAGGGCTGGCCACGGTGCTCGAACTAGTACAGCATCCTGCGAGACACAATCCGGATCAGGCGGTGCAGTTAACGGCCGCGCGGCACTGCTTTGAAAACTCCGCGGAATACGGCTTTGTCGAGTGGCTGATCATGTTCGATAATGCAACCTCGGAGACCGTAGCATTCCTCCTGCAGCACTTCCCACGACAGAATGCTAATGGCAGTATTTTAATAACGACGCGGACACTTGAAATTGCGACTACACAGACCGGAAGGTCACGAACGACCGTGTCGCGGTGCCGGAGGAGCATCGCTGGAGCAACGTATTTTATGGGACGTTGTGCGTGTGAGTCGTGCGGGTCATTTGGCTACCCATCGCGCGGCTACACCAAGTGGTTTCTGTAGTGCACGCCGTGTTGGGAGAGCGTAACCCAGGTTCTGACGCCACTAGATTGTAGTAGAAAGCAACCTTTACGGACCCTTTCCTCTCATTGGCGCTCTCGTACCATCCCTAGGAGACTCCTAAATACTCGGCGGCACCAAACAACCCGCTGCTGAACAACCTAATCCAGCACCTACACTTCACTACAAAAGAGCGGCATATCTCCAACTCGGTTTCTCTTCAGAAAGTCCACTGGCGTTCGGAACGCGTCGGTAAGAAGCCTCGTATACCTCAGGTCTTCTCCCTAGTCTAGATCGCCATGAAATTGGTAACCCTCTTGTCGGTCGCCAGCGTCGAAACGAGCAAACGGACCATTACACCGTTATTTAAACGCCTTCGATTTGGCCAAAGAAAATCCCTGGCCTCTCGGACAGCTACAACTAAGGCATCAACTCCGTTCGACGAGAGCTCAGAAAAGTCGCGGCTCGTGATTTTATAGCTCACCCTACGAGAGCCCCAGGTTCGTATGGTTATGAGCGTCCTTCGACTCATGTAGCCCTAACAAGCGCGGCTCAACAACTTCGCCACGTCACTTGCGTCGGTAGTGACTGAAGAGAAGCATTAACCAGTCCGACAAACAGGTCGGCTACTAGAACTCACTTTCACTCGGTTATAGCTACCACATTGTTTGACACGCGAGTGAAGAGAGCTAGATACAAGTAGCATGTTCGACAACTCGGCTAGCCGCGAGAATTTGGGCGAAACGAAGTAGTAACGAGGGCGAACAAGGTGGCGTTCACCTTCTGTAGGGTATGCAAGCTGGTCGAAGAACCGTGACAGCTCTAGGTTACATCGCGACGACCTTTAGGGACGGAAAAAGTTCTCGTCAAGCCGACTGACATAGCATGATTCTCGGAACTCGAGCGTCTATCCTACGACGACAGGTCGCTGTAACCAGTCTCGAAGC
>KV417581.1:232384-280616 GCA_001630335.1 Athelia psychrophila
CGCTCGGGGCTCATGAACCAAGATATGTCGTCCAGCTTGACAGCCTCGTCAGCGAATACAGCATTGAGGTCCTGCGCAGGGTGCATTGCGACTGTGATCCATCGAAGCTCCTTTGCAGTACGGATGATGCAAAATGCGACTGGCCATAGAACTTGGACGTTGACAGTCGACAGATTGAAGCTTGATTCGGCACTTTTCCTTGCACTTTGTCTACAGCTTCCCGCTTCGTTCAAGTTCGTTGAATACAGCTCAGCACTGTACCACAACTCTTACTCTACTTTCTAGCTTACAGTGACGGGAATCCGTAAAATATGGACAAATATGAGGTCGTATTCAATACTCCCGGGACAGTTGGTGGGAGCGTGATCAACATCGCAGGCAATTACATCGTTCATGGAGGAGATGAGGGTGCCCATGCAGAACATATGCACCAAATGGATCGAGCATTGAAAGGTACATTTCAATGAACAATCATCGTGCACTTTCTCTAATATCTTGACACAGTCCAAGCGTTCACCGAAGGTCATCCGTTACCATCCTTCAACGATGCGCCTGTGGACCTCATTTCTTCTTGCTTCACGGGCCGCCGTGAAGATGTCCAATGTATCGCCAACGCTTTTGCCTCTCCCACTGGCAGCGCACCAGCGCGCTACGCCATTTGGGGCATGCCTGGGCTCGGAAAGAGTCAATTAGGCCTCAAGTATGCTCACTCATCTTTTGAATCGGGACGCCACACACACATATTCGCAATCTCGGCAACAACGGTGGAGAAGCTTACTCAAGGGCTGACCGGGGTACTCGAACTAGTACAGCATTCTGCGAGACACAATCCGGATCAATCGGTGCAGTTAACGGCCGCACGGCATTGCTTTGAACACCCCGAGAAATACGGCTTCGTCCAGTGGCTGATCATCTTCGATAATGCAACCTCGGAGACTGTGTCATTCCTCCGCCAGCACCTCCCGCGACAGAATGCTAATGGCAGCATTCTGATTACGACGCGGACACTTGAAATTGCCCGAGCTCTGACTAATGTTGCTGGACAGCAGCATCCTATCTGCGAGCTCAAGGCTCTTAGTCCGATACAGTCAGCTGAACTGCTCTTGAAAACGGCAGGGATTCCCACCAGTGCTGCATTGGATCTCGAAAGCGCCAAGAAGCTGGTTGAACGTATGGGATGTCTTCCACTTGCGGTGGCACAAGCGGGAGCATTGATGAAGCAAAACGGTTTTAAGAGCGCCGATCGCCTCAACAACTTGTACGATCAACATGGATTGGGAGAAGTGAGTGCCCAGTTCATTACATCTGAGATATAGGCTCACTGTAACTCAAGATCATCGGCTGGACAAACAGCTTGAGCACTTACGAAGAGACATCAGTCATGGCTGCGTTTACAGCGCCGCTTCAACAGCTGGGCGCGAACAATCCCGATGTGCTCAGCCTCCTCAGAGTATTGGCATACCTCGACCCCGAAAACATACCACTTGATATCATAGTCCTCGGCGCTGCAAAGGCTCGAGCCCACCTTGCCTCACATACAGAATCGGCATCGCCAGTCTCCCTGGCCTCAAACAACAAGCAGTTTAGCTTCCGCCGACTGCTTACAAAATTGCCAGGCAAACGAGCAACGCCACGGCCGCTCACTATGCCACAGCGCGGTAATGCTAACACTGTATCCGCTGGAGTACCGTTAGAGCTGAGACCTCTGCTCGACTCCATATGCTCCGAAGTATGGCTGCGCGGGGCCCATGGTCACCTGGAGGATCTCTCTTTAGCTCGACTTCTACACGGCGGCGAGAAAACATCAATTCATATTCACGACTTAATCCGACAAGTGGTTGTCCAACAAACTGCGGCGGCTCATGCACCCGGAGAGAATCCGTATCTTGTGCTCGCGATTACTCTCCTTTCACAAGCGTTTAAAATGATAACGGATACAGGATCACCACAGTCTTGGACAGAATGCGAGAGATTTGTGCCACACTTCATGGCATTAGAGAACCACGTCGGCGCACTACCCATCGGTATACTGGATGTGCTTAGTGTGCGGTTTAGAACGTATTTTTGGAAACGAGGTCGCTATGAGGAGGCTGCGGCACTGGGTCAGCGTGAAGTGGCACGGCTGACACAGCAAGTGGGTGCAGAACACCCGAAAACATTGAACACGGTAAGCGCCCTCGCTGCGCTGTACTACCTGCAGGGGAAGTACAATGAAGCCGAGGCACTGTATCAGCGGGCACTGGCAGGTCAGACGGAGCAGCTCGGTGCAGACCATCCACAAACATTGAACACAGTACACGGCGTCGCCGCGCTCTACCGTCATCAGGGAAAGTACAACGAATCCGAGGCAATGTATCAACGAGCTCTGGCTGGCAGGGAGCAGCAGCTCGGCGCAGACCACCCGATAACATTGGACACGGTAAACAACTTCGCTGTGCTGCGCGTGAACCAGGGAAGGTACAACGAAGCAGAGGCCCTGTTTCAGCGAGCACTGGCAGCCCTGGAGCAGCAGCTTGGTGCGGACCATCCGGACACATTGAGCACCGCAAACAATGTCGCTGCGCTGTACCGCCAGCAGGGAAACTACATCGAAGCCGAGACACTATATCGGCGAGTGCTGGCAAGTCAGACGGAGCAGCTCGGTGCAGACCACCCGAGCACATCGGACACGGTATACAACATCGCTTTGCTGTACCGGGACCAGGGAAAGTATGACGCAGCCGGGACACTCTACAAGCGAGCCCTGGCGGGCAACGAAACAAGCCTCGGTATTCATCATCCGTCCACAATCGAGACGATGAACGGTCTCGCTGGGTTATATGACCAGCAGGGGAGACACGGGGAAGCAAACACGTTGCGTGCGCGTGCCGAGGAGGCGGAGAAGGTTCGGTTGTCCAAGTAGTTGCATTGCAGTCCCGATGGATATTATGTATCGCAGTTCCTGGACATGATTGATATATCAAGATGGCAGCCCGTTCAAGTAGAAACCAGCAGATAGATTAGCGAGATCCCCTGAGTTAAACGAGTCGGACGAGAGCTGGAGGTCATGTGGAACCGCAGAAGACACATAAGCGGCGGCAAGGACGCGGCGTAGGTTATAACACAGCGCGATAAAAGGTCATCATATCCAGTCAACTTAAAGACCGGCTGATGTTTAGAGTGCGTATTTTGGTGTGCAACGTGAGATGCGCGCGAAACATGCAGACGAAACATATGTAGCAAGGACATGACATGGCTCATAAGAAGGGAATGACACGATGCGACACGATTATTTCTGCGCCAAAACATCAGTGATAAGTTTAGGTCAAGACAGAGAGGGAACTCACAAAGATAATACCGTCGAAGCGCTGCTTGAACCACGTCTGTGTGTCGTCCTTCTCCACTCGGTGCCCGAACCCAATGCGCGCCTTCTTCTTCCTCCTCGCCGCTTGTTCTCCCACGGACGGCCCACGATAACGTAGAAGTCCATCCCGAAGATACTGATACCCGGACCGTATCGCGGGCCGAAGTCGATATGCTCCTGCACGCAAAACCGCCCGTCTCCAAGAAATTCCTCCTCAGTCTCGCGGCAAGGGAGTTCGCGAAGCAAGCAGACAAGTGGTCCAGCGAGGGTAAAATGGAATTACCGAGGATTGACAGCTTGCGAGGCGCACGTGTTTGAAGTACTGTACTAAAACTTTGTTTAATCCTTGTTCAATCTCGCCGTTGAGTACTTGACGACTGGACTGGGGGTGGCTGACGAACCAGTACTAGATTCTGAGTCATGAGCAATGTCGGCCTGAGGACCAAGCCCCGAGGATCCGAGTACTTGCGAGCTCTGTCATCCTGGACGTTGAAACCAATTCAGTTTCTCGACCGTATCGCATTGATCAGCATACCCGGGAATTCCTCGAATGGCATCACCAACGTCTGGCGACGCAATGTGCCATCCCCCGGCCCGTTGATTTAAGTTTCACCATTTCCCATCCTGTCCTTCGCATCAAAGGCAATGAACTGTCGCTGCAATCATAGGCGGCGCTTGCTCCGCTCCCCGTGCAGGGCCATGATAGCCAACAACATGCGCTGCCGAACACCCACCCCATATCAGCGCCTTTCCACCACCCGGCACGACCACCATGCTCTTCATCTTCATCACGCTCAAAACCGCGATCGCATCCCCTTTCGCCATTACCCCACTCAGCCAAACTGCCCGGTGCAGCTCAATAATCTTCTCCGTCAGCGCCGCCGCGACATGTGTGTTGTCGGGCAGGTCCGCGAGGTCAAATGCGCCAGCCGCGACGCCGGCAGAGGACTGTCCTTGCTTGACCGAGAAGGTGCTTTGGAGTGGGCCTGAGAAATGTGCGGGAGAGGTGCTGTGCGCGATGGAGGTGAGCGCCCGAGTGTCCTTCTTCACGTTTGAGGTGGCTTTGGATCCAGGTCGGGGGAGGGAGAGGTGGAATATCGCGCCGGGCTGCATTGCCAACGATCCCGACCCCGACGCCGAGGGTACTTTCTCTGCGATCTATTCCAGCCGTCTTGCAATGACCCCAGTCCTGACCCTCCCGAGCGCGACTTAAGCTTGAGCACCTCCGTCCCAACCCGCAGCACATCCCCCAGCTCCCGCTCCAACCAGATCATATCACACATCCCCTCTTCTCTGTCACCTGCCATCATTTGCTACTACCCCCTCATCCGTCTTCACTCCACCCTCCTCGTTATCATTCCCCATACTAGTCTCCCGCAGGACACGCACCACCCTCTGCATCGCCTCCCCAATCCCGCTGCGCACCACGATCTTAGCCAACAGCGAATCAAAGTATGTTCCTATGTTGCAGGAGGGCACACTACGAAGCCACGCGTCGACGTGCACCCCGCGGTCCGCGGGCCATACGATGGAGCTGGGCGGAGAGGCGGAAGTCCTTGGCGGGGTCTTCAGACAGGAGGCGCAAGGTATGGCGCAGCCTTGTCGGGGTCCAATGGAGGCTGGGGTGAGGTCGAGGGGCGCGAGGGTGGCGGATGAGAAGAGAAGCTGGACGCGCACGAGATCGAGGTTCGTGAGTTCCTCTATCTAATCAGAGCGGTGGATTTATCAGTCAAATGTGTCATGGGGTATTTGGGGTTCTGGATCTGAATCTAGTAAAAGAAACATACCTGTGGCTGTATGCTCGACCTGTATCCGCGGGTTGATTTCGAGGGACACCCACTGGGCCGTTTGCGAGTTTGCGAGGTATTCGAAAGTGCCCGTGCCATCTTCATCGAGGAGATGAGTAGGGCTCAACTAGATTCCGTGGGGTGGTGGAAGATGGCGCAGGGCAACCATCTGAGCAAACGTGTAGTTTGTTAGGTTCAATCTGATATCATAAACGAGAGGAGGGGATGCTCACCTTGACAATCTTCTGGAACCGCCATTGCACGCTGCACTGTAGTTCACATAGGCGCCACGTCTCCCGTGGCATCGCCCACGATCTGAGCTTCGACGTGCTTCCATCCCGGTCAAGACAGCGCATTCTCGGAAAATAGCTGGCCTGACGGGCTCTCGTTCATGCATCTGAATTGGTCCCAGTTAGCAGATGGGCATCTGGTTTTGAATTGGTCCTCACGAACCGTTTGAACGCTTCTTCCACACCTGCCTAGGCGTTAACCCCCGCGTATACCGTGCCTTCCCGCCGTCCAGCGCCTTCATCATCCCCGGATATCTGACTCCTTATCCGCTGCTGATTTCACATGCATCCCTCGAGTGATCTTAACACCCTGTACGTTGGCGAGGTCGCGAGGTACCATCGTATCTCCAGCAATGCGTAGAGTGTCGGGTGCGCGGCCAATGGGCGTGACATTTAGTCTTGCGGGTGAGGGAGGAGAGGAGGTAGGTCACCGCGAAGCCCTCGCTGAAGAAACCAAAGCCTGGGTGGATGAGGGTGCTCTAGGTTCTGTGATGGGAAACGGGTTATCAGCGTCGTGCACAGGTATATTCAGTAAGGACGGGCATCTCACGTACCTCTACCAATGTCAACAATGCGCTCGAGACGCTTGGACCAAGGTATGTCGTCCAGCTTGACAGCCCCGTCTGCGAATACAGCATTGCTGCCTTTAATTTGCTGGTGTCCTGAGCCGGGTATATTGCGACTGTGCTCCATCCGATCTCCTGTGCAGTACGGATGATATGAATCACAACTGACCGTAGGACTTGTGTCTCAATATGGAGTGCGATGCGGGGTCACAGAGACCAAGGATGGCGAGTTGCTCGACTGCTCAGGGTGACACAGAGGGGCAAGAGTGCAGCAAGGCCGGAGGGTAATAATGTGACTATCGGCGCGAGCAACTTCAAGGCAACTTTCAGGTCAAGAATGGGCCTGTCAGCATCGAGGGTGCGCTGTACATAGATTGCTAATTCAAAGAAAAAGACAGGGCACATCTGCGGTGAAAGACGCTGATGAGTCGACGTCGACGCGTCTTTGGAGGTGGACGCCGAGTCAGACATTGAAACAGCGTGACCAGTGCCTGACTGCAAAACTGCCAGTGACACTCACCCAACACTCACCACGCCGCAGACTATGCAGAGACCCTTTTCCACCAACCAAAGCTCTTCGCAAATATTATTGGTGCAATGTAAGGGTATTTATATGTGAGTGCGCATACACCGCACAAAATATTGAACTAAAACACTGCAGTAATTGTGCACCTGAAACGGCACAGCTTTTAAGTGTCAATATCATGCAGGGTACACAAGGCTGAGGCGAGACTGAACAAGCGGTATATTATGTAACAACAGACTCGTCGACGTCAATTCACCTGCAGAACTAATACGATAACATTAAAACAGCGTGACCGTTTTTGCTCGAAACCTCCACTGCTCCGAGCTCAGACTTGCTCAGATTATGTAACGCACTTTACGACAACTAAAGTTCTTCATATACTCGGCGCAAGGTGTGTACTGATAGCGCGCAAAAAATGTTGAATCCAAAAGATGAAATATGGACCTGAAAGGGCACTAGCGCTTCGAAGCGTGAATGATGTGCAGGGTAAGTACACGAGGCTGAGGCGAGGCTGAGCGAATCGTATATCAACGACAGACCCGTCAATTCACCTGCAGAACTGATACGACAATGTCACAGAATACGCAAGACCAAGCCGGCGGATCTTCCAGCGGCAGCTACGACCCTCGCTCCATCTACCAGGGGGCCATCGACCAACTGCAGGGCATGCGCGATGCCGACCAGCTGTCGTCCACCGATTACGAACTGATCACAAGCACAAGCAAACCAGGCGAGATCCTACTCCCAGTGGGGACAGCGAACGCAAGCCGGATCAGCGCTTCAGTGGAGCCGCTTATTTTGTTGCTCGAAGGGTTCGGCGCGGCCATGGATCTGGTGATGCAGTTCTCCCCGGAATTTATGGGTGTCAACATTCTTGGAATAGTATGGGGTAGTATCAAGTTTATGATGGCTGTGAGTCCTGAGTACGACTGCTTCCATTGCCCTTTGCTGAAGTCACCACAAATAACTTCCAGAGAGCACGGGATGTCTCCGACGCACTTAGCACTGTCGTTGAAGTAATGGACGTCCTTCGAAATAGCCTTCCGGCTCTCGAAGTCTACACGAAAATGTTCGGCTCCTCGGACATCCAGCTGCTGAAGCGTCCTCTAGTTGAGATCTACACAGAGTTGATGTTGTTTGGCGTGCAGGCGATAAAACTGTTCAATCACTCCATGCTCGGTGTGTGTTGCGTTTGTCGCCGTAATTTTCGTCCACTGAAGTCTATTTGTAGGTGCCATGGCGAAGTCAACATCGACTTCCCAGGCAGAACAATTTCGATCGCTCAGCACAAATATTGCGAAAGCCCGTGATGAGGTTGATAGAATTGCCATTATCGAACACATGAACAAAATGCATCAAGATTCGATAGGTGCATGACAACATGTTCAAGCTTCGCGAACTTGCGCTGATTTCTTTCCATAGTCCAAGAATCGGAGAACTCAAAGGCAGAGAAATTTCGAATGGGTAAGCAATCTATCGTCAAACTTACGCATATCAGAGCAAGATAATGACGATGATGTAGAGATTAGGCAGCTACTAGACCACATCGGTGGCAACACCGAAGGCCATTCGTTACCATCACTCCGTCCCTTCAACGATGCGGCTGTGGACCTCATTTCCTCTTGTTTCATGGGCCGCGTTGAAGATGTCCAATTCATTGCCGACGCTTTCGGCTCATCCATCGGCAGCGTACCAGCGCGCTGCGCCGTTTGGGGCATGCCTGGGCTCGGAAAGAGTCAATTGGTTCTCAAGTATGCTCACTCATCCTTTGAATTGGGGCGCCACACACATATATTCGCGATCTCGGCAACAACGGTGGAGAAGCTGACTCAAGGACTGACCGGGGTGCTCGAACTAGTACAGCATCCCGCGAGGCACAATCCGGATCAAGCGGTGCAGTTGACGGCAGCACGGCACTGCTTTGAACACTCCGAGAAATACGGCTTTGCCAATTGGCTAATCAGTTTCGATAATGCAACCTCGGAGACCGTGGCATTCCTCCGCCTGCACATCCCACGGCAGAATTCTAATGGCAGCATTCTGATAACAACGCGGACGCTTGAAATTGCTGAAGCTCTTACCACTGTCGCTGGACAGCAGCATCCCATCTGCGAGCTCAAGGCTCTTAGCCCAGCGGACTCGGCCAAACTTCTCTTGAAAAGGGCGGGTATTCACAGCAGTGCTCCAGCCGATCTGGAGAGCGCACAGAAGCTGGTCCAACGCATTGGATGTCTGCCGCTTGCGGTGGATCAAGCGGGCGCATTTATGAAGACAAACGAGTTTCAAAGCGCTGATCGGCTCAACGACTTGTATGATAAACATGGTTCGGGAGAAGTGAGTGCACTGTTCATTATAGCTTCGATATTGGCTCACTGTGACTCAAGATCATTCGCTGGAAAAACACCTTAACCACGTACGAGCAGACATCAGTGCTGGCTGCGTTCACACTGCAGTTTGAACAGCTTCGTGCGACCAATCCTGATGTTCTCTCCTTCCTGAGAGTATTGGCGTGCTTGGACCCCGAGAACATCCCACTCGACATTTTAGTGCTCGGCGCTGAAAGGACTCGAGAGCAGCTTGCCTCGAATACGGAATCAACGCCGACAGGCTCTCCAGGACCTAAGAGAAACCGGTTTAGCGTCCGCAAATTTATTACCAAATTACCAGGCAAAAGAACAAAGCTGCGACCACTGGCTGTTCTCCCAAGCGTTAAAGTACCGCTAGAGCTGATCCCTCTTCTGGACTCCATATGCTCCGAAGAATGGCTGCGCGAGGCCTGCGGTCACCTGAAAGACTTCTCTTTGGCTCAACCTCTATACGGCGAGAAAACATCACTTCACATCCACGACCTAATCCAACAAGTCGTAGCCCAACAAACCACAGCGGCACATGACTCCGGACAGCATTCATATCATGATCTCGCAGTTACTCTCCTTTCCCAGGCATTTCCAACGGTAGATGCTGTTAGATCACCGCAGTCTTGGACCCAATGCGAGAGGGTTGTACCGCACGTGATGTCTTTGGTGAACCACATCGGCGCGCTACCCATTGGTTTACTGGGCTTGCTCAGTGTGCGCGTTGCAGAGTATTTCTTAAAACGAGGTCGCTACGAGGAGGCCGTGGCACTGTGCCAGCAAGCACTGGAAGGCCAGACGCATCAGCTTGGTGCAAAGCACCTGGACACGCTGAATACAGTAGACCGCCTCGCTGACGTGTACGAGCGCCAAGGAAAGTATGACGACGCTGAGGCGCTGTATCAGCGAGCATTGGTAGGGAGGGAGCAACTGCTTGGTGCTGACCATCCGGCCACACTGGACACGGTGAACGGCCTTGCTATTTTGTATTGGCGCCAGGGGGGGTATGGCAAAGCCGAGCCTTTATATCAGCGTGCATTGACAGGCCGGGAGCAGCAGCTTGGTGCTGACCACCCGGACACACTTGGCACGGTACACTACCTTGCTACGCTGTACAAGGATCAGAAAAAGTACAAGGAAGCCGAGGCGCTGTATCAGCGGGCTCTGGCGGGCAGGGATCAGCAGCTTGGTACAAACCATCCAGACACATTGGCCACGGTAAACAACCTCGCCGGGCTATACTATCAGCAATTAAAATATGAAGAAGCTGAGGCCCTGTATCGGCGAGCACTGGCAGGCTACGAGCAGCAGCTTGGTCCAGACCACCCGACCACGTTGATGACTGTACACAATATTGCTGCACTGTATGAGCACCAGAGAAAGTATGAAGTGGCCGAGACGCTCTACAAGCGAGCCCTGGCAGGCATCGAGGCAAGCCTCGGTATTCACCATCCGAGTACAATCGTGACGAGGGAAGCTCTCGCTCGTGTATATGGCAAGCAGGGGAGGGGCGAGGAAGCAAAAACTTTGCTTGCGCGTGCCGAGGAGGCGGAGAAGGTTCGGTTATCCAAGTAGTGGCATTGCAGTCCCGATGAATGTTATGTATCGCAGTCCTTGGACACAATTTGTATCTCATGATGGCAGGCCCGTGTTCGAGTAGAAACCAGCAGACAGATCAGCGAGATCTCCCGAGTTGAACGGGTCTGAATCGCATGAGCCGGATGGGAGCTGGAGGTCGACTGATTATGTGGAACCTTAGAAGAACAATAAGAAGCGCCAAGGAAGCGGCGTAGGTCATAACACAGCACAATATAAAGTTATCGTGTTTAGGACCATCTGATGTGCAGAGTGTGCATTTTGGTGTGCGGCGTGAGGTACACGATCATCATGCAGAGTACACAATACAATGGCATGATTCATAAGAAGGGAATGCACCGACGCGACACGATCATTTCTACCCCAAAGGATCATTGAATAGTTCATATCAAACCGAAGGGGGAACTCACCAGGATGATATTGGATGATACCGCCGAAGCCCTGCTTGAACCATGCCTGCGTGTCGCCCTTCGTCACCCGGTGCCCGAACCCAATCCGCGCCTTCTTCCGCTTCCTCGCCACTCGTGACCCCGGACGGCCCATGACAACGTAGATGTCCATCCCGAAGATACTGACACCCGGATCGTACCGCGCACCCAAACCGATGTGCTCCTGTATGCCGAACCCAAACTTGCCCGTCTCGAGAAATTGCTCAATATGTATTCCTTGACCTTGAGGCCACGCTCGAGGATCTCCTCAGCTTTGTACCGGCGGATGGTGACGTGCACGGCGATCTTCTCGTTACGTCGGATGCCGAATGCACGGACGGTGTAGCGTGTCTTGGAGGTGACGGGTGTTTGGCCGGTGAGCTGTTCCAGCACTTTTGAGGCACGGGTGAGGTGATCGGATTCGCCTACGGATATGTCTGTGCACACAGGTCAGTACAAGTGAGAGAGATGGGGGGAGGTGGAGAAAGAGATGAGGGCGCACTGAAGTGACAAGCTTGTTAGCCACCTTGATGGGGTCCCGCGTGGAGTTCATGGGGGTCGTCATTCAATGGTCAACCTGTGTGCGCCGTGGTCGTTGTTATCGTTGCAAAAGGTCACAGTTGTACATGTTGTCCACAGATGGTGGATATATGTGCATCATGTCGGCAGAGGTCGAGCGACTTGAAGGAAGTTGGAACAGACAAGTCAAGCGTAAAAGGGAATCACCGAGGATTGGCAGCCTGTCAAGCGCGTCGCGATCACGTGTCTGAGATATTCCGAAGCTGGCCCGGATTTCAATCTGGCGGGCTCCGTCATCCTCCGAGCCTCCTAGACGATCTGTTGCTCGGATGACATCACGAATCGCGAGGACAAACGGACGCAGCCCGGGATGGACTGATGGGTGCAGATCAGATTGCAGCAGTATATAGTTTACCATCTCTCATACGCCTCCCCCCCCCCCCCCCCCTCATTCTAGTCTCCGAGTCACATCCTTCAACTCGTTACCGTATAGATCAGCTGCTTGAGGTTACATGTAGATTCCGTTGTTTGATAATACAAAGTGATTTGCCAAACACGCAATCAAACAGACTTGTCATGGAATCCGTGCGCAGAGAGATGGAATGGAATATGTAGTCCGCAATGTCAACATTCAAAGTTCCGTCTGCGCGTCAGTCGATACACTGTCACTGCAATTATAACCGGCTCTTCTTCAGCTCAAAGTGCAGGGCCACAACACTAAACAGCCAACAACATATCCTCCCCAACCACCGCCCCCACTTCAGTATCCTTCTCCTGCACGGCACGACCACCGCGCTCTCCATATTTATCACGCTCAACACTGCGATCGCACCCCCTTCCGCTACCACCCCGCCCAGCCAAACAGCATGATGCAGATCAACAATCGTCCCAGTCAGCGCCGCCGCCACTTGCGTGCTATCGTTTGGGTCCGCGAGGTTAAATGTGCCAGCCTGGACGCCCGCAGAGGACTGTTCTTGCCCGAGCAAAAGCACGAGTGGAGAAGCTGATACAATGCTTTGGAGCGTGCCTGTGAGATCACTGGGGAAGGTGTTGCGCGCGATGGGGGCGAGCGTCAGAGGGTGCTTCTTCGCGGCTGAGGCAGCTTTGGATCCAGGCGGGGAGACGACCAGGTGGAATATCGCGCTGGGCTACATTGCCAGCGATCCCGACCCCCCGAAAGCAAGGTGGCAGCTACTTCCTCTGCGTATGGCTGTCCCTTTAATCCAAATCCTCCCACGCGCGGCTTAAGCACCGCCGTCCCAGTTTTGGTTACGTCCCCCAGCTCCCGCTGCAACCACATCGTATCGCACTTCCCTTCTTCCTAATCCGCGTGTGCCACCACCCCAGTGAACACCGCCCTATTCGTCCTCACTTCACCCGCCTCGTCCCAGACTTTTCTCCTCCAGGGCACGCACCACCAGAAGAGAGGCTGGATGCGTAGATTGCAGCAATGCCTTTATCAGTCAGACACATCATGGGGTATTTGGGATTCTGAGTCGGAATCTGCAAAAAGAAAGGCACCTGGGACGGCATGCTCCGCGGGTTGATTTCGAGGAATACCCACTCGCCCGTGCGCGAGTGTACGAGGTATTGGAAAGTGCCCACGCCTTGATATCGCAAGGCACGCGGCATCTCCGCCGAGGCGACAAGTAGTAGCGGTTCGAGTAGATTTCATGGGACGGTGCAAGATGGTAGAGGGCGCCATCTGAGCGTATTTGCAGTTTGTCAGCTTCATTTTGATATCGGAAACGAGAAAAGGGGGATACCCACCTCAACAACCTTCTGGAACCGCTGCTGCACGCTGCACTATAGTTCGCACAGGTGGCCACGTTTCCGTGGAATCGCCCACGATCTGGACTTCGACATGCTTCTATCCTGGTCTAGATAGCGCCTTCTCGGAAAACAGCTGGCCTGTCGAGCTCTTGTCTATGTATCTGAATTGGTCCCAATTAGCAGATGTGCCGGTTTTGAATTTGACCCTGACGAACCATTTAAACGCCTACTCGATAGCTTCTGCGGCTAGGACAACTCTTATCCTGCGCGCTCCCCACCGTCCTGCGCCTTGATCATCGCTGGATATGTGGCTCCGTCCTTGACGAATGCCCGAACATGCGCTGTCGACTTCGCATGTGTGTGAGCGAGATTCCCTGAGTTGAATGAGTTTGTACCACACAAGTCGGACGAGAGCTGGAGGTCATGTGAAACCGTAGAACAAACATAAGAAGCGCCAAGGACGTGGTGTAGGTCATAACATAGCGCGATAATAGGCCATCATGTTCAGTCAACTTATGGACCGGTTGATGTTTAGAGTGTGCATTCTGGTGTGCGGCGTGAGGTGCGCGCGAAACATGCAGACAACACATGTGTAGTATGGACATAGCATGTTTCATAAGAAGGGAATGCGACGACACGACGGAATCATTTCTGCGCCTGAAGATGAGTGAATAGCTTATTTCAAAACGAAGAGGGAACTTACCAGGATGGTATCGTCGAAGCGCTGCTTGAACCATGCCTGTGTCATCCTTCTCCACCCGGCGCCCGAACCCAATGCGCGCCTTCTTCTGCTTCCTCCTCGCCACTTGTTCTCCTAGACGGTACATGATAATGTAGAAGTCCACCCTGAAGATACCAATACCGGGATCGTATCGCGGTCCTAAGTCGATATGCTCCTGCACGCAGAACCCAAAATTGCCCGTCTCCAAGATATTCCTCCTCAAGTCGTACTCCTTGGCCTTGAGCTCCCGCCCGAGGATCTTGTCGGCCTTGGGATCGCAGACGGTGATGTGCACGGCGACCTTCCCATTACGTCGGATACTGAACCAACGGACGGCATAGCGAGCCTTGGAGGTGACAGGCATTTTGCCGGTCAGCTGCTCGAGCACTTTTGAGGCTCGGGTGAGACGATCACCGGATTCGCCTGCGGAGATGTCTGTGCACGGTTGAAGAGATGTGGGAACGCTGTACGCACTGATGTGACAAGCTTGTCAATCTCGAGGTCCCGCACAGAGTCCATGGGGGTCGTCCGTTGGCAGTACTAGTGACATCAGTGTCTGCGTACGATTTCGCCTAGGGCAAAGAATGCGTTGACGAGTCCAGGCGCCCGTAGATGTCGATGTCGTGCCAAGTAAAAAGACTAGAGTCAATAGAAGAAGGAACAGGGGCCCGAAGGCCCACCGGTCACGACTGATCACGATCACGTGTCCGAAGTATTACAAAGTTCAGCCGCTCACAAGCCGCTCATGGCGCTCTGGATGATTGGACTTGCACCGCTGATAGAGTCAATATTATGAGACCCGAGTACGCGGGATCCGGGAACTTTGCAGCCCGTTGCTCAGATGACATCATTTCATGGACCACGCCCATGTCTGCACGAATCGCGAGGGAACATGGATGCATCATGCAGGCTGCAGCGGGAGTGGCCCCGCCCCGTGGTGTCGTCCCCGCCCGTTGGTTTATCATCTCCCATGGGCCCCTCTCTTTCATACACCTACGCCCCTGTCGTGCTTCCTGCCCTATAGTTGACATGCCTAAGGCCTTCTGGATTCGCTCTTTGATACTACCAGGTGATCTGCCACCACGCATCCATAGAGACTTGTCGCGGAATCCGGGCGCACAGAGAGAAGCAATATAATGGTCCGCAATCTTAATGTTTGAAATATCGTCCACGCGTTCAAGTCAATGAGCTAACAACCGGCTCTTGTTCAGCTCCTCGTGCAGATCGACAACAGCCAACAACATACCTCCACATCAGCGCCCTTCCCGTGCGGGGCGCGAGCACCATGCTGCATCTGCCTCATGCTCGACACCGCGATCGTATCCCCCTTGGCCACTACCCCACTCAATCAAACAGCAGGATGCAGCACAACAATCTTCCCCTTCAGCGCCGCCGCGACATGCGTCCACGAGGTCAGATGCGCCAGCCGCGACGACGGCAGAGAACAGTCCTCGTTTGACCGAGAACACGAGCGGGAAAAGCAAGAAGATGCTCTGAAGCGTGTCTGAGTGTGGGAAAGGCGCTGTGCGCGATGGAAGCGTGCTTCTTCGCACCTGAGGTGGCTTTGGATCCAGGTTGGATCCAGGTGCGGAGAGGGCGATGTGGAATATCGTGCCGGCCTGCGTTGCCCGCAATCCCGACCCAGACGCCAAGGGCACTTTCTCTACATCCAACCCTGGCGCGATTTGGGCTTGGGCACCTCGGTCCCAATCCGCAGCACACACCCCAGCTCCCGCTCCAACCACATCGTATCACACCTCTCCCCTCCCAATAACTGTGCGCCACCAGCCTCTCATCCGTCTCCACTCCAGCCTCCTCGTCATCATTCCCTATACTGGTCTCCCGCAGGGCACGCACCGCCCTCTGCGTCACGTCCTCCAAATCCCGCCAGCGCACCATGATCTTCGAATCAAAATCGGTTCCTACGATGCAGGAAGGCACACCGAAAAGCTACGCATCGACGCGCACACCGCGCCCCGCGGCCCATATTGGAGCTAGGCAGGGATGATTGAAATTCCGACGGAGAAATGGAGGTCGTCGACAGTGAGGCGCAAATGTACGGCACAACCCTGTGAGGGATTGCTGGAGGCCGGAGCGAGGTCTAGGGACACGAGGGTGGCAGAGTACTCGAGAGGAGAAGCTAGATGCGCACGATATCGAGGTGCGTGAGTTCCTCCGTCTAATCAGAGCAATGCGTGTATCAGTCAGTTGTGTCATGGAGTATCTGAACTTGGGGGAAAGAAACACACCCGTGACTATATGCTCGACCTATATCCGCGGGTTGATTGCGATGGATAGCCACTCGCCAGTGTGCGAGTGGACGAGGTATTCGAAAGTGGCCGCGCCTTGATATCTCAAGGCACGCGCCATCTCCGTCGAGGCGGCGAGAAGGGATTCAACTAGATTCCGTGGGTGGTGGAAGGCGCCATTTGTGCATATCTGTAATTTGTCGGATTCAATTTGATATCGTAAACGAGAGGAAGGGGATGCCCACCTCAACGACCTTCTGGAACCGCCATCGCACGCTGCACTGCAGTTCGCACAAGTAAGCCAAGTCTCCCGTGGCATCGCCCTCGAGATGCTTCCATCCCGGTCCAGAAAGCGCATTCTCGAAAAACACTGGCCCCGACGGGTTCTCGTCCATGCACCTGAATTGGTCCCAATTAGCAAATATGCAGCCTGCTTTGAATTTGATCCTGACGAACCGTTTGAGCGCCTGCTCGACACATTCCTCAGCGCTGACAACCCTTATCCTGCGCCCTCCCTCACCCGCCAACAGCCTTGATCACCGCCGGATATCTGACTCCGTTCCTGACGAATGCTCGAACATGCAGTGCTAACTTCACGTGCGTGCCAGGCGTCCTATGCGACGGCGAAGTCGCAGGAGAGCAGATGCGCACAGTGTCGGGCGCGGGCTGCCATTTGGTCGTCCAAGTGTAGGGGTGGAAAGAAGGGAGGTGAGCGCAAAACCCTCGCTGGGGAAACCGTAGCCTGGATAGATGTCGGTGCTTTGTGTTCTGCGATGGGAAACGGATGATCAACGACGTGCAGGGATAAATCACGGGAATCTCACGTACCTCTTTGCGATGTCAACGATGCGCTCGGGGATGAACCAAAATACGTCGTCCAGTTTGACAGCCTCGTCGGCGAATGCAGCATTGGTGTCCCGAGCAGTGTATATTGCGACTGTGCTCCAAACGAGCTCCTTTGCAGTACGGATGATGCAAATTGCGACTGGCCATAGAACTTGGACATTGCCCAGTGACAGATTCAAGTTCGCTCGGCATCTTTCCTTGCACTTTGTCTACAGCCTCCCGCTTCGTTTAAACACAGCTCAGCACTGTACCATAACTCTGACTCTTACTTCTAGATTACGCTGACGGAAATCCGTCAAATATGGACAAAGATAAGATTGTATTCTACACTCCCGGGACAGTTGGTGGGAGCGTAATCAACGTTGCAGGCAATTACATTGTTCAGGGAGGACATGAGGGCGCCAATGCAGAGCATACTATGCGCCAAACAGATCGAGCTTTAAGAGGTACATTTCAACGAAAACCAGAGTGAGCTTTCTCTGATATCTTGCCACAGTCCAAGCATTGGAACTTTCGGAGGCGAAGTCATTTCGAATGGGTAAGCAATATATTGTTACACTTACGCATACGAAACCAAGATGCTTACGATGCCGTAGAGCCCAGACAGCGACTTAAACACATCGGCGCCGGCACCGAAGGCCATTCCTTACCATCACTCCGTCCCCACAACGATGCGGCTGTGGACCTCATTTCCTCTTGTTTCACGGGCCGCGTTGAAGATGTCCAATTCATCGCCGACGCTTTCGGTTCGCCCACCGGCAGCGTACCAGCACGCTGCGCCGTTTGGGGCATGCCTGGGCTCGGAAAGAGTCAATTGGTTCTCAAGTATGCCCACTCATCCTTTGAATTGGGGCGCCACACACATATATTCGCGATCTCGGCAACAACGGTGGAGAAGCTCACTCAAGGACTGGCCGGGGTGCTGGAACTAGTACAGCATCCTGCGAGACACAATCCGGATCAGGCGGTGCAGTTAACGGCCGCACGGCGCTGCTTTGAAAACTCCGAGGAATATGGCTTTGTCGAGTGGCTGATCATGTTCGATAATGCGACCTCGGAGACCGTAGCATTCCTCCGCCAGCACTTCCCACGACAGAATGCTAATGGCAGCATTCTCATAACGACGCGGACACTTGAAATTGCCGAAGCTCTGACCAATGTCACTGGACAGCAGCATCCCATCTGCGAGCTCAAGGCTCTCAGCCCAGCGGACTCCGCCAAACTTCTCTTGAAAAGGGCGGGTATTCACAGCAGTGCTCCAGCCGATCTGGAGAGCGCCCAGAAGCTGGTCCAACGCATTGGATGTCTGCCACTTGCAGTGGATCAAGCGGGCGCATTTATGAAGACAAACGAGTTCCAAAGTGCCGATCGGCTCAACGACTTGTATGATAAACATGGTTCGGGAGAAGTGAGTGCACCGTTCATTATAGCTTCAATATTGGCTCACGACGACTCAAGATCATCCGCTGGAAAAATACTTTAACCACGTACGAGCAGACATCTGTGCTGGCTGCATTCACAGTGCAGTTTGAGCAGCTCGGCGCCAGCAATCCCGACGTTCTCTCCTTCCTGAGAGTATTGGCGTGCTTGGACCCCGAGAACATCCCACTCGACATTTTAGTGCTCGGCGCTGAAAAGACTCGAGAGCAGCTTGCCTCGAATACGGAATCAACGCCGACAGGCTCTCCAGGACCTAAGAGAAACCGGTTTAGCGTCCGCAAATTTATTACCAAATTACCAGGCAAAAGAACAAAGCTGCGACCACTGGCTGTTCTCCCAAGCGTTAAAGTACCGCTAGAGCTGATCCCTCTTCTGGACTCCATATGCTCCGAAGAATGGCTGCGCAAGGCTTGCGGTCACCTGAAAGACTTATCTTTGGCTCAACCTCTATACGGCGAGAAAACATCACTTCACATCCACGACCTAATCCAACAAGTCGTCACCCAACAAACCACAGCGGCTCATAAATCCTCAGAGGATCCCTACCATGCTCTCGCTGTTACTCTCCTTTCCCAGGCATTTCCAACAAAAGATGATGTTAGATCACCGCAGTCTTGGACCCAGTGCGAGAGGGTTGTGCCACACGTGATGTCTTTGATGAACCACATCGGTGGGCTACCCATCGGTTTACTGAGCGTGCTGAGTGTGCGCGTTGCATGGTATTTTGTGCAACGAGGTCGCTACGAGGAGGCCGTGGCACTGTGCCAGCGAGCACTGGAAGGCCAGACACATCAGCTTGGTGCCAAGCACCTGGACACACTGAATACAGTAGACCGCCTGGCTAACGTGTACGCGCGACAAGCAAGGTACGATGACGCTGAGGCATTGTATCAGCGAGCGCTGGCAGGGAGGGAACAGCAGCTTGGCGCTGACCATCGAGCCACACTAGACACGGTCAACGGCCTTGCGACTTTGTACTGGCGCAAGGAGGAGTATGCCAAAGCCGAGCCTTTGTATCAGCGCGCATTGGCAGGCCGGGAGCAGCAGCTTGGTGCTGATCACCCAGACACATTGGGCACGGTAGGCAACCTCGCGATTCTGTACGATCAGCAGGGAAAGTACAATGAAACCCAGCCTTTGTATCAGCGAGCACTGGCAGGCAAGGAGCGGCAGCTCGGTCCAGACCACCCGAGCACATTGGACACGGTCAACAACCTCGCTGGGCTTTACTTCGCGCAAGGAAATCACGTCGAAGCCGAGGCACTGTATCGGCGAGCACTGGCAGGCTGGGAGCGGCAGCTTGGTCCAGACCACCCAGACACATTGGCGGCGGTACACAACATCGCTTTGCTGCACGAGAGCCAAGGCAAATATGACGAAGCGGAGACGCTCTACAAGCAAGCCCTGGCAGGCAACGAAACAAGCCTCGGTATTCACCATCCGGGTACAGTCGAGACGAGGGAAGCTCTCGCTCGTGTATATGACGCGCAGGGGAGGGACGAGGAAGCAAAAACTTTGCTCGCGCGTGCCGAGGCGGAGAAGGTTCGGTTATCCAAGTAGTGGCATTGCAGTCCCGATGAATGTTATGTACCGCAGTCCTTGGAGACGATTTGTATCTCATGACGGCAGGCCCGTGTTTGAGTAGAAACAAGTAGACGGGTGTTTGGCCGGTGAGCTGTTCCAGCACTTTTGAGGCACAGGTGGGGCGATCGAATTCACCTAAGGATATGTCTGTGTACACCCGTCAGTACAAGTGAGAGAGGGGAGGGAGGTGGAGAAAGAGACGAGGACGCGCTGAAGCTAGTTAATCTTGAGGTTCTGCGTGGAGTTCGTGGGGGTTGTAACTTGTCTGTTGGGTAGCCTGCGTGTCTTTGCAGCGGTACGCATTGTCCACAGGGGGTGGATATATGTGCACCATTCCCGCAGTCTCACGGCAATGGAGATCGCGAAGCAAACAGACAAGTCGAGCATAAAAGGGAATTACCGAGGATTGGCAGCCCGATGTCAAGCGCGTCACGGTCACGTGGCTGAGATATTCCGAAGCTGACCCGGATTTCAATCTTATGAGGATCGAGTCCTTGTAATATTTGGCGGGCACAAGCGAGCTCTGCCATCCGCCGAGCCTCCTGGACGATCTGTTGCTCAGATGACATCATGCATCTCCGCACGAATCGCGAGGACAAACGGACGCAGGCCGGGATGGGCTGATGGGTGCAGGCAGCAGCAGTATAGTGACCTCGCCCCGTAGTGGCATCCCCTATGCATCCCGTTGGGTTTACCGTCTCTCATGCGTCTCCCCCCCCTTCATTCATCTATTCTCCGAGTCATATCCTTCAACTCGTTGATAGATCACCAGCTTAAAGTTACATGTAGATTTCGTTCTTTAGTACCAAGTGATTCGCCGAACACGCAGCCATATAGACTGCCCAAGGAATCCGTGCGCAGAGAAGTAATGGAACGGCCCGCAATGTTAACATTTAAAATATATACCGTCCGCACGTCAAATTCAATAAACGGTGACTGCGATTATAACAGGCTCTCATTCAGCTCCTCGTGCAGATCGACAGCAGCAAACGACATACCCTTCGAACAACCACCCCCACATCAGCGCCATTCCCCCGCACGGCACGACCGCCACGCTCTCCACCTGCGCCACACCCAACACCGCGATCGTAACTCACTTCGCCACCGCCTCACTCAGTCAAACTGCCAGATGCAGCTCAACAATCTTCCCCTTCAGCGGCGCCGCGACATGCATGCTATCGTTCAGGTCCGCAAGGTCAAATGCGCCGGCTGAGACGCTGGCAGAGGACTGTTCTTGCTTGAGCGAGAACGCGAGCGGGGAAGGCGAGAAGGTGCTTTAAAGTGTGCCTAAGAGATGTGTGGGAAAGGCGTTGTACGCGATGGAGGCGAGTGCCATGCTTCTTCGCGTCTGAGGTGCCTTTGGATCCATGCGGGGATAGGACGAGATGGAATATCGCGCCGCGCTGATTTCCCGCGATCCCGAGATCCCCACCGAGGGTACTCTCTCTACGCCCTACCCAGGCCTGTCTTACAATGAGCCCAGTCCTAATCCTGCCCGGCGCGACTTGGGCTTAAGCACCTCCCTCCAAATTTGCACCACATCCCACAGCTCCCTCTCCAACCACATCGTATCGCGCCTCTCCCTTCCCGAGCACTGTGCGCCACCACCTGCCGCTACCCACCCCATTCATCTTCACCCCCCTCCTCGTTATCGTTCCCCATACTCGTCTCCCGCAGGCACGCACCGCCCTCTGCGTTGTCTCCCCAAATCCCGCCCGCGCACCACCACGATCTTCGCCAACAGCGGATAAACCTCTGTGCCCACGCAGAAGAGCACACCGGAAAGCCACGCATCGACACGCGCCCCACGCCCCTCGGGCCACACGATGGAGCTCAGCGGAGAGACGGAAGTCCTTGGCGGGGTCTTCAGCAGTGAGGCGCAATTGTATGGCGCAGCTTTGTGGGGGGCCATGGAGGCTAGGGTGATGTCGAGGGACGCGAGGGTGATGGTAAAGAGGACAAGCTAGATGCGCACGAGATCGAGGCTCGTGATTTCCTCTCTATGTAATCACTGCGATGCGTTTATCAGTCAGATGTGTCATGGGGTATGGGGGTTCCTGAACGCGGCAAAAGAGACAAACCTGTGACTGCATGCTTGACCTGTATCCGAGGGTTGATTTCGAGGAATACCCGCTCGCCGGTGTGGAAGTTTACAAGGTATTCGAACGTGCTGTGCCATCTTCGCCGAGGCGGCGAGTAGGGCTCAACTGGATTTCGTGGCTTGGTCGAAGGTGGTGGAGGGCGCCATCTGAGCGTATTTGTAGTTTGTTAGATTCATTTTGATATCGTACACGAGAGGAAGGGGAACTCACCTCAACGACCTTCTGGAAAACCGGTGTTGCAGTTCGCATAGGTGGCCCCGTCTCCGTGGCATCGCCCACGATCTGGACCTCGATATGCATCCATCCGGTCCAGATGGCGCCTTCTCGGGAAACAGCTGGCCTGCGGGGCTTTCACCCATGCATCTGAATTGATCCCAATTAGCAGATGTGCAGCTGTCTTTGAATATGATCCTGACGAACCGTTTGAACGCCTCCTCGATATCTTCCTGGGCTCTGACAACTCTTATCCCGCGCCCTCCCCCGCATTCCAGTAGCCTTCATCATCGCCGGATATCTGACTCCATCCTTGACAATGCCCGAACATGCGCCGCCGACTTCACGTGCGTGCCAGCGACCGGGACGTCCTGTGCGACGGCGAGGTCGCAGGAGAGCAGATGCGCACAGTGTCGGGTGCGGGCCGCCATTTGATCATCCAAGTTTGGGGACAGGAAAGAAGGGAGGCGAGCACAAAACCCTCCCTGAGGAAACCGTAGCCTGGGTGTATGGAGGCGCTTTGTGTTCTGCGATGGAAAACGGGTTATCAACGATGTGCAGGGATAAATGACTGGAATCTCACGTGCCTCTTTGCGATGTCAACGATGCGCTCGGGGCTCATGAACCAAAATATGTCGTCCAGCTTGACAACCTCGTCGGCGAATACAGCATTGGTCTCCTTAGCAGTGTACGTTGCGACTGTGATCCATCAAAGCTCCTTTGCAGCACGGATGATGCAAAATGCGACTGGCCATAGAACTTGAACATTGACGTTGACGGTCAATAGATTGAAGGTTGACTCGGCACTTTTCCTTTGTCTACAGCTTCTTGACAGCTTCCCGCTTCGTTCAAGTTCGTTGAACACAGCTCAGCGCTGTACCACAACTCTTACTCTACTTTCTAGCTTACAGTGACGGGAATCCGTAAAATATGGACAAATATGAGGTCGTATTCAATACTCCCGGGACAGTTGGTGGGAGCGTGATCAACGTCGCAGGCAATTACATCGTTCATGGAGGAGATGAGGGCGCCCATGCAGAACATATGCACCAAATGGGTCGAGCTTTGAAGGGTACATTTCAATGAACAATCATCGTGCACTTTCTCTAATATCTTGACACAGTCCAAGCATTCACCAAAGGTCATCCGTTACCATCCTTCAATGATGCGCCTGTGGACCTTATTTCCTCTTGTTTCACGGGTCGCCATGAAGATGTCCAATTTATCGTCAACGCTTTCGCCTCTCCCACCGGCAGTGCACCAGCGCGCTACGCCATTTGGGGGATGCCTGGGCTCGGAAAGAGTCAATTAGGTCTCAAGTATGCTCACTCATCTTTTGAATCGGGCCGCCACACACACATATTCGCGATCTCGGCAACAACGGTGGAGAAGCTTACTCAAGGACTGACCGGGGTGCTCGAACTAGTACAGCATCCCGCGAGGCACAATCCGGATCAAGCGGTGCAGTTGACGGCAGCACGGCACTGCTTTGAACACTCCGAAAAATACGGCTTTGCCAATTGGCTAATCAGTTTCGATAATGCAACCTCGGAGACCGTAGCATTCCTCCGCCTGCACATCCCACGGCAGAATGCTAATGGCAGCATTCTGATAACAACGCGGACATTTGAAATTGCTGAAGCTCTGACCAATGTAGCTGGACAGGAGCATCCCATCTGCGAGCTCAAGGCTCTCAGCCCAGCGGACTCGGCCAAACTTCTCTTGAAATGGGCGGGTATTCACAGCAGTGTTCCAGCCGATCTGTAGAGCGCCCAGAAGCTGGTCCAACGCATTGGATGTCTGCCACTTGCGGTGGATCAAGCGGGCGCATTTATGAAGACAAACGAGTTTCAAAGCGCCGATCGGCTCAACGACATGTATGATAAACATGGTTCGGGAGAAGTGAGTGCACTGTTCATTACAGCTTCGATATTGGCTCACTGTGACTCAAGATTATCCACTGGAAAAATACCTTAACCACATACGAGCAGACATCGGTGCTGGCTGCATTCACAGTGCAGTTTGAGCAGCTCGGCACTAGCAATCCCGATGTACTGAACTTCTTGAGAGTATTGGTATGCTTGGACCCGGAGAACATCCCACTCGATATTTTAGTGCTCGGCACTGAAAAGACTCGAGAGCAGCTTGCCTCAAATACGGAATCAACACCGACAGGCTCTCCAGGACCTAAAAGAAACCGGTTTAGCTACCGCAAAATTATTACAAAATTACCAGGCAAACGAGCAAAGCCGCAGCCGCTCGCCGTTCCACCAAGTGTTCAAGTGCCGCTAAAGCTGGTCCCTCTGCTTGACTCCATATGCTCCGAAGAATGGCTTCGCGGGGCATGCGGGCACCTGAAAGACCTCTCTTTAGCTCAACCTCTATACGGCGAGAAAATATCACTTCACATTCATGACTTAATCCAAGTCGTCGTCGTCCAACAAACCACAGTAGCTCATGAATCCAGAGAGCATCCACATCATGATCTCGCAGTTACTCTCCTTTCCCAGGCATTTCCAACGCAAGATGATGTTAGATCGCCGCAGTCTTGGACCCAATGCGAGAGGGTTGTGCCGCACGTGATGTCTTTGGTGAACCACGCCGGCACGCTACCCATTGGTTTACTGAGCGTGCTGAGTGTGCGCGTTGCATGGTATTTTGTGCAACGAGGTCGCTACGAGGAGGCCGTGGCACTGTGCCAGCAAGCACTGGAAGGCCAGACACATCAGCTTGGTGCAAAGCACCTGGACACACTGAATACAGTACACTACCTCGCTGAAGCGTACAACCGCCAAGGCAAGTATGACGATGCCGAGACACTGTATCAGCGAGCACTGGCAGGCTGGGAGCGGCAGCTTGGTCCAGACCACCCAGACACATTGAGGGCGGTACACAACATCGCTGTGCTGCACGAGAGCCAGGGCAAATATGACGAAGCGGAGATGCTCTACAAGCGAGCCCTGACAGGCAGAGAAACAAGCCTCGGTATTCACCATCCGAAGACAATCGGGACGAGGGAAGGTCTCGCTCGTGTGTATGGCAAGCAGGGGAGGGGCGAGGAGGCAAAGACTTTGCTCGTGCGTGCCGAGGCGGAGAAGGTTCGGTTATCCAAGTAGTGGCATCACAGTCCCGATGAATGTTATGTATCGCAGTTCTTGGACACAATATGTATCTCATGATGGCAGGCTCGTGTTCGAGTAGAAACCAGCAGACAGATCAGCGAGATCTCCCGAGTTGAACCTGAATCACATGAGTCGGATGAGAGCTGGAGGTCGACCGATCATGCGGAAACGTCGAACATAAGAAGCGCCAAGGAAGCGGTGTAGGTTATAACAGAGCGCGATAAAAGTATCAAGTTTAGTCAATTTAAGGACCATCTGATGTGTAGAGAGAGTATTTTGGTGTGCGGCGTGAGGTGCACGATTAACATGCAGAGTACACAATGCACATGGCATGACTCGTAAGAAGGCAATCCACCGACACGACACGATCATTTCTACCCCAAAGGATCACTGAATAGTTCAGATCAAACCGAAGGGGGGACTCACCAGGATGACACTGGATGATACCGTCGCAGTGCTGCCTGAACCATGCCTGCGTGTCGCCCTTCGCCACCCGGTGCCCGAACCCAATCCGCGCCTTCTTCCGCTTCCTCGCCACTCGTGACCCCGGATGGCCCATGACAACGTAGAAGTGCATCCTGAAGATACCGACACCCAGATCGTACCGCGCGCCCAAATCGAAGTGCTCCTGCACGCCGAATCCCAAGTTGCCTGTCTCCAATTTTTCCCCCTCAATCTGTATGCCTTGACTTTGAGGCCACACCCGAGGATCTCCTCAGCTTTGGACCGGCGGGTGGTGACGTGCACGGCGATCCTCTCGTTATGTCGGATGCCGAATGCATGGACGGTGTAGGATGTCTTGGAGGTGGCGGGTGTTTGGCCGGTGAGCTGTTCCAGCGCTTTTGAGGCATGGGTGGGGCGATCGGATTAGCCTACGGATATGTCTGTGCACACCAGTCAGTACAAGTGAGAGAGGGGGGGGGAGGTGGAGAAAGAGATGAGGACGCACTGAAGTAAGCTTGTTAATCTTGAGGTTCTGCGTGGAGTTCGTGGGGGTTGTAACTTGTCTGTTGAGTAGCCTGTGTGTCGTTGCCGCTGTACGTGTTGTCCGCAGGGGGTGGATATATGTGCACCATGCCCGCAGAGGGTCTCACGGCAATGGAGATCGGGAAGCAAGTCGAGCATAAAAGGAAATTACCGAGGATCGGCAGCTTGCCAAGCGCGTCACGATCACGTGTCCGAAATACTCCGGACTCCATGCCACCGAGCTCTTGAGGGATAACTGACGAACTATGAGACCCGAGTACGCGGGATCAGATGACATCATGTCATGGACCACACCAAGTCAGCACGAATCGCGAGGGAACATGGACGCATCATGCAGGCTGCAGCGGGACAGTCACCCCGCCCCGTGGTGCCATCCCATACACCCCTCTCCCTCATTCACCCACCCCACTATCGTGCTCCTTGCCCTATAGTTTACCTGCTCAAGACTTTCTGGATTCACTCCTTGATACTACCAAGTGATCTGCCAACCACGCATCCGTATGCATAGATACTTGACATGGAATCCGGGCGCAGAGAGAAATGACAGAATGGTCCACGATGTTAACATTTGAAATACCGTCCACGCGTCAAAGGCAATGGACTAATCTTGTTCAGCTCCTCGTGCATATCGACAACAGCCAACAACATCCCTTCCCCACACACTCCACATCAGCGCCCTTCCCCATGGGGCCCGAACACCACACCCACCATCTCCATCACCCCCCAACACCGCGATCATATCCCCCTTGGCTACTACCCCACTCGCCCAAACAGCAGGATGCAGCCCAACAATCTTCCTCCTCAGCGCCGCCGCGACATGTGTGCTATTGTTCAGGTCCACGAGGTCAGATGCGCCAGCCGCGACGACGGCAGACCTGTCCTTGGTTGACCGAGAACACGAGCGGGGAAGACGAGAAGATGCTCTGGAGCGTATCTGAGATATTTGTGGGAAAGGCGTTATATGCGATAGAGGCGTGCTTCTTCGCGACTGAGGTGGCTTTGGATCCCGGTGCGGAGGACGATGTGGGATATCGTGCCGCTCGCGATCCCGATCCAGACGCCGAGGGTACTTTCTCTACATCCAATCCTCCCTGGCGCGATTTGGGCTTGAGGATCTCGGTCCTAATCCGCAGCGCGTCCCCCAACTCCCGCTCCGACCACATCGTATCGCACCTCCCCCCTTCCTAATCACTGCGCGCCACCACCCCTGCCACCACCCCCGCAGCCGTCTTCACTCCATTCTCCCCGTTATCATTGCCTATGATGGTCTCCCGCAGGGCACGCACCGCCCTCTGCGTCGCCCCCGCCAAAGCTCGCCCGTGCACCACGATCTCCGCCAACAGCGAATCAAAGTGTGTCCCCACAAGACAAGATGGCACGCTGCAAATCCACGTATCGACGCGCACCCCGCGCCCCATACGATGGAGCTGGGCAGGGATGGCGCCGGCGGAGAAACGGAATTCGTCGACAGTGAGGCGCGAATGTATGGCGCAGCCTTGTGTGGGACTGATGGAGGCTGGGGTGAGGTCGAGGGACGGCAAGGTGGCGGAGGAGAGGAGAAGCTGGATGCGCACGATATCGAGATTCGTGAGTTCCTCCATCTAATCAGAGCAATGCGTTTATCAGTCCGATGTGTCATGGGGTATTTGGGATTCTGGATCTGAACTTAGGGAAAATAAACACACCTGTGGCTGTATGCTTAACATATATCAGCGGTTTTCGAAAGCGCCCACGCCTTGATATGTCAAGGCACGCGCCATCTTTGTCGAGGCGGCAAGCACGGGTTGAATTAGATTCCTTGTGATGGGGCAAGTTGGTGAAGGGCGCCATCTAATCATATGTGTAGTTTGTTAGATTCGATTTGATATCATAAGGGAAAGGCAAGGGATACTCACTTCAACGAGCTTCTGGAACCGCCGCTGCACGCTGCACTGTAGCTCACACAGGTGGACCACGTCTCCCGTGGCACCGCCCATATGCACCTCGATATGCATCCATACCGGTCCCGATAGCGCCTTGTGGGAAAGCAGCTGGCTGTCCTCGTCCTTGCACCTGAATTGGACCTAATTAGCAGATGTGCAGCCTGCTTTGAATGTGATCCTGACGAACCGTTTTGAACGCCTCCTCGACACCTTCCTCGGGTCTGATAACTCTTATCCTGCGCCCTCCCCCTCCCGCCAGCAGCCTTGATCATCGCCGGATACCCGGCTCAGCCCTTGACGAATGCCCTAATATGCGCTGCCGACTTCACGTGCATGCCTGGCGCGATCGGGACGTCCTGTGCGACGGCGAGGTCGCAGGAGAGCAGATGCGCACAGTGTCGGGCACGGGCCGCAATTTGGTCGTCCAAGTGTAGGGGCGGAAAGAAGGGAGGTGAGCGCAAAACCCTCGCTGAGGAAACCGTAGCCTGGGCGTAGTGGGTGCTTTGTGCTCTACCAAGGGAAACGGGTTATCAGCGACGTGCAGGGATATTGAGTAATAACGGGCATCTCACGTACCTCTTTGCGATGTCAACGATGCGCTTGACAGCAGCGCCTGCGAATGCAGCATGGCTGGAGTCCTGAGCTGTGTATATTGCGACTGTGCTCCATCCGAGCTCCTGTGCAGTACGGATGATGCGAATCGCGACTGGCCGTAGGGCCTGTGTCTCAACATGGCGTGTGATGCGGGATCACAGAGACCAAGGATGACGAGTTGCTCGATTGCTCAGGGCGACACAGAGGGGCAAGAGTGCAGCAAGGCCGGAGGGTAATAATGTGACTATCGGGGCAAGCAACTTTATGGCAACTTTCAGGTCAAGAATGGGCCTGTCAGCATCGAGGGTGCGCTGTGCATAGATTGCTGATTCAAAGAAAAAGACTGGGCACATATGCGGTGAAAGACACTGATGTCGGCGCGTCTTCGGGACGCCGGGCCGGGCATTGAAGCAGCGTGACCTTGGCGTGACCGGTGCCTAGTCTCCCTAGGGCAAACACCGGAAAATTTGGATCGAACCTGCGTAAACTCCGACACTGGCTGGACGTTGAAACAGATTTCGTTTCGCGACCATAATCGCATTGATCAGCATAGCTAGGAATTCCTCGATGACATCACCAAGGACCACACGCACGTCCGCACGAATCGCGACGCAAAGTGCCATCCCCTGCGCATAATAACCACCCCCGCATCAGCGCCCTTCTGCCACCCGGCACGACCACCACGCTCTCCATCTTCATCACGTTCAACACCACGATCGTATCCCCCTTCTCCACCACCCCACTCAGCCAAACCGCCGGATGCAGGCTCAGCTCAACAATCTTCCCTATCAGCAGCGGCGCAACATGTGTGCTATCATTGGAATCCGCAGAGTCAAATAAGCCAGCCGAGACGCCGGCAGAGGAAGTGTCCTTGCTTCAGCGAGAAGGTGCTTTAGGCGTGCCCAAGAGATATGTGGGAACGGTGTTGTGCGCGATGGAGGCAAGCGCCAGGGTGTCCTTCTTCGCGTCTGATGGGACTTTGGATCCAGGCAGGGAGAGGACGTCGTGGAATATCGCCCTGGGCTGCATTTGCATTGCCCGCGATCCCGACCCAGACACCGAGGGTACTTGCTCTACGTTCTACCCAGGGCCGTCTTTAAATGACCCCAGTCCCAATCCTCCCTGGGCTTGAGCATCTCCATCCCAATCCGCACCACATCTCCCTCCTCCCGCTCCAGCCACGTCAACTATGCGCGACCAACCCTGCGACCAACCCCCTCATTCGTCTTCATTCCACCATCCTCGCTGTCATTTCCCACCCTGGTCTCCACCAGGGCACGTCCCGCCCTCTGTGTCGCCTCCCCCCAAATACCGCCTGCGCCCCGCGATCTTCGGTAACAGCGAATCAAAGTCTGCTCCCGCGATGCGGAAGGGCACACCGAAAAGCCATGTATTGACGCGCCCCCTGGCCACACCATGTAGTTGGGCAGGGATGGCGCCGGCGGAAAGACGGAAGTCCTTGGCGGGGTTTTCGGGAGTGATGCGCAATTGTACGGAGCAGCCTTATCGGGGTCCAATGGAGGCTGGGGTGAGGTCGAGGGACGCGAGGGTGGCGGATGAGAAGAGAAGCTCAACGCGCACGAGATCGAGGTTTGCGAGTTCCGGTATCTAATCAGAGCGATGCGTTTATCAGTCAAATGTGTCATGGGGTATTTGAGGTTCTGGATCTGACTCTGTAAAAGAAACGTACCTGTGGCTGTATGCTCGACCTGTATCCGCGGGTTGATTTCGAGGGACACCTACTGGGCCGTTCGCGAGTTTTCGAGGTATTCGAAAGTGCCCGTGCCATCTTCATCGAGGGGGCGAGTAGGGCTCAACTAGATTCTGCGGGGGTGTGGAAGATGGTGCAGGGCAACCATCTGAGCAAATGTGTAGTTTGTTAGATTCCATCTGATATCATAAACGAGAGGAAGGGGAAACTTACCTTAACAACCCTCTGGAACAGCCATTGCTCGCTGCACTGTAGTTCACATAGGCGCCACGCCTCCCGTGGCATCGCCCACGATCTGAGCCTCGACATGCTTCCATCCCGGTCAAGACAGCGCATTCTCAGAAAACAGCTGGCCTGACGGGCTCTCGTCCATGCATCTGAATTGGCACCAGTTAGCAGATGTGCAGCTGGCTTTGAATTGGTCCTCACGAACCGTTTGAACGCTCCCTCAGCACCTTCCTCAGGGCTAACCACGCGGATACTGTGCCCTCCCCGCCGTCCAGCGCCTTCATCATCACCAGATATTCGACCGCGTATCCGCTGCTGATTTCGAATGCATCCCTCGAGTGACCGGAACACGCTGTACGTTGGCGAGGTCGCGGGATACCATCGCATCTCCAGCAATGCGTAGAGTGTCGGGTGCGCGGCTAATGGGTGTGACATGTAGTCGTCCGGATGTGAGGGAGGGAAGAATGTAGGCAACCACGAAGCCCTCGCTGAAGAAACCATACCCTGGGTGGATGTGGGTGCTGTGTTCTGCGATGGGAAACGGGTTATATATCAGCGCTAAGAACAGGATATTCAGTTAGGACGGACATCTCACGCACCTCTTTACGATATCAACAATATCAATGCGCTCGGGACTCGTGAACCAAGATACGTCGTCCAACTTGACAGCAGCGTCTGCGAATGCAGTATTGACGTCCCGAGCAGTGTACATTGGGACTGTGCTCCTTCCGAGCTCCTGTGCAGTGCGGATGATGCGAATCGCAACTGGCCATAGGACTGGTGTCTCACTGTATGCTGTGATCTAGGGTGACAGAGACCAAGGATGGCAGTCTCTCCTCATCGTAAATGAATGGGTTCGGCTCCGGCAGGGCTCCGGCACCGACCACGCCGTTTTTCAATGTCCGACTGGGCGTCTACTTCCGACATCAGTTTGGTCTACCGCATGCCCCGCCGTTTTCTGTGAACTTAGCTTGCGTCTACAGCACACTCTCGATGCTAACACGCCCATTCCTGATCTGAAATTCACTTTGGAAGTTGCTTGCCCCGATAGTCACGTTATCACCCAGCCTTGCTGCTTATGTTCCTGTGTGTCGCCCAGAGCAGTGCCTGTGCAAACAATGCAAAAGCCCATTTTCCACCAACCAAAGCTCTTCGCAAATGTTCCTGGTGGAATATAAGGGTCTTTATACGTGAGTACGCATCGCACACCTTTTTTAAATTTAAACGCTGCACTAATTGTGCACCTGAAAGGCTCCGTGACTGAACCTACGGTCGTTGGCGTACAGTAGCCGTGGCACCGGCTGTACGCCCAACATGGTATCGCAGCTTTTGCCACCTAGTAGTGGCATACTATTGCAAGATACCTGGTAACTACCAACACATACAGTTTCGGACCGTTCCTCCGTACAGCCACACTCCTCCGTACAAATGCACATTGCTCACTCAGTTCTTGATGGATTCACTCGGGAATTTTTTTGGGAGTTCGTCTACATGTATTCTATGCAATGTACAGTTTTGGTAGCGATTGAATGTAATCTGAATCACCAGGAATTTTGTGAACATCAAAATTTCGCCCAAAAACACTCCTGCAACTTTTACATCACATATTCTCAAGGCTCGGAGGATTCTGTGCATTGGAACACTACCCGATATGTTTCTGCTATCTATCAGAATGATGTTGCACATTATTTGGGGTCAATTGGTCAAATATTGAATGAGCCGTAGCCCATGCATTTCCGTTAGTAATTCCGAGAGTGGCAACAGCCCCTATGCTGCTGATCTCGCACGATAACAGAAGATCAGCTTGCATCCTGCATCTATCCCGCAAACTACGACATCTCAAGACATGGTACGAGCTGATTCTAATACTCTTCGAGCTCGGAAGGCCCGGAGAGCCAACAACCATAGGCTGCAACTTGCAGTGGAGGCTTACACTTTTGAGCAGGGCAAGCCCAAGAACGAACGTCGTAGCTTGCGTTCCGTTGCTCAGCAGTACAAGGTTGCTCATACCACTCTACGGGATCACTATGCTGGTGGTGTTAAGATGAGTGCATTCAATGCACTCAAGCAGAAGCTTCTCTATGCCGAAGAGCAGCAGCTGGCGGGCTTCATACTCGGATGTGCAGATCGTGGACTTCCCATGAACCATACACAGATAGCAACATTTGCGAACGAGATACTGGAGGCTAGATTAGGTCCTGGTTTTGAGCCAGTTGGCAAGAACTGGACTGATCGCTTTGTCGAGCGCCATCATGACAAACTCCAGACACATTGGAGTAAATGTCTGGATTCGAAGCGTGCTCGTGCAGTCAATGGGGATATTGTTAAACACTGGTTCGAGCTTGTCAAGGAGCACATTCCTGACAAGGATATCAAGCCCCATAACATTTATGGCATGGACGAGAGTGGATTTCCGCCCTCGAACCAGGGGCGTGAGCGCATCATCGGACGTCGTGGTGCTCGTACTTCGTACCAGCAGGGAGGAGCTGATCGCGAGAATGTCACTGCTATTGTTACCATATGCGCAGATGGCACAGCTCTCACTCCAACGATTATTTTCAAGGGGAAAAACTTTATGACAAAATGGGGGAATAACAATGTCTCCGATGCATCGTAAGTAGCATTTCATTTATAGCAGGCTAGTTTGATCATGTTATATCAAATTACAGCATCTGCTATTCACCTAATGGGTGGACTGACGGTGAACTTGCCACCGAATGGATTGCCAGAGACTTCGACAGACAGACTAAAGAGAAGGCTGCAGGCGAAACCCGTGTACTGCTTCTTGATGGTCACAGTTCTCATCATACCCCAGCTCTTCTGCAGTTCGCACGAGAACAATATCTGCATTCTTGGATATCCCCCGCATTGCACCCACGCTTTGCAAGGTCTCGATGTTGTATGCTTTGCTCGCATGAAAGAGGCATGGAAGAACGAGATTAGTGCTCATGAGACCCGAACTGGGCAGCCCGTGAAGAAGGCTGATTTTGCAGAAGTCTTTGGGAAGGCATTTCTCAAAGCATTTACTGCGGAAACAGTCTGTGCTGCATTCCGGGCAACAGGGATCTACCCCTATAATCCCGATGTAATAACCGAGGCGCAAATGCAGCCAAGTCTTGCTACATCCACCAAAGCCTCATTTCCCCTCCCCCAGGCAACACCTGTCCGTCGTGTCATGGCTGCATTCCATTATCAGCCCACAGAGGATTTGGGTGTACTCCCTGTCCGATTAAATTTCACCATAGATGAGGAAGATGAACAAATTGAACCTCTCCCTCCGCCTTCACCTTCGAATACACCTTCCAATGTCACACTGACACCCACCCGTTGCACTGCTAAAGACCTTGGGTCAGTCTCCGCGCCTTCATCACTGCCCGCTCGCAGTACAGCAGCATCACAGGCTGGGTCCCGCATAGACCCATCTCTCTATACTCCATCTAAACGAAGCCGTGTACTGCAACAGTCCCTAGCCGAGAGCAGTACCGGCTCGTTTCTTGTCAGTGATGGCAAAATTTCATCATCCGATACCATTGCCCCTCCTGTTCTCGAGGGAACAGCCAATATCATGCAGCCAGACTGGACCCTCATCAAGCAGCAGCATCAGACTCGCACCAAAGATGAGATGCAAGCTCATATAGCTGCACTCACGGAGAGCTTGAAGCAAGCTCGAATTCTCATAGCCGCTAAAGATAGCATCATTGAAGGCGCACACGCACAGCTAGTCATTCAAAATTTACATTTGAAGAAGCAAAACAAAACTATACATGCAAAGGAGACTGTTAAGGAGGATGACCGTACCAAATTGTTTCCTGGGGGCCGAGGAAGGCTGCTGACCGGAGACGAGTTCCATGAGGAGCAAGTCAATGCAGAGCAGCGGAAAAAAGCAAAGGAGGCAGAGAAGAGGCGAAAGAAAACCAAGCAGGATCAAGCCAAGACGAAGAAACAAGCAATAGCGGACAGATGGAAGGAAGTGCAGGAGCAACACGAGGCTAGTGTTGCAGCTTGGAAGACGGAGACTGAGACATTGATCTCTCGGGGCACACTCAAAAAAGACCTCCCCAAGAAGCCTAAAAGGCCCCTGAAGGCTGAGATAGAGGGTGAGGTAGAAAGGGAGATGGGTGAGATTGACGATGGGGGTGACTCCGGTGCGGAGGATGAGTCCGGGGATGATGAGTTTGCGAACTTTGATGGATGAACATGAACACATGCACTTACTTTGATTGGCCCTTTTCCCTTGTCCTAGCCCCTGTACCATTTATTTCTGAGGCTGTATGTATACCCCGGAGTTCCTAGAATCTTGTGAATTTGTTGCCAGAGGCCGGAGAGCAAAAGCGCGAGCAGTGAAGCAGCAATTCGCGATCGAGTTGCCCGGCGACGATGATCTGGCGGACCGTGGGAACATATTTCCGCATTGTACGAAGGTCCAGGGATTTGCCGATTTCGACTCCCACAGCTGTCAAGGCCATTGCTCGCGACTCAGGGCAGTTAAAAATACGAAAAAATATAATTCGGACTCCTCAAGCTTGTAGCTACAGTATACATTCGCCTTTCCTCTGAAATTTCGAAGTTTTCACATAGAAAATGCAACATTTCATTCTTGTGTACGGAGGAACGGTCCGGAACTGTACGCATTGCAGTAATCCCGGTAAGTCACCAAAGGATTGTATTGCAATACCTTACCATGCACCTGCGACGGGCAGCCGGGGCGGCCCAATTCCCGAATTGATTCGGCTTGGGGTGAAATGGGGGCTGTGCCGTATATTATTTTGGCTTTGCCTGGCTCGGGGGTGGCCTCGATTCGAAAATGAGCACTTCTGCATGCAGCTGGCCTTCTTCGGGATGTGCCTGGCTTGCGGCGCGGCAGTGAGTATGAGGCTGTGCCATATGTTTTTCGGCCTCTCGTACCTCAGGGGTGGCTTCAAAATGAAAAAGACCGGTTCCAGACCACTTCCGCATGCGGCGACGATGCTTTGGCACAATGGGCCGCGCGGAATGGGCCCATTTGCTTCGATTGCGATTGCCCACGCTTTAGCCTGGCGTTGAGTTCCCAATTAGGCGATTGCCCTCAATGACTTCCTTGGGCCGGCCCTCCCGTATTCCTACCTCCATATTCCCTCTCCGTTCATTTGTACGGTAGCTTACTTGTGTCATACTTAGCATAGCATTAGGATGTTGAATGAAATCATTCTTAAAATGCGATTTAAATCAGAATATATTGATGGGACAGGCAAAAAGTTCATTGGATAATGCATATATATGTAGGTGTATAATCAAACAGAGGAGAAGGGGGCGGCGGGATAGTCAGTGAGAAATGAGGATGCACTAGGCTCCAAATCCAGAAGCTCGTTATCAGCCCCGGCACCGTGGGGTATGGAGAGCCACTCTGTACGCCAGAGATGATCGAAGCTGCTCGCCATTTGGAGGCGAATTGATGCTTGCTTGGCGGCATACGCACAAATGCCCTCGGTGTCCTCAGGGGGTAGGTCAGCGAGACGCCGAGTTTGGCCTGCCCACCAGTCTGCCTGCCATCGGGAGAATCCCTGCACCCTGCACATCTCTTCCCGGAGGAGGAGTACCTCCTCTGACCAGCACATCGCACGTGCACGGGCTCTACACCACTCGATGCGAAGCGCTGGAGAAGAATGTCAGCACACATACTAATAGTATAGCGTAGGCATACGCACCTTCCTGTACACCTTCATCATTCCCGTCATCCCGTACCCCGACAACCTTCCAAATCCAGGAGAGGGTCTTGTGTCCCTCGCCCAGAGCTTGCGCTTTCTTCTGTGTAGCGTTCCCCCTCTTCCCCTGCGCAGTCTTCCGCCCCTTACACTCTCGTTCCTTCTCACTGTCGTCTGTGAAGGCTCGGATGTCTTCGTCACTGAGCTCCTGTAGCTGCATGTCCCATCCTACAGCGCCAGTGCGACTGGCGAGGGTGGCCAGCGCGTTCCGGGCGCGAGTATACTTCGTGGCGCTGGCATCGACCTTGGTTTGGACTCGACTGAGGAGATTGCGCGAGCGCGTGTTGGCTCGCTGGCCGACAATGTGCCGGTCTTTGTACCGGTACATGTGCGTGCGCAGGCGGAGATGCCGGCGAATCTCTTCAAGGGCTTCGAATGCCTGGGCCATCCGAAGCCGGAACTCGTACTCGACGAGCTTCTGGCTCGCTGGTGTCCGCAGAGGAAGAGATGAGGGCAGGTGGAGGGTGATGTCATGGGACGGGACTTCACGTGTACTTTCAGCACCTGCACGTTCTTCGCGAGCCCGCAGAACGAAGACCTCCGGCATGTAAAGCTGCTGGATGTCAGTCCAGGTCTTGAGCTTGCGGTACAAGCCGTTCTTGTGCTCCTGCATTTTGGCGAGCTGAAGGGTCGTGGCGGAAGCATCCAACGCCTTAGCGTCGGCCTTCAGCCGTATTCTATATTAGCACAATGTCAGTGTGAGCCATAGTAGCAAGAACTGATGAACATACTGCTGTGCTTCGAGCTCGAGGCCCATCAAAATGAAGAGCCCCGGCGTGACTTGCTCGTGCAACGGGGCGGCGGCATCGCTCTGTAAGTCTTCGGCGTCCTCTTCGGCGAGAGCCAATCGAACATCATTTTGCGTGACACCTAGAAATCACAAGTCAGAATAGTAATCAAATAGTAATTTATAGGTGGCTTACTTTTCGACACTGATACATACAGATTTACCTGCTCGTTCTGTTTCTCCCATCCTTCGACGGCTGATGCCCAGTCCAGTACATTATTGGCGGGAAGCGTGGTGGTGAAGTCGTGAAAGTCTTTGACGTGCTCATCACGACATTCCACAGCTAACTTCAGCTTTTGCAGCAACATTCTTCCTTTATCCCGATAGTCAGAACAATTGAATACTTGTGATTGACATGAAACTTACCTAATCCGACAATCCTCTGCCAATTCCAATCCCCGAAATGGTCATCTATCGTTTCGCGGTAAGAAGCAGGGCCCATCCGCTTGGCGGATGACGAAAGTGGGTTAATGTTTGCCCATCCACGTTCCGGGGCCTCGCCATCTGTCTGTCCGACGCCGCGGGTGAGATTGAATGAGAAAGATGTCTGACACCTTTCTACATGAGCGGGGAGGTGGAACTTGGGGATGAGGAAGACAAATTGCTTGTCCTCCCGGTCAATATGCACGTAACCGGGCAGATCCAGCATGCGCCCCCAGAGGTGGACGGACCACTGACACACAATGTCATAAGACATGACAAGGCGCACATAATCTTGTTGAGAGGTGCTTGAGAAGAAGAGATAATCCATGTTAGCGTAGCTAAACATTCAGGTAAGAAAACTATTTTAGAATTAATAATAAAATAAAACATACCGCTCGCCCTTTTGCCAGTGGACCTAGCATACATAATTAATTATTGCACAATTGCAGCCAGAAATGCGAAATGAATAGAACCCAGCTGTAGCTGGGCATTTAATATATTATTCTACAGCTAGTAGCTGGGCAATTTATTTATTATGACCAGGAGCTTACTGCAGGGCATAATTAATTAAGCCAGGCTGTTGGTGTGTGCCCCAATTGTGGGTGGCAGGCCCGGGAATAGCCCCGGGCTGGCCTGGCAGGTGCCCGGGGCTGGGTGGCTGGCCCGGGTGGCTGGCCCAAAATGGTTGTGGGTGGCTGAACCAGGGGGCTGACCCAAAATGGATGTGGGTGGCTGGTAAAATGGGATTGCCACCACCTACCAATTGATCCCGGGGCTGGCAGTGGATATGGGTGGGCCCTATATTGGGACATCCTTATTTGGCATTCCTGTGCCTGGGGGTGGCCCGGTTCCCACGGGACGACCCAATTAGTCCGTTCACGGGCTTTCGTACAAATAATTGTTGGCTCGAAATAGGGGGTATCCTATATCACCAGGAGCGGAATTTTCCGTAGAATCCGAATCTGGAATCCGTTTTTGGATTGGGTGTCCATAGCAACGGGTACGGGCGATTCCGGTGGCTGATGAAAAATAAATATGCACATACCCCATCATGTTATACCTCACCGGAAGCGGAATTTTGAGGAGAGTCCGAATCTGATACCCACTTCTTGATTGGATGGGTGGTTGAGCAGATATGGGTATTCCGATGGTGGCACCAGATGCCCAATTTGGAAATGGGTGGTATGTGTACATATCATACCTCACCGGAACCGGAATTTTCAGGAGAGTCTGAATCTGAAACCCATATCTCCATTGGGTCAGTGAGTGAGCAGATATGGCCATTCCGGTGGTGCCACCAGATATCAAATTTGAAATAGGGTGCTGTGGGGACTATCAGGGGGTCATCTGGGAGCATTTTTCAAGGCGAGTCCAGATCTGGCCACCGATCACAATTTGAGCGGTTGGATCAAGAGATATCAGCAATTGATCAAATTACCGATAAAACACTGATAAGGCTGGATATCAGCCAATTCCTGATGGATAAGGTGTGGCCCAGGGCTCAAATTAAAGCTACTATTAGCCTTTATTCAGATCAGCCTAGCCCCCCCAGGTGTCGCATCCATGTGACAATACCACACCATCTAGCAACCGTGAGAGCAGTGTTGGTTATTCCATCCTAATAGATGTAATACTCAATGCACCCATGCCTCCCGTGAGTAGGTATATGTCCCACGTGCCGAGAAAAAAAAGAATTATCTGAAACGGACCAGAACTCAGTGCTTACCATCAAATACCGGGAATTTACGGAAATACCCCTCCCGAGGGAGTATCTGAGACCAGATCATGTTCGGGGCCATGAAATAGTACTCTCTTATACCTCAGGACCCCATAGCTACAAAAGGTTTCATGGTTTATAGAAAGGTCAGGCCTTGGTACCCACAATACTCCAGAAAGTGTCAGAGTTTCAGTCCTGCACACAGTCCTGGACTTGGTTCATTCTTCAAAGGCTGTTTCAGCTGTCTTGAGCTGAGTACCTGACTGATCATCTTCAATCTTTTTTCCACCTATATTTATGGTTCTCCTTGAATGGAATATGAGCCTTTGAACACATTGCCACAGGTGGACAGCCTCCAATACCAATTCTGGTGTTATTTTGTGGTATCAGCATTTTCTCTGTGGATATGAAGGCTATTCATAGGGGGTCTGTTGCACAATGTTATATAATGGTACAGGAGCCCTATGAAAGCTCCTGAGCATAGCCTGGGGGGCCGGAAGGCTCCGGATAATGTCTGATTACATATGGCACTGAATAGATGCTAAATGTGCATCATGGAGATGGGACCTGCAAGGGCTAGGCTGATCTTAATAGAGAATATAAATAGCTGTGATTTGAGCCCTGGGCCACCCTTATCCATCAAGAACTGGCTGATATCCAGCCTTATCAGTGTTTTATCGGTAATTTGATCAATTGCTGATATCTCTTGATCCGACCGTTCAAATTGTGATCGGTGGCCAGATCTGAACTCGCCTTGAAAAATGCTCCCAGATGACCCCCTGATAGTCCCCACAGCACGCTGTTTCAAATTTGCTATCTGGTGGCACCACCGGAATGGCCGTATCTGCTCACTCACTGACCCAATGGAGATATGGGTTTCAGATTCAGACTCTCCTGAAAATTCCGGTTCCGGTGAGGTATGATATGTACACATACCACCCATTTCCAAATTGGGCATCTGGTGCCACCATCGGAATACCCATATCTGCTCAACCACCCATCCAATCAAGAAGTGGGTATCAGATTCGGACTCTCCTCAAAATTCCGCTTCCGGTGAGGTATAACATGATGGGGTACGTGCATATTTATATTTCATCAGCCACCGGAATTGCCCGTACCCGTTGCTATGGACACCCAATCCAAAAACGGATTCCAGATTCGGATTCTACGGAAAATTCCGCTCCTGGTGATATAGGATACCCCCTATTTCGAGCCAACAATTATTTGTACGAAAGCCCGTGAACGGACTAATTGGGTCGTCCCGTGGGAACCGGGCCACCCCCAGGCACGGGAATGCCAAATAAGGATGTCCCAATATAGGGCCCACCCATATCCACTGCCAGCCTCGGGATCAATTGGTAGGTGGTGGCAATCCCATTTTATCAGCCACCCACATCCATTTTGGGTCAGCCCCCTGGTTCAGCCACCCACCACCATTTTGGGCCAGCCACCCGGGCCAGCCACCCAGCCCCGGGCACCTGCCAGGCCAGCCCGGGGCTATTCCCGGGCCTGCCACCCACAATTGGGGCACACACCAACAGCCTGGCTTAATTAATTATGCCCTGCAGTAAGCTCCTGGTCATAATAATTAAATTGCCCAGCTACTAGCTGTAGAATAATATATTAAATGCCCAGCTACAGCTGGGTTCTATTCATTTCGCATTTCTGGCTGCAATTGTGCAATAATTAATTATGTATGCTAGGTCCACTGCTTTTGCAACTCTCCGACAGAGGTCGGGCGCTTCATCATATGCCGTGTACAATCTACCGTACCGATACCAGATGCCGCCAAGTTGGCGAAGCGGCTGGTATTGGCATCACCCACCGCGTGATGCTTGACGCAGGTAGAGTGCTTTGAGAAACAGTCAGAGCGTTAGCATTTGTAGACAGTTAGATAGTAGTTAGATGTACTTACAATTTCCTTTTGGTCCCCGTACTTGGCTAGATGTTCGCGATATTTAGACATCTCGCAGAAGTACGATAAGCCAGCACTGCACGTGGGATCGGCGGCTTCGCTGGACACCTTCATTCGCACCATGCGAAAGTTGGCATCCGCGGCGAGCAGTAACTCAAAGATGAAGCTGGGTGATATTCAAGGTAAGCCATAAGTTCACGTTAACGTATGCAAGGACTTACCGAGTGTTTTCCGGGGCCTTGCGCCAATCTGGGGGCAGGTTCTTGCCTGGCTGCGGGCAGGCCGGGCAGAGCACGGCACACTCACCCTCTTTGGTACCGGCAACACCGGAGGGATCATGGCCGTGTCCTGCTCGTTTGAGCATCTTGAGGTTCCGCCACTGGCGGATCATCCGTAAAAACTCGTCGTAGCGATCCTGTAAGCCAACTATTAGTAATGGAAATATTATAAGAATGAATAAGAAAACTTACCGGGATGTGAAGAGTGCCAGTATTATCCGTCCGGCGGGCCAGGGTATAATAGAACTCAAAGGCCGATGCCTTTGATTGGAAGGTTAGAAGATGGAAGAACTCGAGCATGTTGAACGTTGCGGCGGTCTTGGGGAGCTTGGACGGTGGCGGGGTATAGTCTGGCGCGAAGGAGCTGGACAGTCGCGACTTTGGCACTTGCGCAGCCGCAGTAGTCAAGCGCAACTTGGTGAATGCCATTGGTATCGACAATTACGAAGTCGTCGCCAGCAGTGGGGATGGGGTTAATGCAGTGTTCGCCGACACTGTGCCCCAGTTGAATACGAAGGCCCAGGGCCTTCAGTGTCGTCGGCTCGAAGTGGCTGGTATTCCAGCGCTAAATGAGGGTGAGCACGGCATTTGAATTGAGAGGACTGGGGGACTTACCTCTACACGATGGGTAGGATGGACTGCGTGAGTTGCGACAGCGCAATTAACACAAATCAGGGATCCCTCGTAGCAGTCATGACACCGCACGGTGGGATCCGCAGCGTCCCCGCAGGCTGGGCATTTCAAGGTGTGCATATGATCACCACGGCCGTCCCAGCGGAGCAGCTCCCGCAGGAACGTATCGCGATCGTCGTCCAGCCATTTCTTGGTTGGATTATCCTGTAAAGTATCAGTGGGGAGTCCGACAACACTGCACTATACTCACTGCTGTCGTTCGAAGCTTCCTCCTCGGCGCATCGGCATCAGAGAGTTGGATGATGTGACACTGATACTGGAGGTCCAGCTCAGCGTCACCCTTCCTATTGTTGTTGTTGTCGTCATCCAAATCGGGACAGTCTTGCAGTTGCGGCAAGCTATCCATGTCCTCCTCGTCAATCAGTCCAGAGCTGTGGGCTGGTCTTTTGTCGGGGGATGCTGGTGCGGTGAGATATGTGGTTGCGTAGGAGGAATTGCCTGTTGCATCGAGGTTGTAGCCAGTGTGTCGGAAGCGGGTTGTACGGGGCTCTTGGCAATCGATCGAGTGATCATCTTCGATGTCGTGCCAGTTGAAGGCGGCGGCAGCGTCTCTTGCCTTTTGGCTGTGGCATCATGGGATTGGACTTGAGGATGTCTGAGGGCTATTTTATGCAGGATGCAAATGCTGAGGGTTTGGGTGGAAGCAGCGGATAAGGAGGGTGGAAGCAGCGGATAAGGAGAGTGGAAGCAGCGTAGAACAGTAAAGCAGCACAAAATACTAACGAGTGTGAAAGCCGGGGAGAAGGAGCGTGGAAGCTAAACACAACGAGTGTGGAAACCAAACACAACGAGTGTGGGCGAAGGAAGGAGCAGAAAATGTGTTGACAACAGGTCCGAACCACCCAAGTCCTGCAGCTAGGGTTAGGGTTAGGACGAAGAAAAATCAAAAAAAAATATGCTGTGGTCAAGTCCTTCAACGCAAGTCAATGCAGTTCATAGTAAAAACAAATTATATTGGTCAAGTTATACAATAAACTACTACACAGGCCGGAAGGGCGATAGCCCAGTAATAATACATGATGCGGCCGTGGGATGTAAATTACAATAACGGGCCTTGGATATTTTGGCATAGCTTCCCCTCCCTCAGGTATGTTTCACTTTGGCGTCAGTTACTGTCATAGGTCAGCAGCCCCGAAGGTCGTGAGTTAATAGCACATAGGCGGTTTTCACTGTGGATCTATTGTTAGGGCCTGAGGACGCGAATATATATCGATAACGGCTACGTACAGTCATAAATCCACAGCCCCGAAGGTCCTGACTGAATGACCTGAGTGGGCGCAACCATTAAATCACTGTGAATGTTTGTTAGTGACTGAATACCCGGGATGCATTCACAACGACTTACGACGATGACATATGCTAGTGCGTTCCCATCAATGGCTACTTGGGCTGCGGTAGGAGCTGAGATGAATGAGTAGGAGGTAGACGCGAGCGGAATGATGATGAGGATGGATGATGGCGACGTCAAAGCTATTGGGAATCTAACAGTGAGCAAAGCACTGAGGAAGCGAACTATTAACACGCACCTGATCACAGCTTCCCTTGCACCACAGGCGCCCCGCGACACTGGCAGCGTCAAGCGTTGTCATAACTCATCATCCTAACAACCTTTTCCTGCTCTTCCCGCTGGACTAAAACTTCTTCCTGGCGACAAAGACTGGCATAGAAGAGCGCTGTAAAAGTTGGGAGTCAGTACATCTTCAATATGATATGATGATGGAGGGGACACTAACCATCGATGCGAGAGTATGGCTCACGCAGAGCAGGTTGGGGTTGGAGGTCTTTGGAAGGCATCGCTTGACAGATGTGGAAGCTCAGAGTGGAGGAAAATAAGCGGAAATGAGGGACTGATAGAAAGTGGGAGAAAGGAATGAATAAGAAAATGTTCCGCGCGCAGCAGCTATATACAGTTCGAAAACATGTTTGCGCATGTTTGGTGTTTGTGCGTGATGGCCTGCCTGTCAACGGCTTGTGGCGCGTGTTCAACCTCCTCATATCCTCTCGCGCACCTTCCACAGATCACTGAATAGCTCTCGGAAGCTCTCGGAAATGCTTAAATATATTTATTTATCTCTCTGAGCAGGTGCATTATGCAATTAGTATCTACCCACTGCCGCTAATCAGCTTATATGGCTTATGCTACCTTCTGACGGGATTTCTGAGGTCGCATTGAGCTTACTACACAGGTGAGGTCAAATCGCCTTCGCTCATATACCCATACATGTCTATTAATTGATATATAAATATGGCTCCGCGCGGCCCTTCTTATTCGAAGACTTGGGGTTCAAATTGCTCCAAATTGGTCAAAACTGCGGTACAGATGCCTATATTGTTAGGGGATGGATGGAGCTAATAGCATAAAAATGCTTGCAATTAGTATTTATATGATGTATCATGATGTCAGAGAAACCCATTTCAAGAAATGAGAGGATGTGCCCACTCAGCATCGAATAGGACGTGCGGCGGTCAAGTATCTATACACAAATCCTGCGGCTCATTGTGTCTGAACCGATGTTGGATAATATTAATGGCCGCTGCTGATAAATGATGTGCTAAATTTCTTGGAGTGATACAATAATATGTAAGTAACATACCTAGCTTCTTAGAATGTGTATCATCGAGTTGTAGCCATCATAGGATCCTGAAAACCGAAGACCACGAACACTGTCTGTATAAGCGCCCATCCCGGACACTCGGTTTCGATGAGCAGGTATACAGTCGGATTCGGATAAGTTCGAAGCATTTCAGGTCAGTATTTCGATTGTATGCTACGAGACCCTGCGTACCTGACGCTGAATCCAGCTCAGCCGAGCTCAACTGGTGTTGCGGACAATGATGGTCAGATGATCGGAAGCGGGGTCCAGTCACACCCGATCATGCTCTGTGGTCTCCTGTGTCCGCAAACCATCTGGCTGAGGATCGCAACCATGAACTACATGCATTCCTCTGGCTTGCACTTAGCGCAAACCATGGGAGCTTGTGCCTATGGGGAGCTTCGGCTTCTTTCATTTCGCTTCACCGCGACAGAACAAGGCAGCGGCGGATCAGTGTACTGGGCTTGGGCGTTGCGACTGCTGCTGTACTCTGGCGCGTCAAATCAGAGGGGTAGGACCGCTCACGCCTATGGGGAGCTTCGACTTCTTTCATTTAGCTTCACCGCGACAGAACGAGGCAGAGGCAGATCGGTGTACTGGGCTTGGGTGTCGCGACTGCCGTTGTACTCTGGCGCGTCAAATCATGGTAGGTCCTCACTTCCCCTATTATTTGCCTCACATTATCAATATTCTGCCCGGCGCTCACTCAGCTTTGTCTACAGCCTCATCATGCCAATTTGTACATGTGCCCACCCCATTGTTTATCTGGCACATTAAGGCAGAGTAGTGATTACATGTTAAAATATGTACTGTGTCCCATAAACTATACCACTTCGACAAACCCAGCTCGCAGCGCGAGATCGAAGGCCGCCTCAGCCAGCTCCTGGGAGGGGTAGTACTCTACTACTGCCCCATTCACGCCGCGAGTGATTGCGCGGACCATAACACTGCAAGATAATAAATGTTAGTAATTTGAATATAATGAATGTTTTATTTAAACACTTACACTCCCTGAACTGCGCCAACACATAGACCTCGCATCACAGCGTACCACCTTTTGGCTGGTGGTATCGCCATTTTACGAGCGCGGCGATGGCGCCGAGCATGGGGACCGGTGACTTTGTCGAAGCTGAATGGCTCGGCCAATGCGCGGTCCAGAGAGGCCGCATCTTCAATATACGCTGGGGGACTGCAGCTACGTGATGTGGTGCCTGAGATAGATATCGGCGAGGGATTCCGGGGGGGACTGGCAGGAGTAGTGAGACGGGAAGAGGGGATGGGAGAGGGGATGGGCCACTCGCCTCTGAGCAAGGCGAGTGTGGCTTCCGCCAGTGTAGACTCAAGGGGCGGGCGATATGGTGAATGGTCGCAAGGATGGTGGAAGGTAAACATGATCTTAGTGTGCATAACATTCACTTCGCCATCGGGCGAATGGAGTCTGCGCTTGGTCTGCACAACATCGGAACTGGTGGCTCCTAAAAAGTGAATATATATCAGTGATCGGTGCACGAGCATAATCAAGAATCAGGCACTCACCTACGGCCATTGCAGTGGCCATGAGGTGTGCGATATCATCGGCAACATTCCCACCACTCATTTTGATGCAGTCTAAGTAGGAAGGGAGGTCCGAGAGGGAAAACGAACATAAAAGATGTAGATTTAAATAGGCGTGGGCAAAGACGGAGAAAGTTCAATCAAAGTCAGTCCGGCGACTTTGTTTGTGTTGACTTCGCGTTAGCCCTTTGCCACCACCACCACCACCTTCTTCCGGTGACTCCATCCATCTCCATCTCATATTTTCCTCTTTCCCCGGGCCGACCAGGGCGGTCCAGCTGAAAAATAGGATGAATCATCAAGGTATAATTAGGGTTTGAAACGCCTGCACCCTATCATTAACCACTTGACTACCAGCATCTGATTCACGGCTCGATCACCTTTCACTGGCCAATTAGCTGGCCCCAAAGTGGATATCACTCAGATCGGATCTTGCATAGATGATCGCTCTCCCTACTGTCGTTTTCTGAGGTTTAAGTGAGGCGCGTTTACGCGCGTAATGACGCGCCTCGCTTACGCGCACCGCGCGTAAAGGTATTTATTTCTTTATTTCTTTGCATATTTGGGGTGCTGATTATTTACAAAGAGTAGCGCATAAAATGTACCCTGATTAAATCGAAATTCAACTCTCTTTCTCCATGGCGCCGCACGATAAACGACGATGGGCTACAAAGGCAGAAATAGGCTGGCTCATGGCCAGCATTCCTGACTACTCCGAAGCTCAGAAGACGCATCGTTACCACAAATACTGGCCAAAACTCTTCGAGTCCTACTTTGAGGCTTTCCCTCCACCCGAACCGACAGCGGACGACACAACCGATACGGCTTCCGAAAACGAGTCAGACTCTGAGCCTCCCCTGGACTCCGCAGAGGAGGAAGTGTTTGCCAAAAGCGCTGCCAGAAAAAGGAAGCAGAAGGCCGACAACTACAAGTCGGTGAAGCGGGCAAAAAAGGTATTTGTCCCAGACATCTACCACCCCGCCATAACTTAACTCATTGCCAGACAGCGCAACACCAAGCTCTCAGCCGAGAAGCTAACATCAAAGGATGATTCATCCGCAAACACCAAAAGGTACAGTATCTTCCTTACGGCACAATGCTTCATACTAACTTGACCACGTAGCAGCTCAAGTCATTTATGCAATGGCATTGCCCGCCGATCCCAAGGGCATCAAGAAAAAAGGGCGGATCAGCGCCAGGAATGTTCGGGCTGCCCGTGTTCGGACACCCCGCTGTCCGCCCCACACGTCTAAATCAGGAAGACGAGATATACATTTCTTTATTTTACCCTACTCGCATAATCCACAAAGTTAGAGAATGTATTGAGAAGGACGAGTTCAAAGGCCCCGCAGTGAATATCATTCGCCAAATTGCCCGGCAAATGTTAGAGGTTGAGGATGAGGAGACGCGAGGCATAGTCACCGCCGCTATGGACGCACAGCGTGTGGCGCATGCGGAGGAGGACAAGGACAAGGAAGGGAACAAGAAAGATGACAAGCCGACACCAGAACAATATCAAAAGTGAGCCCCGCATAAATCATTTGTATAACGTGCACAGCTAATATCAACTTAGAGCAATTGACTCATTCCCACCATACATCGACAATCTCCTACAGGAGGTGACCAAAC
>KV417582.1:0-10665 GCA_001630335.1 Athelia psychrophila
AAGTTTCGAGCTCGAGTCAGTGAGTCCGCTTGCTTCGGATGCGATGTCGAGATCTTGGGCGCTTGTCTCGCTGTTTGTGGCCGTGCTGTCATAAGGATGGTGGCAACTTTTCTATCATGCGACAGTGTCACTCCTGGTGATGCGACAAGTAAATATGTATCTGTATAGCTAGCAATATGAAGAGTAGGTAATATTTGTGGGGTATGCCCATGCCACCGTGCCTTGTACTAAGTCGTAGGAGAATTATGTAGCAATCTGCAACGTGTTGCGACATTGCTGCCAATGAGATCCGTGGACAAAGTTTGAGAGGTCAAGCTCCGTTAGACTAGCGGCTATGACCGCAGTATTGTTTGGCCAAACGAGGCCCGGGCGATACCACGAAGGAACCCACACGAGTAGCTCAGAGGAAGGTGTCATAATCCAGCCGTTCTCGAGTATGGAATCATGTCTAAACCCTATGGCGCTGTCGGCGGTTCAGCACAGTGCGAATTTCTCAACAGTTACATGACATTTACCTCTCAGACGTGCATGTCGCGCTGTTCACCTCCCAGACCCTAATGGTGTTGTCTTGAGATCCCGAGACAATGTGCGTCCCGTGGGGCGAAAACGCAACGGATGTGACATCGTCGAGATGCACTTTGAACGGTGCCCTGAATAATGCGCCGGTCTCAGCGTCCCACATCCGAACGGTGTTGTCACGTGATCCCGACACGATATGCGCCCCGTCCAGCGAGTATGCCACGGACCGGACCGCGTCGCTGTGTCCTTTAAATGGAGATCCAATCGCTTTTCCGGTCTTCGCGTCCCAGACCCGAATTGTGGAATCGTCGGAGCCCGATGCTATGCGCGTGCCGTCGGGCGAGTATACAACGGAAAATACCCAGTTGGTGTGCCCTTCGAGTAGTGGTCCCACCGCGTTGCCAGTCGCTGTGTCCCATACACGGATAATACCGTCGCCGCTAGAGCCCGCGGCGATGCGCTTGCCGTCTGGCGAATATGCAACGGACCAGACTTCGCCTTTGCAGCCTTTGATGGATATCAACACCTTTCCTGTTGCCGCGTCCCATATCCGAACGGTCTTGTCAGCCGACCCCGAGGCAATGTACTTCCCATCTGGCGAGTAGGTAACCGACCGTATCAAGGCACTGTGCCCCTTTAATGGTGATCCTACCTCCTCGCCGGTCTCCATGTCCCATACCTTAATTGTCTTATCAGTAGACCCCGAGGCGATACGTGTACCGTCCGGCGAATATGTGATGCAGTTGACATCTTGTAAATGCCCTTTGAATTGCGCTCCCATCGCTTTGCCAGTTGCCGCGTTCCACATTTGGATTGCACCATTTGCATCACCCGAGACGATGCTGGCTCCGTCTCGCGAGTACGCTACACACCAGACCTCGCTCAAGGGTATTTGGCGCGATGCTTCCACTGTCTCCCGGTTGATAAAATCCACGTCCCAGACCCGGATTGTGGAGTCGTCAGAGGCTGATGCAATGCGTGTCCCGTCTGGTGAGCATGCAACGGACCTGATCCAGGAGGCATGGCCTTTGAATGGCTCTCTCACTGCATGGCCCGTTTTCACGTCCCACAATCGAATTGTGCTATCCAACGAGCCCGAAACAATGTGTTTCCCGTCTGGGAAGTATGCCACGGAAACGACCTGGTTGATGTGCCCTTTTAATGATGACCCCGCCGCCTTGCCGGTTTCTGTGTCCCAGACCCGGACCGTGCAGTCGTCAGAACCCGAGGCAATGCGCTTCGCGTCGGGCGAGTATGCAACGGACCTAACACAGTCGGTGTGCCCTTTGAATGGTGATCCCAGCGCTTCTCCGGTCTCTGCGTCCCAGACCCGGACCGTGCAGTCGTCAGAGCCCGAGGCAACGCGCTTCCCGTCGGGCGAGTATGCAACAGAAAATACCAAGTCGGTGTGCCCTGTTAATGGTGATCCCACTGCTTCTCCGGTCTCTGCGTCCCAGAGGCGAATCATCCTGCCAGAGCCCGAGGCGATGCACTTGCCGTTTGGCGAGTACGCAATGCAACAGATCGGCGCGTTGTGGCCTTCGAAAGGAGACCCTACCATCTCGCCGGTCTCTGCATCCCACATTCGGATTGTATTGTCGTCAGAGCCTGAGATAATCCGCTTTCCGTCCGGCGAATATGCAACACAATTAACCGCTTCTTTGTGCCCCTTGAGAGGTCCCACAATCACACTGCCGGTTTCTGCATCCCACACCCGAATGGTGTTGTCATGAGATCCCGAGACAATGTGTGTTCCGTCTGGCGAATAAGCTATGGAAAGAACAGTGTTGCTGTGGCCCTCAAATGTCTTGAGCTCCGCAGGCCACTGATTTAACTTTCCTTTTGTTAAGCGCATTGTGAAGGGATATCGTGGGAGATATGTCTGAGACACAAGGGACTCGCTGGGTGCAAAGGGGAGAGCCGATAGATATATATGCGGCACACTCTGTGAGATGGGCGGCACAAACACATCGACAAATCTGAACGCGTCACTGGCAAAAGCCGTGAGATCTGAGGGGTGTTTCTGGATACGCCTAGATTAGAAAATCTCGATGTCAATAATTGAAAGTCACTGACTTCACTCCACTTCACAATCGAAGCCAGTGTTCTTGTTGCCGAATTCGTTTGCTTTGTCAAGCTGAGAACTTCTAGCCAGAAGAGAAGTTTTTCATGCAGGAAAACTCTAAGTTCTTCCCTGACTCGGGGTTCGTGCTGAGTGGCCTCCAGGTGTGTTCCAAAGAAACGGCAGGCATATAACAGATGAGGCGAAATGAACTGCCCTAGACGGTCCTGCATATTCGGCACATTGGCGTTGTGCACATGAGAAGTCGCCAGATCACATATGTTGAATCGGAGCTCGCTCTTCATGATCCCAAGGCATGCCAGAACGAAGCGATGTTCAAGATGCATCGGGTCCACAAAGAAAGCTCTGCTGCGCTTGGGGTCCTTTAGGAAGTCAAAAAATGATGCATGAAGGGTATGGATGGACGTTGTGAGGTGAGCGGTACCGCGCAAGAGTGAGCCAAGGGGTTCAACTATCTTCTGTACATCATCTTTACCCTCGGTGACGTGCTGCAGCGCAGAGTGTGCCAGGATACATAAGGGTTCTTTCACCGATAAAATGCTGCCCAATACACTCTTGAAACGAGACATGACCTCCTCATCATTCTCGTTGAACGTGTGGCGGAGGATTTCGAGGTAAAGGTTGTCCAAGCCACTTGCGTCCTTCACAAATTTGTTCAGACGTTCTTTCGGATCATATCCATGCGGTCCATCTCGAATCGCTCGACACGCTGTTGCAGCCCATTGGAAGAGGTGACCGGATGCGACTACGAGCAGTCTGATCCATTCGCCGTTAAGCCATCGATCTTCGAGGATGTGAGCGATTTCGGAAAGCTCGTGTTGTATGAACTTCGCGAGATCGCTGTCGGTAGCGGCCTCATCCATAGCATCCACATATCTAATTTTAATAAATGGCTTTTCTTTGAAGGCTTTCATGATATCAAGCTCTGGGCGCGTCGTGATGAGGATTCGGAAATTTCCAGGAAGCTCAGATGCGCTCTTGGACAAGACCTGAAGGAGAGATCTGCGAGCCAATGCGTCCCCACTCTCATCCAGAGCGTCAATGACGATGACAATAGGACCGGTGATCGGCGCGTCCTTCGCGGGCTCCAGTATGAGATCCTTCATTTGTCGAGTTGAGGCAGTGGTTTTACGCAGCGAATCATCGTTTTGAACGGTACTGTATAGCGACAGCTTCCACTGGGGATCGAGATTTGCGAGGTCCTTGGCGATGGTGCTTAGTATATTTCCTGGTCCTCGTGCCAACTGGTCGGCTTGACTAAAGCAAAAACAGGAACCGAGCCTTTTGGTGTCACGGTAGTATTGCGCAATGGTATGCGCAATGGCTGATTTGCCACATCCCGCAACACCGGCAAGAACCAGAATGCGAGGAGTGTCGGGGTCGCGTGCGACAACATCTGGCTGGTTGATCCAATGGTGAAGTTCACTAAGAATCTCAGTGCGTGTTCCCGATATGCAAGATTTATCGGGGTCGTATCCGGCCCCTTCAGCGTACAGCATGCCGTCAAGGATGATGCTTTGGGCTGGGAGACGCGCCAGTGAGCCTGATATGTTCAAAATGGCACGAAAGTTACATACTCATAGTTTCCACCTCTTTCAAGCAACGGAATATTGTGATGTCCATTCGTTGCCCAAAATCTGTCCTCAATTCCTGAAACTTGTCGTTAAATTGCTTGATTTTGGCGTCAATATCCGAGAAGGTGAGCCTTGCAAATCGTTTCCCTACGGAGAAAAGTCAGGACTATGTTTCCCTGGGAATAAAATTACGCCTTACAGAAGTTTTTGTCGAAGGTGTAGTCTCGAATGAAATAGGCGCACTCCATCGTCAACCGGCTCATATTTTGCATCATCTTGCGATGGGATTCGACTTTCTTGAGAGGCTCGGCATAATTCACGAAAGAGTGCATATCGTCGATGGCCTTCATCAAGCTATAAACGGAATCGTCGCGATTTCTTTGGGCAATCAATGTCTGCTTTCATATTAATAAACATTCCCCGACAGAACAGAAATACAGACCTTGGGCACAGCCGACAGTACAGAACACGCTATCTGTGCGTATGGATGGATCTTTGATTCGAATCAGTTGGACAGTGAATTATCAACCACAAGGCAGCAAATCGCACCTCAGATATTAGTTTAGTTATCTCAGTAAATGTCTCGAGTTTATTCAGGACTGCTTCCCAGATACTACAAAGAGATTCCGCATCATCCACAGCCATGCCATCTACCCGTGGAGCCGTTTCGACGACTGATGGGGATGCCATCTGGTTCAGGCCGCCTCTTGCTTGCGACAGAGCCTCTTCCTCACCAAGTCGGCTGATGTCTGCATCTTGCGCTAGCTTCACAAGCGAGAATGTGATTGCAGTAGGCAGCTTTTCCAGCGCACCACCAGCGCCGGTTTTCCAAAGGTCGCGTGAGATATCTAAATAGCACTCGGAGTTCGTCAAGAGGTTAGGAGCATCTAAAGACGAGGCATACCACTTGATTCTTCCTGAAAAAGCGATTGGATTGGGCCCTTGAATGTGCCAATTGTCCTGTCTTTGTGGAAGGTGCGGTGCTGGCAAACCTGGAATTCTACGCTTGAAGAGACAGGTGTTTCGCTACCAACATTATGTTAGCATTTCAATTGACACCTGTTTTATTTGCTGCTTACAACGTGTAGGTATCAACCCACGAAACGGCGGAATCGCTTTTCACAGTCGATGTTGTGAAAAACGTCTGGTCACCAAACGACATCTTGACATATAGCTCCTTTGATATTTGTTTCTTTGGGAGCTGATTACAGCGGATATCTGTAAGATCTGTAAGATTCGCGGTTCCGTCTGATTTCAATTGGCACATCTGAACGCATACTTGAAATCTGAGCTTTCATGATCTCGGTCATATTCACATCACTGGATATCATTTAGCGAAATAAGACAAGGACGAGATGCGGAATCCTCACGACCGATTTGAATATTCTCGCTGTTTCTTGCTCTTAGAGCTCATGGTGGATCGATTGAAAGGCACGCCAGACTCGTTGTCTGTATAGGCGCCGGCTAAGGCATCCGCAAAGCTGTGAATTCTCATATCTCAAGTTTCGTGGCGCCAATAGTACCTCTCTCATCGCTGAGCGCACTTGCGTTCAGAAAGGTACTTGTAATAAGATGGGTGGAAGTCAAAACTTTGAGGGTTGGCAGTGAAGAGATTCACCGAAATTGGGGGTAGCAGTGGTGGCAAGGTGGCAGTGGCGGTGACGATTCACATATTACATTGCATAACGCTATCCTCGCGTCAAGGTCAATAAACCCATCCACAACAGCGAACAACATGCCCCCCCAACAACTACCCTCACATCAACGCCTCTTTCCCTCCACATTACTCTCCCCACGCGCGGCGCCGCCACCACACTCCATCTTCATCATGCTCAATGCCGCAATCGTATCCCCCTTCGCCATCATCTCGCTTTCAGTCAGAACCGCCGGATGCATCTCAATGATTTCCCCCGTCAGCGGTGCCACGACATGCATACCATCATTGGACCACGAGGTCGAATGCACCGGCAGACGCCAGCAGACAACTGGATCTGCTTGAGCGAGCCTCTAATCAAATCAACACATTTATCAGTCAGATGTGTGCTTGTGGTTTGATATATTTACTGGGGAAATGAGGAGAAGCTCACCTATGACAGTATGTTCAACCTGTATATGGGGGTTGATATTGAGGAACACCCATTCAGCAGTGAGCGAAGTTGCGAGGTATTCGAAAGCGCCCACGCCTTAATATCTCAAAGCACGCGCCATCTTAACAGACGCGGCGAGTAGAAACTCAACTAGATTCCGGGAGATACCATCTGTGCATACGCATCCTTCGTTAGATTCAAGTTGATATTATAAACTAGTGGAAGGGAAGAAGGGAATACCCACCTCAACGACCTTCTGGAACCGCCGTTGCACGCTAGACTCGTTCCCACAAGTGGACTACGTCTCCCGTGGCATCGCCCACGATCTGGACCTCGATATGCTTCCACCCCGATCTAGATAGCGTCTTCTCTGCGAATAGTTGGTTTGACGGGCTCTCGTACACGCATCTGGATTGGTCCCAATCAGCAATTGAAGGAAATAGAGAGTAGCATTGATCATAACGAACCGTTTCGACGCCTCCTCGAACCCTTCCTCCGTGCTGACCACCTGTATACCACGTCCACCACCTCCGTCTAGCGTCTCGATCATCGGCGAATATCTGACTCCACCCTCATCGAACGCCTGAACATCCGCTGCCGATTTGGCATGCGTGCCAGCCGGGTGCAGCGGCGAGGTCGCGGAAGAGTATCTTATCGTCAGCAATAGGCAGAGTTTTGGGAGGGGGGCAATGAATGTGATATGTGGTCGTCCAGGGGTAGGGGATGAAAGGTCGCCGAGAGAGCCGTAGCTTGGGTGAATGTGTATGCGTTGTGTTCTGCGATGGGAGCAGATTATACATTAGTGCCGTGCATATGGATACAGCCTAATGATGAGCATCTCACGTACCTCTTTGCGATGTCAATGATGCGCTCAGTGGGGCTGATGAATCACGACACGTCGTCCAGCTTGACGGCCTCGCCTGCGAATGTTGCATGTTCGGCGTCCTGGGCAGTACTAGTGTACACTGCGAGTAATGTACTCCATCCAAGGCCTGTGAGGTACGGGTAATGCGAATCGCGACTGCCATATAGATGGTGTCAATCTGTGCAGTGATGCTGGCCCCTGGGTGTACTTCAGCGGTGTGCGTGGCCTGAAAGACACTCGGCGGTCTTTCAGAGTAGGAGTATGATTCCAGCATCCTGTCGACCGATGTCCTCAAGGCTGCCAATGAGAATGTCAGCCTGCTAAGCCAGCAATAGAAAATCCCGGCAGGCATTAGTGAGCATGGTCGCGTAGCTGGCAAGCAGTTGGTCGTATTTATGGAACAGCAGCCTACATGACACAATTGACAGGACAGATTATTTACTCGGCACTTTTGCTGCCTCTGAGCTGCTTTGTTCTACACAGCTCAACACATCTTGATCTGCTTTCTAGCTTACAAATTCGGCTTGTCGCAATGGCTCACTAATAGTTCGGTAATGTATGGCCACATCGACTATCATCTAGATGCCTCGGAGCTCGGTGATGGCGAGGAGCACTGCAAGTAAAAGCCAGACAGCCTACAATGCTCGAGAGTCGGACACTTTGCTTGAACTTTGACCTTGCTTCAACCCAATCGGAACCAACGGCACGATGATCCTACAGCCTTTCCTTTGATGCTTTAATATCTGAACGCGCTATGATTTTTGACGGCGGGACAAGCTAGAAGGTACACTCATGCCAGTAGTCGTGGTGGGTGCATGTATTGACACGGTTTACTGTGCAGGCGGCCGCATAATCTCTTTCACGCTCCCAACGTCAAAGATCCAGGCTACATACGCCGGAAGCATGCAGGCAAATCATGGGTGCGCGGGAAGCTTGGCGTGCTGCTCGATGATGGATCATTCACGGAAATGGGTCAGTCACGGGGAAGCCCCAGTACGACTAGAATACTGAGGAGATCATCAGTTTCAACATGCCTACGTGAGTCTTGCTATGCATCTATGTGTATACTTGGATCGCTGAAATGCTGATGATTATATAAGACCCCTACTATTGGCTTTAGGAAGGCGCAGGGCCGACGCGTGTTTGCCACCGTGGACGACTTCAATCTTAGAGGAAGGCACGCGGATTACGGGGTTTCAAGCCCAAGCTCCCTGTGACGAGGTACGCTCCATAACATCGGCCTACTTTGCGAAGCTAATGTACCAGGCAGATTCAAGCGAGAAAGGCCCACGTCTCAATAGCAAATCAGCCCGCATCCTGCTCTTTCACCCATGCTTATAGCTACATAGATAAGTCTCCTCGATGGCTTCGGTGGGGGAGATGGCGTTTCCCTTTGTGCGTGCTCTCCTCTTCCAGTCTGAAAACCACTTCCCCCTGACTTCACGCGACAGACCTATCCATGGGCTTCATATACATCCCGCCTATAGCAGGCCTAGGCAAAACATGGACGCAATGGCAGGTCGCCAGCGCCATTCTCGGTCCCACGTTGCCTCTGCTAAAGCAGTCACCTCCCACTTAAGGTATGTACTTTCCTAATCACGCCTATGCCCCCTCCCATACCGTTGCAATCTGAGATACTAACGAGATGCTCTCCTAGCAGCTGCCCCCCATGCATCACACACACCTTGCCACGGACAAAATCGACAGGCGTGTGGAGGAGCTCATCAGTATCAGTCCTTGCAGACGCGCGAGAGCGTATGATATCAGAAAGTTCGTGCGGCTTCTCGGCGGTATCATCACTTTTGGAGAGTGGCGCTACTTGGGAGAGGTGTATCCTTGGTGGCTTTCCGACCTTGAACGGGAAACCGATGGGTGTGCTTTCGAGAGACTGCACCTCTAACAAATGAAGGCGAGTTCTGCAGGCGGTGCGTATGCCAGTCCAAGGGCATCCGGCGGATCCGGGGCGATGGGCTGGGGCTTGACGGGGGGGATGTACACCTTCACCTGCGGCTCCTCTTTATTGTCTCCCTTCTTGCCAGTCTGCTTTTGGCCCCGCTGCGGCGGGGGGTCAGCAATGGGATTGACGGCCTTGCGGGCGTGCTTGTTGCGCATAATCAATGTCGCGGACGACTTTTGCTTGGGCATCGCCGCCCGGATAACAGGGTGCAAATGAAGAGGAAATGGAAGGTTTTGAGTCACTGGGGCGATTTGGGGGCGATTTGGAAATCTGGGCTTTTGTTTCAGTGCTCGTGATGTCATGCGTACGGTGGCAGCTTTATTTTATGCGACAGTAACAAGTATCTATGTAGCTAGCTACATACTCATGAGAGGAGGTAATATGTGAAGAGTTAGCTTGGAGTTAGCCACCGCCTCGTAGAGTCGCGGCAGAACTATGTAGCAATCTGCAACGTGTTGCAACATTGCTGCCAATCAGATCCGTGGACAAAACTTGAGAGTTCAAGTTCTGTCAGACTAGCGGCTATGACCGCAGTGTTATTTGGCCAAATAAGGCCTGGGCGATGCCACAAAGGAACCCAAAGCAACATCTGAGAGGATGGTGTCATGATCCAGCCGTTGTCGAGTATGGAATCATGCCTAAACCCTGTGGCGCTGTAGGCAGTTTAGCAGAGTGCAAATGTCTGAACAGCTGCATAAAGTGTACCTCTCAGACGTGCATTTCACGCTGTTTACCTCCCAGACCCTAATGGTGTTGTCCAAAGAGCCCGAGACAATGTGCTTTCCGTCTGGCGCAAATGCGACGGATGTAACCATGTCGAGGTGCACTGTGAATGGTGCCCTGAATGCTACGCCGGTCTCGGCGTCCCACATCCGAATTACCATATCCCGTGACCCCGACACGATATGTCCCCCGTCAGGCGAGTATACCACGGACCGAACCCCCCTGCTGTGCCCTTCTAATGGTGATCCCACCGTCTTGCCGGTCTCTGCGTCCCAAACCCGAACCGTGTGGTCGTCAGAGCCCGATGCAAGGCGTTTCCCGTCTGGGGAGTATGCCACAGACCAGACAGAGTCGCTGTGTCCTTCGAATGGTGATCCTACTGCCTGGCCAGTTTTTGCGTCCCACATCCGGATCGTGCAGTCGCCAGAGCCGGAGGCAATGCACTTCCCGTCAGGCGAACATGCAACGGAAAGTACACAGTCGGTGTGCCCTTGGAATGGAGATCCCACCGCTTCTCCGATCTCTTTGTCCCATGCCCGAATGATTTTGTCGCCAGAGCCCCAGACAATGTGCTTGCCGTCCGGCGAGTATGTGATGGAATAGATTGGCTCGTTGTGGCCTTCGAATGGAGACCCCAACATTTCACCGGTTTCTGCGTCCCATACTTGAATCGTCCCGTCCTCAGAGGCTGAGATAATGTGCTTTCCGTCCGGCGAATATGCGACACAATTGACCACTCCCCCGTGCCCCCTGTGTTGAAGTACGTGCTATCACCTCATTTGTTCGTCTATATCACGGTACAATGAGCCGTCCCTACCTGGACTAAATACTCTACATATGGACTGTACTGCTCAACT